>OX418217.1:39012572-39612572 GCA_948455865.1 Conomelus anceps
GCTGATCTGAATCACATCCTTATCCTCATCATTCAATCCTTATCCACATCAAATATTCCTTATTTCTCATTTTTCTTCATCTTTTAACGGTTCTAACCCTTATTTCACATTTATTTTATTTTTACCTTATTTTATCATTCACAGTTCACCTCATTGTCCTTCAGAAATAGCAGTATGATGAGTAAAAGTCAGAAGTATAGAAGTAGTTGAAATTTCTTATCGTTAAAAGCTTTCATTATTGAACTTTTTTTTTAAATTTATTCTGCATTTATTATTTTTTGATTGAAAAATCATATGTCAATTGAATGAAATAATTCTGTTTTATCTAATTATTCTGCTGGATGTCTTCTTTAAGTTGTCAAAGTACTACTTTTTTCTACGCAATCAACTGTAACTTGAAAAAGTATTACCATACATTTACGTAAATACTGTTATGTTTCTCAATATTCAATACAAAGTAATTGCTAAGCCATACATTATAATGTGCATAAAAATTTAAATTTAAAACACGTACCAACATTCTTTTTTGATTCCAGGTGAGTTAAATCAGAGCATTTGAATTTGAGCTATCAAATTTCACCTAGAAGCTTTTTAATACAAGGTGAGTGATTTATATGTAGCAAAATTCAATGAATACGGAGATTTTTATAAAAATCCAGTACTGCAAGACTTAACCGTAGTGCATCTATCACCCACGTTCATTCACTATTCAATATACATATTTAGAAGGAAACCTCCAATGAGTCCTTTTTCATTATGGAAAAACAAATTAAGCCTCTTGTAATTTACTTTTTCAATAGAGGAAAGATACTCATTGTTTGCATTCTTATCAACCTGTCATAATGTTTTAACAAACATCCATTGAGCGAACAGGTTAATCCATATTATCGCTTCTCCATTACGCCTCTCTAGCCGTGAAACCATATTCCTAACTAATACTACTGATAACGTTATACTTATCCAACCTAACTAATGATCTTTTCGGCCTACATTGGTAGATACAAGTTCTTTTGGTCGTATATGAAACGCTTGTAATGGAAATTATCTTATCAGTTGGATGAGGTGAACGAACCTCTTCCGATAACATGTTTCAAGCTTCCTGTTCATTGGCATTAGTAAGTAGCAATTTTGTTTACCGGCCCGCCCGGTAGTATTATATCGCCGAATAGGTGTGGGGTGGAGCAGTTCACTTTGCTCCACTCATGATTGGTACTGTATTGGAATTGGTTTAAAAGCATTCATTTCAATGGAAAGTCGTTTGAAAATTGGGCCATTATCAACTTGAACTAAGTTTTATATGAAGAACCGCCATTATAAAATTCAACAGCCTGCCTCCTCTTATTTGTTTTTCAAATTGAAAGATTTAATTGCTTTAATGTAAAATCAATATTTTTCTATTTCATGAGTTTGATAGAGAAGATTTACGGATGTTAGGAATATAAGCAAGAACAGATCAATTATGGAAGGATTATAGAAAATATTGGATAATGTCAAGAATCTCTGTTGAGAAAAGCGACCAGTAAAGATCCTTTGAGGTATGTACAGGCAGCTGTATAAAGGCATTTGTTTTCCTCCAGTTTTTCATTCAAAATTTTCCGCTGTAAAATTAAATACCTGTATTCCATAGATAATGTGCGAGACTTTATCAACTGGTTCAACAAAATAACTGATCTAAATCACGCTAAAAGTGCTCTACTTCTCGGGACTGAAGGAAAAGTCTTGAAATTTCATAGTTGTAACTTTGGTAATGAGTGTAACTAGTAAAGATTTTGGCTTAAAAATGTCAAAATCCAAATTTATCATCTTTTTTCGGACTGTGATAATGCTTTGTTTGAAATGAAAAAAATAATATTCTTTATCGGCAAAAGACTTGTGATTGTGAATAATTTATTATTGTTCTTCAAGGTGAAATTTCATGTGAAACAGCGACGTAACCTAAGATCCTACTTTAAAATTTTGTGAAAAGCAGTTTTGGGCAATAGCCTGTTGTATTCACATAGTATTGCATAGCCTGTTGTATTTTAGTTTGAATGAATGAATGAATAAATAAATAAAAACCCCAAGCTACTCCAAACCAATAATAAAGAATCTGTGATTGAAGAAAATTGGAGTCTGTAGAATTAATTTCGAAAACTTAAGTAATGAGATTTATTGAAAAGTTTGAATTCAGTTAACATTGATTAACAGTGCACCTGAAACTAAAGCCCATGATTGGTCTATTCAGAATAATAGACGTTTATGAATTTGAATAGACTAATCAGACGTTTGAATAGACTAATCAGACGTCTTAGTTTTCGGTGCACCGGTGAACTCAACCATTGATAGAAAAATGAAGAGGTCATCCAAAACAAGTCATCGATTTGTGTGAAAGGTGACGTCGAGTTTCCCTTAAATAATCTGTAATAATAAACAAAATGTATTATATTCACTTGCTATTAAAAGATTTGAACAAAAATTTAAAAGCTTTTAACCTCTTTAAATTGTTGACAAGTGTAACGTAGTACTTACCTGTGCTGAAATTCTGATACTAAAGGAATGAAATAATTGCAAACAGAAACCTTTCATGTAATACATTCTAATTGAAAAGAAAATGTTTGTTGATAGCCGTAGCAGGTATCTGTTCAATCAGAGACATAAGCTGCGTTCTCGTAAGTCCTGTTTGTAACGGTGACCGATTAGATTGGCCAGCAAAAAAGACACTGTTCTCTGCTGTAAAATCACTTCCCGGTGGTTCGGAACCCACCTAAAACTGTAGGTCCAACTCATCAATCACCATCATCCAACTCATTACCCACGCACAGGTCTCAGACCTATGTGGGCTTCATCCTCAAAAAGAAAAAGAAAAAAAAGGTTTACTTCGGATATAAATTCTTGAAAATAAAAAATGAAAATTCTTGATACGGACACAGATTTACATTATATTAGTTGTTTCTTCACCTGTGAGATCCGTTTCGTAACTCCTCCCACACAGTATCCTTGTATTCACCCGAAATTTATGTTACGAGGCAATACTCATAACTTGGAAATTTACTGTAAATCCTTTCAGCACATTCTAATACACCTTGAGCTGTATCACTTCAAGTTCACTTCATTACGTAACATTTCATTTGATTCAGTATTATTGTCTGTTATTCTGTCATTCGAAACTTGTAATAGAGTAGAATGTAACGAAGATCGATAGTAGTAAGGATTCCTCTTAAGACAATATTCTAGTTGAGCTTCTATGATTGGTCTCCCCCACATCTGACATATCCTGTTACTAGAGGCAGTTGTTGTATCGTTTTAGGCCATTCTTTTTTCTCCTACGAAAGAGAAAGTTGGAACTTGATAACCATCTTCCTTGACTTCGTTCCACTCCTGTTGTTATATAGGCCGTTGTTAAGTTTCGTTGAAAATATTCAAAGGTAGTGTCATGTTGAGCTATAGCCGAATATCACAGAATGGACGCACCTTTGCAGCTAGGTCTCTAAATTCATAGTTCTCACTGTAATCTAACTGTTGTCATATCGGAGTCATCAAAATTTGATCATCCACCGTTTAAAACGGTTCATTTATTGTAGGCAAGTTCATATTTGGATGGTATAAACGAAATTCCACAAGGAGTCCATAAGTTCAACATCGTAAAGTGATGATTAGCTTCTAATACAAGGTAAATGAAGGTGTACTCTACGCTTGGAATCTATTACGAATGAATTATATGGTTAGATTCAATTCCTTATTTCAATAATACTGACTCAATTACTATTAAGCATTACGTGCTACTCAGCAAGGAATTCTTATTCGTATACAGTTGCTCGTCATTAATAAGAGCAACTGTATACGAATAAGAATTCCACACTGTACACACTGTACACATTCTTTTATCAATGTGCAACATAAAACCAATTGGCTTATGTTATAATTTTTTAATGAGTCATTAATAAGAGCAACTGTATACGAATAAGAATTCCTTGCTGAGTAGCACGTACACTACCCACAGTACAGTGATAACATGCATAAAACCAACTAATCTAAACTTAAAATGAATTAAGCATGCGGACCAAAACGTTGAAAATATTTAGCATAAAACAATTATTGATTTTAGTTGATGATACTGCAATCAAATGTTTTGGAAAATAATTTGCTGGAAAAACGTATTGCGCCATCTAGCGTCAAAATGAGCAACTACATTTAGCTTTTAACAACAACAAATTCCATTTTGGTAACTTACAACAACAGTTTCCCGACCTCCCGAGATTATAAATACAACAAAAAATGTTGAAATTATTGAAATATTGTTTTTAGTTTTTATTCTCGGGAGTTTGTCTTGCGAATTTCGCAGAAACTGCAAGCATTTGATAAAAATTCGCGCATTAGATTACACCAAAAGTAAAACCCTGATTTCACTTACACTAGAAGTTTTCAACAGCTAATATTGAGATGCTCTCATCACATCTCAATTCATTTGTAGTAGCCTTATTGGGTCAGTACTGTGCTATCACGCAGCAGTTCGAATTCGGGAAAGATGATGTTTTTTTTTTGTCACAAATCTAAATTCTAAGAAATAATATTTTATTTTTGAAGGCAAATTGCGTTGAAATAATTTCATTTCCATTGTTTTTTCCTCCTTATCAGTCCTGAATTTTATTAGAAAAACTATTGTCTAAATTTGTCAGTATTTTTAATTTTATAAATAAGTAAACTGTCGGTTGAAGTAAAATTCATTTAAATAAATAAAACTAATAAATTTTAGTTACTTGATTTGAAATGATAAAGTTCACTTAAGTTGAATAAAATTGAATTGAAAATAGCATTAATAAATTAATTTAATTTTAATAGTGCTTTTTTATCATTAATAAATATTTTGAATTCAACACATTCAAGGCATTTGGGCTTAAACTGGAATTTTATGGGAACTATTTATATTAATTTTAATGAAAATTAATCAATGACATAATTGAATAAAATAGCGTTAATTAAATTTAAATTAATATATGCACTTAAACTAATAAAATCTGATAATCTAATTAATTTAATTTGCAATTAAACTCATTTTACAGTAGTTCGTTCTTAAACAGGGATTTTTCAGAAATAATTTTTCCCAATTACTCATCTATTACAGTGAAATCCTGAAAACATGGAATAATAATTGATTTACTAAACATAGCTTAATAAAAACTCCAGGCTGCTATTCATTCATTTCTCTAAAAAGAAATATGAATAATAATTGATAATCAATATTAAAAAATGGAGGAATTCGTATGGAGTTGAAAAATAATAATTATGTTGGAAGTGAGAAGAGAGAAAAATCATGAATAGCTATCATAGCTTTTAACAAGGAATTCAATTTTTATAAATTTATCTTTGTCTGACCCAGGTATTTTGATAATGCACAATCTCGGAAAAGTGTTCGAGGGTGAGGATATAAAAATTAACTATGTTATGTTATGTTTGAAGGGACGGATTCAAAGATCCAGAAGATTCAAAGATCCTCACACGTCAACCGAAGCTTATTGTGTGTCCCTAGTACGTTAGTTAGGCAAACCAATACCTGTGCCCTTTACAAGATCCAGGAGTTTCTTCCCTATGCTAACGTCCCATTCATCACCTGGTTGCTTAAAGCCAAACAGAGCCATTCTCCTTGCCCCGAGTCTCTCGCAATCCAGTATGATATGCTTGGCAGTCTCTTCAGACTGATTGCAAAGCCTACACATCTGATTTTCATTTCTGAGTCCGATTGTGTGGAGATGTTTCCTGAAGTGGCCATGTCCAGTTATCAGAGCAATTAGCTGCTTAACCTGACCTCTACCCAGCCTCACCAGCCAGTTGGTGAAGTAGGAGCTTGTGTCTGGTAGCAGCCTTTTGCCAAGTGCTTGGCCTGAGTGACCTTGCCATTGCTGGTGATGTAAGTCCCTGGACCATTTGTTTATTGTGTGGAAGGCAGTAGTTTTGCTTATGCCACAGCTTGGCTCTGGGCCAAAGAATGACCTACTAGAACCTTGCTTAGCAAGCCCATCTGCACACTCGTTGCCACCTATGCCTACATGGCCAGGTACCCAACCAAGATGCACAGAGTTGTGTGTTGCGAGCTTGCTGAGTGTTTTGTGACACTCCCACACCAATTTTGACTTGATTTCATTAGAGTCAAGAGCCTTGAGGGCTGCCTGACAATCTGACAAGATTACTATATGCTTGTTGCAATAGCGTCTGGCAATGCCTATATTGGCACAAGCCATGATGCCCCAAATTTCTGCTTGAAAGATAGTACAGTATTGTCCCAGACTTGCACAGATTTCTGTTCTGGGTGATTCACTGTACACCCCATAGCCAGATTTCCCTTCAATAAGAGAGCCGTCTGTGTACCAGACAAGGCTACCTCTCCTGATATAGGGCCCTTCCTCAGACCTCCACTCCTCTCTAGAGCAGAATTTAACAGAAAAAGGTTTAGTGAAAACCATCTCCATACTCATGACATCTGAAGTCATTTCAAGCACAGGGCTATGAGCAACAGCTTTGGTGATTGTGCAATGGCCTGTTCCAGACAGGCCTTCCCTCCATTGGCCTGTGACTTTCAATCGATAGGCTGATTTTCGTGCTTCTGCCTTGATAAAAATATCCAAGGGCAGCAAGCCAAGAGCAACTTCAAGAGTTGCTGATGGGCTGCTCCTGAAAGCTCCAGTGACTAGGAGTGTGCCCATCCTTTGTAAACTTGTGAGTTTGGCTGTAGCTGTAATCTGGTTCACCTTTGTCCACCAGACTAGTGATCCATATGTGACTTGAGGCCTTATTACTGCCTTGTACAGCCACAGCGCTATGTGAGGCTTGATCCCCCACATGGAGCCTGCAAATCTCCTGGACGTCATAAGCGCCCATTTTGCTTTATGCAGTATATTATTCAAATGATTGTTCCAAGTCAGCTTGGAGTCGATAGTCAGCCCTAGGTATTTGACTATACCTGATACTTTGAGCTGTGTTGGTCCAAGTTTCAACCGGGAGAGAGACTCCAGGTTCTTTTTCCTTGTAAATGGAACAACTACAGTCTTTGAGGGATTTATACTTAGTCCCTCTCCAAGACACCAGTCATTAACAAATTGAAGGTTGACTTTCATGACATCAGCAACAATATTTGTGAACCTTCCCTGTACCATGAGGACTATGTCATCTGCATAGCCCTGGACAAAGACACCTCTACTAGTGAGTTCACAGAGGAGACCATCCACCACAAGGTTCCACAGAAGAGGAGAAAGCACACCTCCCTGCGGACAACCTTTTGCAGGTATGATCACCATCGATTTGTCTTGAAGATCAGCCCTGATCCGCCTGGAGTGGAGCATGGCCTCAATCCACCTACATATAGCAGACTCAAGACCACGCCCATGCACTGCCCGGACCATGGCCGTGTATGTAACATTGTCAAAAGCACCCTCAATGTCCATGAAGGTGCATAGAGCAATCTCCTTGGCAGCAAGGCTGTCCTCCACCCTGCTCACAAGTTGATGCAGGGCTGTTTCACAGGACTTACCAGGCTGATAGGCATGCTGATTCCGATGAAGAGGAGTACCTGAAAGCACTCCCTTTCTTAGATGTCTCTCCACCAGTCTCTCCAGTGTCTTCAAGAGAAACGATGTAAGATTGATGGGGCGAAATGATTTTGCAGTTGAGTAGTCTGCTCTTCCTCTCTTGGGAATGAAGACCACCCTACTGAGGCGCCAAGCTTGAGGGATGTACCCATAAGCCAGACTTGCTCTGAAGAGTTCGCACAGGAGGACCAAGAGAGCTTCTGGTCCTTGCTGCAACATAGCCGGTATGATACCGTCCCCCCCAGGAGATTTGAATGGGCCAAACTTGGAGATGGCCCATTTAACTTTGGAAAGTGTGACAATACGTCTGGCTAAAGTCCAGCTTCCACGATCAGCTCTTGGCCGTGAGCCCATTTCGCTGTTGCTGGACATGCCTGAGCAAGCACCCTCAAAAACACAGTCTGGAAAGTGAGTCTCAAGGAGAAGTTTGAGACTTCCACCAGTTCCAATGGTATATTGTCCCCCTGGTAACCTCAGAGTTCCCAGGAGGCCAATTGGGCTTGAAGCTAAGACACGCTGCAGTCTTGCTGCTGCCCTAAGACTATTTACCTCCTGTGTAAACAGTCTCCAAGAGTTCTCTTTGGCTTTCTTGATTGCAAGGCTGTATTCTGTGAGTGCCCTGTGGTATGGTTCCCAGTTACGGCTCCGTTTGCAATGGTTATGAAGCTTCCTGACAACCGCCCTTCTGCGGTCAAGGTCAGCAGTCCACCATTTAGTATTAGTACGACTCTTTCCCCGCCGCAATGGACAATTGTCCTGAAAGCAGCTTATGATTGCATTCTGAAGATCGGAAGCAATCTGATCAATGTCTGCAAAGCAGGTGACCCTCTTGCCTAATGATCCAAGTTGAGACAGGAGGTCAGACTTATAGAGTGACCATTCTGTTCTCCTTGGATCTCGATAGCAGGATGAGCTGCCTTCACTTTGCAGGTTAAAACAGATGAACCTGTGGTCAGACAAAGAGGCCTCATGACTTACGTGCCAATTGTCGATGGCACTAAGGAGTCCTTCTGAGCAAAGTGTAATGTCAATAACCTCACTTCGATTTCGTGTAACGAACGTCGGACGGTTTCCAGCATTACAGACATAAAGATTATTAGATATGAGAAACTGAAGGAGAGCCTCACCTCTTGGATTAGTGTCAGAGCTTCCCCATCCAATTGTGTGATGAGCATTGGCGTCACAACCTAAAAGGAGTTGTTGTCCGCCAGCGCAAGATGACTCCACCAGAAGTTCGAGTTCTCTTGATGGAGGAAGGTCCCCAGAGTCGTAAGGCAAGTAAACCGAGCCTGCAATTGTGCTCCATTCCTTGCCTTCATTGCTCCAGGTTATAGACACCGCAGTGAGATCTCTAGAACAGAATTCAGTGAGTGTTAGGCAGTCCATACCTCTCTTCACAAGTATGCAGGTTCTGACATTTTTGAGAGAGGTACAGTAAATTAACCTACCCTTGGTATCACCCAGGCCTGCAACCCTTCCTTGGTGAAGCCATGGTTCCTGGATCAGTGCCAGGTCAAATCCCTCTCTGAGGAAGAACTGGCAGAAAGCAGCTGAGGCTGCTTTACTGTGATGTAGATTGATCTGGAGGACCCTGGGCATTGTCCTTGACTGTTGTTGAGACAATTGAGACTTGCCAGAGTCCTAGGTTGGCTCTAGAGTTGGCCGACCTAACAGCATTGAAGCAGGCCTCATCCAGGAAACAGACAAATCCATAACCTTTTGGGTCTGGCTTGGCTGGCAGGACCTTCCACTCCTTCACCTTCAAGGTGGGGTTTTGCTTGTCAAGCATCTCAAGGACCTTTTCTGGAGTCTTTTTCAGAAGCTTTGGATGAGCTCTAAAGAATACCCTCATTGACTTCATAATGTCTTTCCTCAGACCAACAATGAGTTTCTTCTCCCCAAGTGTTTCTTCTTCCGCCAGCAAAAAAGACACTGCTCTCTGCTGTAAAATCACTTCCCGGTGGTTCGGAACCCACCTAAAACTGTAGGTCCAACTCATCAATCACCATCATCCAACTCATTACCCACGCACAGGTCTCAGACCTATGTGGGCTTCATCCTCCAAAAAAAAAAAAAAAAAAAAAAAAAAAAAAAAAAAAAAAGTTGTTTGAGTCTGGGGATGAGTACCTCCAGCCAATGCTGTAACCCCTAATGTATTTAAACACTAGTTGTTAACTATTTGGAAGGTGTGAACCCTCAGAGGAAGGTAGATCAATGAAACATCGGTACTATAGGAACACTCAGAAAATTCGAAAATTAGAGCCAAAAAATAATATAATCTGAGATTAACAAATTTATAAAATATGAAATGGAAAACAGAAAAAAGTCAGAAAATAGTACAAATTCATGGATTGATGAAGGCAGTCGAACAGTAGAGTTGAACGAAATGTAAGTTATTGAATTCGAAGATATTAAGACGTAGGCTCGTAGTATGTACGGAGAAGATTTTGATGAATTATTAAATTTCTTTACTCACGTAGTAATCGAAGAGTCCATTCATAGATATATATCGAATTGTTACCATTATGTAGTGATGACAGATTCATTCTTATTTGTCCTTTGATTAATATACTGCTGGGCTATTTCATTGCTATTTGTCCATAAATAATTATTTAAGCTGCTTCCATTTCATTTAACCAAAATATAAAACCTGTTGAGAACCGATATGATTAGTACAAAATATAATATTTAATTTATTGAGCAGAGGGCTCTTATGACAAGTTTCATTATGCAATAGCAGGTTGAGTTCTGAAGACAGAAAGATATAATATTATTAATAATAAGTTAAATTACAATTTTATAAATAACAGACTTCATTGATACAAGAGACAAAATCAAAGAAAGGAATAAGAGTGAGATTTTTTATAGAAGATCATTAACAATTCAAACTATATCAACCCTTTAAAAAAATAATGTCTCAATAAGTCATTCACAGATTAAAGAAAGAGAAAGGTTAGAAATACATTTGAAAAACTTACCCAACTGGGTTATAAAGGATATGGCTCTAAATATATGACATTAAAAAGTGAGTCTCCTCTCACATATTTGAAGAATTATTAAATTTGGTGCTTAGACCATATTTGATATAAAAATCATTGCATCGTAAATTTTGTCTAGTAACTTCTACAAAAGGCTGGATGCAATAGAAAGATCGAGTGGTTCCTCTTTTTTTTGTTAGCTATAAGACAGGAGCGCCAACGCAACAAAAAGGAAACACTCAATTGAAATCATCCGTTGCCAACGTAAGAATTAATTTATTTATTGGAACCGCGAGTTATGAAAACACTAGAACTGATAAATACAGGACGTTTAGTAAATAAAGAAGTAATAGTCAATTATGGATATTAATTCTGGTACAGAACTCCTTGCCTGGGGAGGCTTAATTTGGAACATACAATAAAATATGTACCAGAATTAAGACTAATTAAAATTTAAGGTGTACATTCAGCTGGCCAGGCGAAATGACACAGGGATAAAAATTTAGAATAAGAAGAAACTATTTCAGGGATAGATGTCAAGTGTACAGCTTGACACCACTTCCTTTTTTTTTTTATATCAGTGCCTTCACAAATCGCAAGTCCAATAAAATACAATATGCATAAATAATTACAAGGAATGCACCAAGTAAATAAAATAAGAAGACTAAAAAGAAAGTTACTCAAGATAAGAAAACAGACCAAGTTTCGGAAAATAGACAACGAACTTGTTGCAATAAATTCACAGGAAACAGAGTAAGTGAAGAGTACAAGCAATCTAAGCATAACAATAATAAAATGTATAGCAAGATTGATTAATGACTTACGTACAAATATATTCATACAAAATCAATTATATTTAAGATAACTTAAGAATAAGCTTAGATATAAAAATAAGAAAAATATCAAGCTAAACTCTAAGTAATTCTAATGACTTAAGATTAATTTAATATCAATACTTAGTTAATTCAAGTATGATTTAAAATTGAGACTAATCCAGGTAATAAGTTTATTATTCTAAGTTGCAACTCATTAAGTACCTATTTACAAGTAGCATATAAATGCATACAAGTAGCATATGGATGCGTCCACCACATATGTTACTAAGGACAAATCAAGAGTAAAAGTCAAAATGATGAAGTAACTATTTAGAAATAGTACCACTCTTTAATTGACTAACATGAGCTCTGCGCACAAAATCTTTACCGTCAATGGTGAAAAGTTTAACGCTAACAGGTGTAATCCATTCCTTGATTAAATATGGACCTGAATATCTCGGCAACAATTTTGCAGTAATTTTATCTACAGCTTTACTTATCGGGTTTGTTTTAAGATAAACTGTGTCTCCAGTTTTGAATGGAATTGGGTTACGGTACATATCATACCTTTTCTTACTTGAATTATGAGACTTCATCAAATTCTCATAGGCTGATTTCCAAATTTTATTAGTGTCAACTACAAACTTAGTAGGAAGGATCTGGTCGATTTTCCAAATATTATTTAGGGGATTATTCAATTTATGCCTAAACATTAGTTCATGAGGGGTATATTTACT
Source organism: Conomelus anceps (assembly GCA_948455865.1). NCBI lineage: Eukaryota > Metazoa > Arthropoda > Insecta > Hemiptera > Delphacidae > Conomelus > Conomelus anceps. The sequence goes on from OX418217.1 coordinate 39,024,662, forward strand.
ACTTTCGTGGAACGCACTATTGAAAGATAAAGGAAGCCACTGCAACGTAAAATCCCACCTGTTCTGCTTATCAGAATTGAATGCGATAAGACAAGACTTCAAGTTGCGGTGAATCCTTTCAACTTGGTTAGGTTTAGGATAATATTCGGTAGTCGTAACATGAGCTATACCTTTCTGGAAACAGAAGTTCTTGAACAAGTGTGACTTAAATTGAGGACCGTTATCTGAGACTATGGTTTTTGGAAACCCAAAATTAACAAATATTTTCTCAAGCTCCTTGCATAAAATTATAGAAGTTGCTTTCCTAATCGGTATCAACCAACAATATTTACTGAATGCATCTACACAAGAAAATATCATGGTGTTACCACTTACAGTGCGAGGGAGAACACCAACAAAATCAATAAATAATTTCTCCATAGGTTGGGTTGCTACAGAAGAGGCAAGGTATCCAAAATTGGTTTTTTGTGCAGGCTTGCTCATAGAACAAATTTTGCAATTCTTAATGAATAAACTAATATCTTTAGATATTCCTTTCCAGAAAAATTTTTCCTTTATTTTATTTAATGTTTTCAAATATCCTGCGTGTGCTCCAAAGATAGTTTCATGATAGTATTTGAATATCATAGGTTTTAGAATGTGAGGGATAACAACCTTAGTTTGATTGTCATGGCGACAATTATAGAGTAACATTCCCTTAGAAATTGAATAAGGAAAGATATCCTCACCACGGGATTTCTTATTAACAATATCAGAAATAAATTCATCCTGTTTCTGATATTGTAATATGTCTTCAAAACATAAGGGAAAATCACAGAGTGTGATATTACATGAAGGAACATCATTTTTATCCTCTTCATAATTGTTATCTTCAAACATTCTGCTTAGGGCATCAGCAATAATATTTTGAGTACCAGGAATATGTTCTACATCAAAGGAAAATGAATTTATTCTAAGGATCCAGCGTCCAATACGACCAAGAGGTTTAGGATTTTTTAGTACCCACTGTAAAGCAGCGTTATCAGTATGCAGAGTGAATCTCGTATGTTCAATGAAAAATTTGAACTTTTCGATTCCAAAAAGTACCGCTAATGCTTCTTTCTCATATGCCGAATATTTTCGTTCTAAAGGTGTTAAGGTGCGTGAGGCAAAGGCAATAGGAGCGAGTGTATCTCCATAATATTGACCTAATACACAACCTAAAGCTACAGAGGAGGCGTCAGTCTGAAGGACGAATCGGCGGGAAAAATCGGCAATTTTTAACACAGGAGGTTGCGTTATAATAGTCTTCAACTTATCGAATGCTTTCTGACATTCTGGGGTCCAGATAAATTTTACATCCTTCTTCCTAAGAGCATTAAGTGGGGCAGCCAACTCACTCAGATTAGGAATAAATCTATGATAGAAATTCAAAACTCCAATAAAACGTTGTATATCTTTAACTTTCTTAGGTACTGGAAAATCAGTGATGGCCTTAGTCCTATCAGGGTCAATGCTAATAGAATTGTGCGAAACAATATGACCGAGAAAAGAAATACTTGGGACGCAAAAGGTAACCTTGTCAGGGTTGACAGTGAGATTAGCCTCTCTTAAACGTTGGAAAACCTCATGAAGCACTTCAAGATGAGTTTCAAATGACTCAGTGTAAATAATGAGATCGTCCAAGTAGAAGAAAACTGTTTTAAATCTCATATCACCAAATATTTTTTCCATTAAAGTTGATAATACTTGGGCACCAGAAGAAATACCGTTAGGAATACGTTTGTATTGATATAGATTAAATGGAGTTGAGAAGGCAGTAAGTCTCTTTGATGATTCAGTTAGCGGGATTTGACCGTAGGCATTATTAAGATCCAAGGTGGTAAAATATCTAGCCTTTGAAAAATGATGGAAGGAGCTTTGTATGTCACCTATAGGTCCAGCTTGGAGTTCTACAATAGAATTAAGACGACGATAATCGACTACCAATCTCCATTTATCTTCTCCTTTGGGAACTAAGAAACAAGGACTACTGTAGGGTGAACTGGAAGTTTCAATAATATCATCCTTCAATAGTTTCTGTAAAATTTCTTTCATTGCCTTAGTTTTTATAGGATTCAAAGGATATGGCTGTGATCTAATAATCTTATTAGATGTTAATTTAATATCATATTGTACAAGATCGGTACCACCTACTCTAGGAGTCAATACATCCGGGAATTCATCAATAATACAGTTCACTTTAGCTAATTCGGATTTAGTGAGATGCGATTTATCACCAGGAACAATCTTTTTTAATACATTATTAACAGAAAGTTTCTTACCTACATTGTTCATTCCAATATCAGAATTCAAAGAGAATTTTAGACCGTAATCAAAACAAAAATAATATTTCTGAGTAAATAAGTTTACTATCATTTGAGTATGAGAGAGAAAGTCAGAACCTAGTATGACCTTAACAGGTAGTTTATCGGCTACAAGGAATTCGAATTTCCAAGACAAATGTTCTATCTTTATCTTCAAAATGCAAGATTTCTTTATTTTTAATTTCGAAGAATTAGCTGTAGAACAGGAGACATTTATCTCATTAACTTTGATATTAGATTTAGGATCACGAGATAATTCCTCAAATACCTCATTTGATAGAAAGCTATAGGTGGAGCCAGTATCAATAAGTGCCGGATAATTTACCTCCTTCTTATTGAATTCTACATAAACAAAGGGAAGATTGTTATTAGAATTAATCACTCCACAAAGATTCCTTTTTGTTCTACCAATACGATTATTTTTATTATTATATTTTTTTATTTTATTCTGACTTCTATGACCTGAGACTAATCTTTGTTTCAAATTTTTCCTTTTTATTATTTTATTCAATGTCAAGACTTGTCCTTTTGAATTGGGCGCTTCTCGTTTTTTGAGTAACACTGATTTGCATAATGACCTCGCTTTCCGCATGCATGACAAGTAACATTAGACTTACCATGATTACGAGTCCTATTAATTCCACTATTATTATTATCGCTGAGAGCAGAATTACTAACTTTATCGGTATGCCAATCATGCACTGAATTAAATATACGATTCCTTTCAAAGTCTGTGAAAGCAATATTCTGTGAGTGGATGCAAAGATTATTTAAATCCTGAAATGTTGTTGGTCTTTGCATAAGGGAAAGTCTAGATCTCTCATCTGGGTTAATTCCACTGAGTATTGTGTTTACAATTTCGCCCTCACTTTCCTTTAATAGGAGTAATTCAGAAGCATTCTTAATACTGGTCACAAAAGATGATAAAGGCTCATGCGGTGATTGCAAGCGATAGTATTTGTCAGCTTTGATACTTACAAGTAAGCGTTCAGGAATAAAATTTCGCAAAATATTCTTGTGAAATTCCTCAAAGTTTGAATTCATACTCAATGACAATGAAATATTATCGGCCAATGGTCCGGAAGTATATGGTGAAAGTATCTGTAATAAGTTGTGATCAGAGATAGGTGTCAATTTCCTAATTCTAATAGCTGCATGCAAAAATTCCAGTAACTTTGCGATATCAAGTCCATCACATATCTGAATATCACTTAGTATGGATTCGAGAGGATTTCTTAGTTTATTGTAAAAACTCTCAGTTGCTACAGGCGGGTTGGGAATCACATGGGCTCCAGCATTCATATTGTTATAGTTAGGTTGGCTACTATTAACAACAGAAGCTTGAGTATAAGCAGAATTTCTGTCATGAACTCTAGTGTCCAACACCTTTTTATTAGAATTAAAATCAAATGATTTAGAAATAGCACCTAAGGCAACATTACTACATGCTCCAGTTTGATTATTGACTGATTGTTGGAGAGAAAAATTAGGTAATTGCAAGAGATTAGTACTAGGTTGTACTTCAGGGTTTGGAGAACAAGGTCTGCTAGAAATTACAGTATGAAGCAACAAAATATTATGGTAATGCTCCAACATTTTATTGGCCATGATCGATAAATCATCCAAATAATTATCTACTTGGGTTCTTGTAACCAAAAAAGGAATCATCATACGAATTCGGTTATGTAAGTGAATAAATCTAGATTCAATTTTATTTAAAGTTTTCCTGATCTTATCCCTTTCTTCACATGGAATTTCTTTGAATTCAACAATAGATTTGGATAGGGAGGGTAGTCCTTCATTAATTGCATCAGCCGATTTTGAATAAGTTGAAATATCAACAATCATTTGAACTTCATTATTACTGTGATTATTTATCACAGAACGGTACTTTGTACGTAAGGCATTTACATCAAGGTCATCAATAACTTCACCGAGAGATAATAACTCAAAAACAAGATTATCTTTAGATAAGTGGTCTGGATTAATCCTGTGAGCGACAAACTTTTTCAAGTCAATATCCTGATATACGATTTGCGTAATCAAGTCCATATTGACAAAATAAAATTAAATTACAACAATAACTCTAAAATCAAGAAATAAATTTCATGAAAGTAAATTGAGTTAAGCAGGCTACAATACAAAGCTAGCCTTTGCAATACCTCAGCAAAGTACAGTTAGGTTAGGCTAATGGGTACAATTAGCCCAAAATTGAATACTTACATATTTCAAAGAATTCCTACAGCACCGATTATTAATTTTAAAGATCTAATTTCAAATAAAACCACGCTATTCTGCTACCAATTGTAACCCCTAATGTATTTAAACACTAGTTGTTAACTATTTGGAAGGTGTGAACCCTCAGAGGAAGGTAGATCAATGAAACATCGGTACTATAGGAACACTCAGAAAATTCGAAAATTAGAGCCAAAAAATAATATAATCTGAGATTAACAAATTTATAAAATATGAAATGGAAAACAGAAAAAAGTCAGAAAATAGTACAAATTCATGGATTGATGAAGGCAGTCGAACAGTAGAGTTGAACGAAATGTAAGTTATTGAATTCGAAGATATTAAGACGTAGGCTCGTAGTATGTACGGAGAAGATTTTGATGAATTATTAAATTTCTTTACTCACGTAGTAATCGAAGAGTCCATTCATAGATATATATCGAATTGTTACCATTATGTAGTGATGACAGATTCATTCTTATTTGTCCTTTGATTAATATACTGCTGGGCTATTTCATTGCTATTTGTCCATAAATAATTATTTAAGCTGCTTCCATTTCATTTAACCAAAATATAAAACCTGTTGAGAACCGATATGATTAGTACAAAATATAATATTTAATTTATTGAGCAGAGGGCTCTTATGACAAGTTTCATTATGCAATAGCAGGTTGAGTTCTGAAGACAGAAAGATATAATATTATTAATAATAAGTTAAATTACAATTTTATAAATAACAGACTTCATTGATACAAGAGACAAAATCAAAGAAAGGAATAAGAGTGAGATTTTTTATAGAAGATCATTAACAATTCAAACTATATCAACCCTTTAAAAAAATAATGTCTCAATAAGTCATTCACAGATTAAAGAAAGAGAAAGGTTAGAAATACATTTGAAAAACTTACCCAACTGGGTTATAAAGGATATGGCTCTAAATATATGACATTAAAAAGTGAGTCTCCTCTCACATATTTGAAGAATTATTAAATTTGGTGCTTAGACCATATTTGATATAAAAATCATTGCATCGTAAATTTTGTCTAGTAACTTCTACAAAAGGCTGGATGCAATAGAAAGATCGAGTGGTTCCTCTTTTTTTTGTTAGCTATAAGACAGGAGCGCCAACGCAACAAAAAGGAAACACTCAATTGAAATCATCCGTTGCCAACGTAAGAATTAATTTATTTATTGGAACCGCGAGTTATGAAAACACTAGAACTGATAAATACAGGACGTTTAGTAAATAAAGAAGTAATAGTCAATTATGGATATTAATTCTGGTACAATGCTTAGTAGCATCGTTAATGCAGGATATAATCAAGACACCTTTTTCCATGTAGGTGCCTGCAAATGATGGAGTGCAGCCATCCTCCAGGAGCTCATCCATAATGGCGTCTTCAATGACTTCTCCTTGCTCTGCTGAAAGCTTAGCCTCAGGATAGCTTTCCAAGACAATGGCCATTTTGGTGGCAGAAATGTCCCTGTAAGAGACTCCTTTACTAGAAGTCCCTAGATTAAGGGGTTGGACATCATGACCTCTATGAGTTCCACTCCTGGCCTTTTTTGTAGGTCCTTCCGCTGAGGGAGGGGTGGCCATGTTGCCTCTAGGGCGCTTGGCCACCCTTGACCCAGCCTCTAGACCCACATTTGTGCCTGGAGTTTCACCCATCTCTGGTCTCTTAGGTTTTTTCTTTTTACCCCTCCGAAACTTTGCTGGGTCAAAAGCTTCACCTCTCTCAAGAAGTTTTGCCTGAATGGCCGCCCTTCTTTGGGCAGTGGTGAGGTTTGGTTTCTTTACCCGCAAGCTGCTCAGTTGCTCTATGGCATCTTCAAGCATACCGGCGGATTTTGGTGTTTCTGGACTTCTGAGAAGCTCATCCTCCCCCTCCAGTGGGGCTGATGCGATTGAGCTCATGTTGTCCATGTTGATATCCATAGAAGCCTTCTCAATGTTGATAGCCTCTACATGAGAATGCAACGGAACCTCCTGTGTTCCTGATGCACCCATTTCAGATTGAGGAACCTGCCCTGATGGGGCGGATCCTGATGGGTTTGAGGGCAAGGCAACTTCTGGAGTTACCTTGGGGTTTGGTTCTGGTTGTTTTGAATTTTGGAGATTCATGTGGTTCCCACGAGCAGCTAGGGAAGTGGAGTCAACCCAGACAGAGCCCCGCATGCCCGGGCAAGGCTACATACTGCAGGAGGGCGCCTGGTGTCCTGCAGGCACCGTTTGAGACACTGTACAAAAGGCCCAGTGCCATCCACCCATCAGCACGGTTCACATCACACCTTGGGTTGGCCTATAACAGAGAAAGAGGAAATGGTGGAGGAAGGGGCTGGGATGAAGAGCAGGATAAAGGATAGGTTTCCAGGATAATGAGGTCAACGGACAGTTGCCCTTTTAGTCGCCTCTTACGACAAGCAGGGATACTGTGGGTGCAATTCTACTACCCCCACCCACTGGGGTAAAAAAAAAAAAAAAAAAAAAAATTGACTATAATTGCGTTTATTGGGAGATTTTGTAGTAGAAAGATTATTACGATCATACATTACCGTACTTCCTCAACTTTAGAGCATAGCCTGGCTTTTTCTAGTAAAATACCTAATATATTTTTTGAAAAAAAAAAAATAGAACTGGTATAATGAATAGAGGGGAACAAGAAATTTGTTATCCCAAGGAATTTTCAAATCGAAGATTGTAATATCAAGGTTAGGCTGGGGCTCCACTGGCCGTAGTTTATCGCGCTGCAATTTGCAGGCGCTACACGCGACAGTTGGGTGGCTTCACAGGCAACAGAAAATGAACTGCAATCTGCAGCGTCGTCTCGCTCGCTGTGGCTTCACTAGCAGTTCATTGTAGCGGTAGACGTGACCCGGTACCAATCATGCCGCAAGTTGATATTCGTAGTGTTGTACTCAGTGTACTTTTAGTTTACAGAAGACGCCGGTTACACAATAATAATAATAATAATAATAATAATAATAATGATTACACAACAATAATGATTCACCCAATAATAAGCAACAGGAAGTCTGAAGGCTTGTTCCGTACGTTGCATCGCAAATTAAGAAAGTATTCAGACAAGTTTTTTGAATTTTATTGCATGTCTCAAAACTCCTTTGATTACTTGTTACAAATCTAGCATTTCTGTTTTTATAATTCTCATCATTTTTATTGTACATTTTTCTCTACTTCTAATATAATAACCACGCAATTAAGTTCAAACTCCATTGTTCTCAATAGAATTCACTTTACTTGAAACAATTAACAATACAACTTTAAACAGAATAGTGTCGATGTGACTTGCGCCTTGGATGCTGGTCAGCTGCAGACTGCCGCATTACTACAGTCTACAGCTAGTAGAGCCATCTAATGGCGGCTAAGTGTAGCGTGAAAATGGGACAGGTTCCATTTCCACGCGACGCTTCATTCTGCAGCGCGCTGTAAAATGTTGCACGCTGCAGACTGTCGCTAGTGGAGCCATCTCCGTTTGTTCGCTACCTTCTCATTTATCTGACTTATCAACCACAATTTGCAGCGCGATAAATAACGGCAAGTGGAGCCCCAGCCTTAAGCAAGCTTAATTTTGCTATATTTATAGAGATCGACAAAATTCGTGTACAAATCTGATTGGAATAAAACAAGTTATAAGTAATTTTATTTTAACACAATACTTTTTAAATGTGGATATTATAAATCAAAATTTTGTTTGGCTCACTCACACGACCTTCCTAGCCCGTAGTCCGACCTTCCTAGACAGAGCAATTGGTAATTTGGAAAAACTAATTTTGCATTTTGAAGTATCACATTTTCACGAATTTTGAGCTTATTTTCTATTTTGATAAACATTTACCTAGTACAGATTATAGAGGATTTCATGGTCTAACTTCTCTAAATGAGGTTTTTTCCAGTTGATAGAGGTCGTAAAATAGAAATTCAGAGCGTGAGTTTAATCAAAATCGTTTGAGCCGTTTTTGACATCGGTTAAGGACCGTCATTTCGAATTGCATATTATTGAAAGGTTCCGTGATGGATCTGTGGAGATCTTAAGTTGAAAATGTCAAGTGATTCCATTCATTGGAACTTGAACTATCGTGGTGACAGTTCTCAGACCAATACTCATACATATGGTCCAATACTCAAAAACCACTTTGTTGGGAAACAATACTCTTCTTATATCTACAATAGTAGGCTAGGAAAGTGATAATTAAAATACAGAATGAAAAACATTGCTGAATAGCATTGTTATGTAAGCGAATGCTTTCCGGTTCACTTACCTTTGGGGTGGCGACTTGACCGAAACCACTAGACTACCTTGACAGAGAAGAAGGGGAACTAAAACGTCAACTCGATTATACTAACTCAGTAACTCTGTAACTCCATAAAATAACTTGACAGATCATCAAGAAAAATAAAACATGCCTCATAATTTCAACTAATGTTAAGTTCAAACTCATTACAATTCTGTCAGATTGAGTTGACTATTCAAGTGGTGTGATAGTTCTTGGAATAATATTTTTACTTCGAGTAATTTCTATGTCTTAAACGGTTGACAATGCGCTCGTCTTATAATATTCTTTAATAATTTACCCATGGTAATTTACAAAAAATAGTTTCGGTCTACGGATTTCCCTCGAACTATTGTTACCCTTTGATAGCTCAGATTCGTAGTAACGAGTTGGCTGGCATTTTCACTCACTTGCTCTGTGGCATTATATTATTGGAAAGCGAAGAGCACGTTTCAGATGAAGTCATGCTCAGACCCGTGAAACCTTTGACTTCTCCGGCTAACATTTCCAACGCCGCCGCCCCATTTCAAGTCCTCAGCTGCAATTGCTGAATCTAATATTCATTCTCATTAGCAAAAAGACCACGTGGTCACTCTGCTAATGAGAATGAATATGCTCGGAGCAGCTTTTTCATTAATTAAATTATGTAACCATTCTTTTGCACATTCATTGGGTTGATTCTATTGAGAATCCATTGGGAATGTAGATTGATCTTTTAAATGCAATTGTAGATAGACCTTGAACGTGAACCTTATCTACTTCATTGTGGACAGTTCGTCCAGAAAGTCGATAATACAATATTGTCTGTCCGTGAGTTGTCTGTATTCTAGTAAATTTGTGTATATTTTTGTTTTTTTTTTAATTAATTATTTAGTTTTGTGCTTATATTCAGCTCAGTTCACTTCTATTATTATAAAATCACATTTCAATTGACCGAACCGCTCGGCATTTCCACTGTCTGTCTGTACGTTTCACGATTACACCCATAAGCCTTGACCGATAGTCATGACATTTTGAATACATGTTCCTTATTTTTAGGCCGAGTGATGTATGCATAAGGTTTCTTTTTTAGAGGACCCAATTTACCCCCGATCTTTGGAGAATCTGATTTTGGTGTGGGTGGTTTTAAATTGAAATTAATGAGAGGAGTTTTAATCCTTGACAAAAGTTCGATGAACCCGACGGTTGGGGTTCAAAATCTTTAATATTGAGATCTTTGCAATTCTTTTGTTTTTGTATGGATTTTGAGCTGAGTAGAATGGTATATACAAAATATTTGATAAATTGAGCAATTGTATATATTAGCTAAGAAAAGTAAGATCCTCGTTTCGGGAAGAATAACATTTTCTATATTTTACATTTCTTCAATATAATTGTGAGATTTCAAAAAAAGGTGAGTCTGTTGTCGTATTCACAAAAGTGAAAGCAAAAGCCTTATTCGAAAATCAAAAACAATTGTTCCTAAAATCCTGAATCGAATAAGTTGTAGTGAATATGATATTACGCTACCTCAACGGAAATTGTCAAGATCTACTTCAGGCCTGTAATTTTCTTATTTTCTCATTCAGTATTTTATAGCCTAGTAGTATTCATAAACACATTAGGTGATTCCAAACCCTCAGGACTTTTCTTCTGGAACATAATATAATACTGTATTTGTATTTTTTTTGTCGAGTATTAGGTTTTCCTCAATTCTTTTCATATTTTCAAACTTCAAAATCCAACCGAAACAAAGATGGTAGAAATTTTTCTTTAATTGCAATCTTTGCAGCAATTTTACTGCTGCCTAGTAGAACAATTTATAGTGATTATATTAGCATTATTTAAAGAAGTAATAATTTTTGCCTTTCTAGACTGCAATTGATTTTAACCTTCCAGAACTGAATAAATGCTTTAGACGTAGACAAATGTATAGATTTTTTTTAATTTTCTTCGGTTGTTTCCGCTTTTATCAAAGCTCATGTAACTCATAATCATCATGAAGCCTACTGAAAACCAATTGGCTTTGATTATTCGCCTCTAATGAGCTAAAGCGTTGAAGCCTCTAATGAGTTGAAGCTCACTCCGGCAGCAATCTCATTGCTTCTTTTGTAATTAAAGCAAGCACCTTTGTTCTGATTATTCCACGTGCAACTGAGCGTGATCCACATCTTATATGCATGCGCTTTTCCACGATGAAACCAGGTCAGTGTTTTGCGGCTCGCTATTAAAAAAAATTATGGCAATTGTATAGATGAGCTTGTATTATGGCAATTGTATAGAAGAGCTAAAAGTAAGATCCTCGTTTCCGGAAGAATAATTGTCACGTTTCTCATTACCTTAATAAATCCCAAATGCGAATTATATAGGCTATATTTTTCGGAGAGTTTTTAGTCTACCGGGAGAATGGTGCACTCTGAATGTAATTCCAGTAACAGGTTTATGCCTATTTAGATTGAGGTTTCCTGCATGGCAAAAATTCAACTTTCTGTAGCCAGTAGACTCGAGCAGCAAAATGAAAATAAAAGAATATAGCTCATTTATGCATCCAAAATTTTAGCAGAATCTTCCCATCTGTTTTCAAATGATGCATAATCTTTCTCATACAGTAGTAGTGCATAAAAATGCTGACATTAAATCTTTGACACTAATTATAAATAGGGATCATCATTTGGCAGGTACTGTATTTGGAAGGGCCTCAGGACCTCAACCCTAAAAGTGGCAGCTCTCCTAGTCACTTTTCGTTCAACCATCATTCTCAATGCAAGGGTGAAAACTGAAAAGTGAATCCGCTATTACTAACATTTTTTTTTTAGGATGAAACCCTCATAGGTCTGAGATCTGTACGTGGGTAATGAGTTGGATGATGGTGATTGATGAGCTGGACCGTTTTAGGTGGGTTCCGAACCACCGGGAAGTGATTTTACAGCAGAGAACAGTGTCTTTTTTGCTGGACAATCTAATCGGTCACCCTTACAAAGAGCGCTCCAGAGGAAGCAGCGAATCTCAGATATCTTCTACGGCTCACGGCTATCACTTCCCATACACTTACCGTGTGCGCGCACCATTCTTTATTGCATATTGACAATATTTATTGGAACTTTATTGCACATTTATATCGTAGGAAGTGTGATTAGTCTCCACTCTGGTTAGAATTAATAATGTATCTGAACAGTTTGTATCTGTAAGTACCTTCTGTTTCTAATGGCTTATCCCAACCATTGCAATGAGGTGGTTAAAGGTTTGGCATCATATTATGGGAGGATGCTGATTTCCATTTCTCCATTTCATTTGTGATATAAAATATTAAGTACTCTTTCTTACAATGAATTATTTCTATGTAATATCTTGCAAAACTAAGAAAATTTTAGATAACTTGATTTTTTAGGTGTATTGTATGTATTTTGTGCGCCCAAATTTTGATTAACTATTCGGAGTGGGAAAAGCTTCTATTTGCTTGCCCTAGCTAGTGTGTAGACTTTTCCGTCATGTAGCTTGCAGGAAATAATCAATGTACTGCAGATTTAAATCATGAGTACCGTTGAATATGCTCGACTAATCCAATGAAATCATTCTTGAGAAGAGGTAGGACATGAAGTTCCCAGACCTTGTCATGAGAGACTTGCAAAAAAATCTAGATATTTTATCTAGAGTAAAATCGAGTTTGTGTGCGTGCTCCACTCGTGAAGGCTGCTGTCTCAATTCTATCAAGTGAGTTGTGAGATCTGATGAGAGTGTGAGTGAGAAACATAAGTGTGTGTTGTGGTCGCAGTAGGTTTTATTGCAACTCGTATGAACCTTGGTTTCGGTTGACTGTATGCCAGATAGAACTACAGCTGTGCTACATGTTGAGCCGTCAAACGTTCTTTGTTTACTCTGCTTCTGCTGTTCTTCTCTCTCACTGTATTCTCTTCCTTTTCTTTTACACGCACTCCTTGAAGCCCTGTTCTCTGTGTGCCACAGATTCATGACCAAGTATTTCACAAAAACATCGTCGTCGTTGTTAAGCTGGCAAGTGCCTTCTAACTTTGCTTTTAAAGTTGGTGCAATAAATTTTCCAATGGCTTTCCAAGGCTGCATGCCGTTCCCACCTGTAAACTAGCTACAATCTAATCAACACACTTGTAGATAAGCCTTTACTTATGGTCATCGCCCCTATTTAATTGTTCTAACATTGCACTATGGTGGAATTTATGTGGATTTCGATAGAAATAGGATTTAAAAAACGAAAAAATCTAGATTGAATTTAGAATGTTAAGTAGGGTTTTTGTTTTATTTTCTGAATTGAAAAAGGAAATATCTAGTAGAGAGTATTTCAAGAGTATGAAATAGAATAAACCAATAAAATAGTGTTTAATTCATGGAATTCATGATGCAATCAAGTTAACATTGTATGCCCACCAATTTTGTGAAAAATAACAAACTTATTATATAATTTCAGTTGTTGGTGACCATTATTCTATTTCAATCATGACCTCGTGTAAAATGATTGTTCGTGCCTAATGTGTGCACGTTGTTATTTTCGTAAAGGTTGAGGTTGTCAGAAAGAGGTTTTTGACATAGGTTTGAAGGACTTTGGTTGATAAATCATTCTCAAACATTCAAATTGGACGGTAGAAAAAACTAAGTTGGTAATGGAAACAGTATAAATATGATCTCCAGTTAAAAAATAATATGATCTATATATTTAATGCTGGCTGTAGTGAAAATGTGACAGAAAATGCCAAAATAATTTTGTTTCTGAGCATTCCACGCCAAATCAACACGCTTTTTTCGTTCATCTTAGATTTAAATAAAATTCAGTAAACTCAAAGTTAGTGATAAGAACAAAAATACTTGATATTGGATTTTTATTTCAATCTGTTTACGGGTTACAGCCATTCGAAATTTCAATAAATACATGGAAACTGGAAATACGACATTTTTTAAATTATTGCTCTAGCAGCTGTTGCTATCAAACTAGAGGGCTGGTAATCAAACGAGTGGTATCATTTCGCAGCATTTTTACAAATGCTGTCTCTTTACGTGCTTTATGTTATGTGCTGTAATTGAAAAATATCAAGTGAAACCCAAAAATATATCTATTTTTTAATTTTCTCAAGAAGTTTATTTTTGAAATTTTTCAAATGTTTTTCATAGATACTTTGTAGGTTTGTTAAACATGCCAGAATTTAAAAATGGGATGAGAATGGGTTCTTCATACTTGAAAAAATAATGTCTAATAATAAAAGTCTGTATTTGTCCAGTGGTAGCTATCCAAAAAAAAATGAAAGTTGTTTTCTCACACAGAAAATGTTGTGTGTTTTTCGTATTTTGGGTGCAAAGCGGCGCTCCCACGACTTGAGAAACTCGAAATTCGATTTCAGCGCTCTGAAATACATAATATAGAACTGCTGAGAAAACAAATCTCAAAGGGTATAACCAGGTCAGCCTCAATAGCCTCGTCATTATATTGACTTCATAAACATTTTATGAGGGAAATAGGCGAATGACAGTGTTTGGTGGAATCTGTTGAGTGTTTTCTGTTATCTCAACGTTTCCATTTGAAATTGCAAAATCACTTATTGTTAAAATAATGAACGCTTGTAGTTATTTGGTTGAGTAAACTATCAGCTTAGCCATTCGCATAGACTTTGCTTGACAGTGAAAACAATTTTACGGTCATATGATATTATAGGCTACAGTAGTTATTATAGGCTACAATAGTTTCTTCTGTTAACGACAGTTGATTCAATGTCGACTTCACTTTCTGTCCATATAGGAAAGCGAAGGTTTTCTGCGTATCAAATAAGGAAGGACTTTGCTTCAGAATATTTAGGACACTTGATTTAGTAGACGAACCAAAGAACGGTCAATGCCCGACCCTGTTCAGCTCATTACTGTCGTAAAAGGAAAATTTTTAATTACATTTGCATTTTCTGAATTAAATTTTAATCTTTGCGGTTTCAGTGAATTCAATTTTCGCCATTAACAAGGAATCAAACTCTTCGCCACTTTTATATGTTTAAGTAATTCTCTTTATACTCAAAGAAAATTAAAGCTAGGTGTTATTTTAGATGGAGGGAAAGAAATAAGATGTATGTATTAGAGTCCATTTAAAGAAGACTGGTAGAAGAATTTGTTTTAGCTTTAAAACAAATTTTACATGCATTCCTGCTTCATACAGCGTGTTTTATTAAAATGACTCAACCTTCTTACACTCGTGGTTGAGTCATTAATAAAACAGCCTATATTAGGCCTAAAATACTATAAATCGTAGATTAATTGAACTTGTGTAGATACAAAAAATGAATTGGTATCCATCACAGCCTCATTCAAATTATTTTTCATAAAATATGGTCAATAATCAACCTCTATTTCGCTAAGTTAATCAGGTCCCCAAATAGTACAAATAGTAATATATCCAGTATACCGTAATAATCTAGTATATAGTAGGCCTATATAGTAATGTATCCTCGAACCGCTGTAGTAATGCTATCAATTTATAAGATTAGTCTACCTTCATCAACATTTTGAGTTTTTGCTTCACCAGTGGTGATAAGTATTGTACACTGTATATTTATTTACTGATTGCTCCTATTACTTCCTTTCATGTGTTTATATGCATTTTTGGTGCTGAGATTTTCAACCGTAGAGATAGTTAGTCTGTTATAGTTGTTTACCGGTATTTATTGATTGTATTGTATTTATGAGTTATGCTGTCTTTGAAAATGATCACATGGTAACGCTAGGGTAGAATAATAGAGTTATTTATTGACAGCTGATAAATCAGAGGGGTTAGGCATAGAAATACAGTTAAGATAAGCTATTGTTCGAAATAATAATTTTAGAAGATGATAAATTGGAGAGACAATCTTATCAGAAATATTGTAGTGATTTAATACTGAATAGATAAACTACCAACTCTGGCTGACGGCATGAGCCATGCCAATTGAATTTTTGATTACGTTTTGAATTTACAATTGAATGAATTTTTATATTGTCTTGTTCCTTGTTTTATATTCTTTTGTAATGTGCAATATTTCAAATGATCACAATAAATTCGTTATCTATCTATCTATCTATTTCGCTCCATCAAAGCGAAGGCTTTTAAAGAGTTTTTTAAAGCTTCTCCAATGAGCTTCTGGTACTAGGTTTAATCAATTCTTACTCATTTAATCAAGTAATAGTAGAAATTTATTATTCAATTTCATGTCCTGGCTTGGTTGAGCTAAATCATCTATTACATTGTTGGTTATTATTAGTTATTAAAAGTACGGTGGATATTTTAACCGTCACCTCGGGACCGGGGTCGTGAATGATAACTGAATAGTTAGGTTATACAACTGTCATCCTGTAAATGTGCAAAGTGAGGTTTAAGGTTTGGGGAAAGTTGGAAAAATGAGATTTATGTAAACGTATGTCATCAGAAATATGCTACAATCAGAGTACAGAACTATTGTTTCAAGTTTTCATCATAACATTCTCACTTGAGTTTGCAGTGGCCGTTACGATGCGAAAAGAGGTGAGACTACGTGAACGGTAGGGGAGCGCACCAACGTTATTGTATCCGTGCACCGCTATCTAACGTTTGGTCTGCATGCTTTTGGCTGTGCGCAGGGTTTTTGGTCATAATTTTTTTTTTTTGAAGTTCATTGTATTGGATATTATTGAGGTATTGAAATGCTACTATTGCAATGAGAAATTAATTTTTCATCAAATATTTTATGGAATATGGGAGTTCAAAGTTGTAATTATGTGGTTTTTGGTGGCAATTGAACTCACCTACGAGTTATTTTAAACATTTTTTAATTTGTTTATAACTGTAAGACACCTTGGTGAAAAGAATGACACATTTTTTATTTCAATTTAACAATTGGTCTTTTCAAAATAATTTTTTGAAAAACTGAAATTTTTCGCATGTTTTGAAAAATTTATTTTGAGAAAACGAATAGTTTGATCGGAATGAAAAATATGTCATTTTGTTCCTCAATGTGTCTCATTTAAAAACAAATTATCAAAAGTTTAAAATAACTTGTAGGGAAGATCAATTGCCCCCAAAAACTGAAAAATTTCAACTTTGAACTCCCATACTCCATAAAAGATTTGATGAAAAAAATAATTTCTCATGGCAATAATCAACATTTCAATACCTTAATAATATCCAATACAATAAACTTCGAAAAAAAATTATGACCAAAATCCCTGTGCACAGCCCAGCGAACACATAAGACCAAGACACCATTGGTCTTATGGGTTCGTTGGCACAGCCTTAAGATTGAACTTACCCCCGGTTGCACAAACTTCCTATCGTAATGATCTTACATTATCCGTTCCAATTTTATACCAAGCTGCTATGTGAAAGCATATGATTATACCTAAATACATGGTGTAATCTATATAAATGAATGTCTGTCTGTATGTATGTATGTATGTATGTTCCCTATAGACTCCAAAACTACTTGACAGATCGGCATGAAACTTTGGGAATATGTTGTGTGAATATTGGGGATGGTTTCTGACCATAAATTTTCATAGAAGAGCTAATAATTACTATTAATTAATTCATTTTATAGACCTAACCTACTGAACTTGCCGGCCAAACAGCTTAAAGGAACAGCTGATAGAAGTCAACAGTTTTTAATCATATGGCTTCCCATAGCGGCGTTATTTACGCTGTCTTTGAACAGCAAAAGACTTTGCACAGCAAAAGACTTTGCACTTTGCATGTAGGCTACCGTGCAGTCGGAGCCTTGCAATATGTAGGAAACATACGACTGGGTATGATGAAATGTATTTATACCAGGTTGATGACATCTGTTAACCAATAAAGTGCTAGCTAGAAATTTGAAATGCAGCCTCAGCGGGAGGTGGCGAATAATAAAATAAAAAACTAGCTTCTACCCTTATAGTCGTAAGAGGTTTAAATTTGAAATGTTTCTTCATTCAGAGGTGGTGATTAAGAAAACAGCGAAGCCTCTATGATCAGCTGGAAGAGCCCTAGGACTAACTTCTTTCCTAATTTGAAATGTAACTTCAGCGGGAGGTTGCGAATAATAAAATCAATGAGAATTTTTATGAGAACGCAGCAACGCGCGTCGAGCCAGCTAGTATATAATATATTATTGAATGGTGCAACAGATACCTTACCTAGTATAAAATGTATAAAGGTAGTTAGTTCCATTATTCACGCACATGCGCCATTTTGTTATATCTCAACTTGCCTTAAACTAAAACAAGCTTAATATTAAATGCCAATACTATATAGTCACTGATATATGTATTTTATAATTCTAAAAGCTAATTTACTCTCCAAACCGTATAATACTAGGAGTTCTGTTAACAGTAGACCTCAGGCCGAAAATAAGAGGGCTCGCGCAGAGGAACGCAATTTATGTATTCTATGATAATCATCATCATCGCAAAATTAAACACAATTTACATTCAGAATTTTTTTAAGATCTAACAATTTATTAGACACCTTTGCCTGAAACGAACACTTCAGGAGTTTTGGAGGAACACGACTTGAAAACAATTAGGCTAAAGGGAGAGGGGTGAGCACCTGAAAAAAGCTTCTCATCCCCACTGGTTAAGTGTCAAGAATGGACGAATCTTTGTCCAAACTTCGCCATTTCATGTAATTGCATCACTTAGATTGTCATTACTAGAGCTTATATCATTAATAACATACAAACATCATTGTAAATAATTTCTAGCACTATAAAAATTATAATCCAAGTCTATATATAGTATCTAGGTGATGTTGACAATTTTGTCTTAACTAATCATATTATGCGAAATTTGTAAACTTACATGAATAAAGAAATCTAATCTAATCTAATCTAATCTAAAAATGGCTGCCTTCAGCAGTTATTTATAGTTTTGTTTGAAAATTATTATTCAGCCATTCACTTTCTGCAGCTGGTGGGGGGGGGGGGGGGGCACAGATATATGAGCTGCATGTACAATCGGCAAAAACATATTTTTTTCTATGTATTTTGGCTATAGAAACGATGAATGAATATTCCTTTTTAGTTTACAGAATAGCACAACTCAATGTAACCCACAACCAAAAATATAACATTGAATTGATACATTGTCTGTTGTTCCAGACAGCTGACATAAAATAAGTTGAGATTTCGCATGTCTGATGAATGAATTTACAGAACAATACTAATTAATTTGTATAATATTATCATTCATTTAGTAATCACTTGTTATTATACTTAATCAAAATATTAGACATGATTTGTTTTTTATAAACAAATATCCCATTCTTATGGATGAAGAATAAGGCTCAACCAGATGGATATCTATGAATCTTAATCCAATCACATATAAATGCAAAAGCTCATTTTAAAAGCCATATTCTCCTATAGAAGAAGGCCTAAGAGCCTTACTTTTCCCCCTTTCGAATATCCTTTAAATGGAAGCAAATTTCGAAAAGCCTTTCACATACATCGCTGGGCATTCCTTAAATAAGGAAGATCAATGCAAAATGTCATTGAATTTGGTCCACACGTTTAGCCGTAAATGCGTTACAGACAGACAGACAAATGCAAAACGGTCGACTTGGAGACGAAATAGAAAACCTCTCTTCGATCGGTCAATTATGATTTATTCACATTATGCAATTTATGACGAATTATTTAACCAATTTGTATACTATACTCTGTTGGCTGCATCTAGCTAATTTAACTACCATTGCTTGAATATCACAACTCTTATACTGAATAGTGCGATGGTAAACGAGGAACGGATAATGAACCATCATTATGATA
The DNA here is from genome assembly GCA_948455865.1 of Conomelus anceps. Lineage (NCBI taxonomy): Eukaryota > Metazoa > Arthropoda > Insecta > Hemiptera > Delphacidae > Conomelus > Conomelus anceps. The sequence goes on from OX418217.1 coordinate 39,044,274, forward strand.
GGACTTTTTGTGACCGGGGTAAGACTATTATGTGAAACTTGGTTGTAAATAAGGGGAAAGCCAAAAGTGAAATATGCTATCGTTTGTAGTGAGCTCCAAGTGGCCGGGTCTGAGTCTAAAGCATATACAATGAAAATTAGTAATAAAATAGAATGATTGTTGAGATCCCAATTATGGATGAAATCGGTGGTCGGATATGAGGGTCTTCTGGTTGAAGTGCTTATTGTAGTGGTGGTTCGGCCTAGTAAAGCGTTGGCCTACCTTGCAGGTTTCCTTATTGAGAGTGGCACTGGGAAGCGGTTTACCGTCCGACAAGTGAGATCGGCCGGCCAGTAGAGGACATTCCCTGTCGCCTTCGGGCGAATCGCGTCTCCAGACTCGTTTGCCATCGGATAAGAAAGTCGGCTATCCGTACAAACAACTCAGCCAGCAGCCATCCTCGGCTTGCCTGGTTGCAGCCTGTGCTCCTTCCCAGATTAATAGTACAGTACAGTAATTGTTCAGGTTTGTTCGACTAATTCCCCTCCTAACCTGTCGCTCTCTCGCTCCTAGTACCTTAATTCTGTGTTTGAAGTGTAGTGCCTGAGACATCGAGGTTATGCCTCTGTTAAGAAATGTGGTGTAGATGTAAAGCAAATATCTAATAAATAAACGTCTTGATGTTGTCCTCTGTCGACGAAACTAGCACTGGAAAATAAGGGATTTGAGGAGGAGAGGATAGGAAATGAAGAGGAACATTTAGAAGAAGACAAATGAGGAGGAGAGGATAGGAAATGAAGAGAAAAGAAGAAGAAATATCGAAGAAAAGGAGAAGAGAATGAGGGAGAATGAAATGGAGAAGTAGAAGGGTTTGAAAAAAGATGATGAAACAATTTATTTATGAAAGTGATGAAGGATATAATGAAGTAGATATCCCGATTGAATTGAATGCCCGAACTTACTAGCGGTTTTATATTTATTAATATGTTGGCATTTAGCGAACGTTTATAAAATAAAAATCTTTATTAATGATGAATATATTTCTTATTTATTTATTCATTTAACTAACATACAATCAATGTGAATACAACAGGCTATTGCCCAAAACTGCTTATCACAAATTTTAAATTAGAATCGAATTCTTTTAGGTTAGGTCTTTCTGTTTCACTAAAATTTTCACCTTGAAGCTCAATAATTCACTAGTCTTGCACAGAAATAGAATAAAAATTTTGATTTCACTCTTAACAAAACGCCATCACAGTCCAAAAAAGATTAATATAATTTTGAAATTTCTGAGCCAAACATATATATATATATATATATATATACATCTTCCTATAAAAGTGGCAGCCGTAGGTAAAACATACTTTTGGCAGCCACCCTTGGGAGTGGAGTATATGTTGTTTTTATCGTGAATAGTGTCTTAAAACATCAAATTTAGGTCCAAAATCGGTTTTTCATTCTGATCAAGTCAATGAATAAAATGTTGCCTAACATTGTGCGGTTGTACTATCATATTGGCAGCCATCAACTTTCAGGTATTGTGGCAACCATTCGTATATTTTTAAATTGCATTTAAAGTGGCAGCCAGTGTATATATTTTTTTACAAATTCCAGCAATATGACAGCCAGCGACGTTGCCAATTTTATCATCAACAATTTATAACAACATTCTCAATCAGGCGTCATCAGCGACTTCCCCCCAGTCTTTCCTTCAGCCATTGTTAGTCCATCCCTCTCACTCACTACTCTTTCTCTCACAGAGGGACGGATATCAAATTGCGGTACGCTAGGCACATGTTCAGGGGCAGCAAGCTTCAGGGGGCGGCAAGACCAAAGAAAGCTAATGGCACGAGCAGTTTCTTGATAACGTTCTTTGTTTTTCAATCATAAGCATTCAAAGCTAAAAGTTATATTTGCTTCAACTTTGAGCATGCACCGCAACATCCATTTTATTATTTTTCTTGTTAGATAAGATCATTTCCAGGAAAAAGTGGTACTTATTTATTTATTAATTTTTTACTCAAGTCTTCATTTTAAACCTGGAGGGCGGAGTTAGGACGCAGCCGGTCCTCTCTATGCACTCATCCTTCCATATATAACATCATCCTTCCATAGTATTGAATGAAAAACTATGATTAAGTATTGCAACAACCTTACTAGTGTAACTTAAATTTAACCTGAGTTGCTACTTTATCGAAAATGTTCAAAGTAATTAACTACTTTAGCCTATTCAATACTGAATGTCAAATTGTCATCACATTATCATGGAACAATACAAGTGAAACAATTGGGGGAAATGCACAGTGGGTTCTACCTCCACCATGTACAATATTATAATACTCTATCTCTTCTTTGGTTGGTTCTACCGGTTTTATTGTGAACACAATTTTTGAAAAAATTATGATACATATAAATAAGTGTTTGAGATGTTATTTTCTTCCTAAACTTCACATTAAAATAATGTTTCATACATTACGACGACCTCTTAATATTCGAGATAGGAAAGTTGAATCAAATATCACAGACAAAACTTGCAATAACGCAAAAGTTTGGATTTTCGAATTCATGAAGATAAGCATAAATTTTTCACCAAGAATGACCCAGATTAGATATGCATTATAATCTTATTGATTGTGTAAGGTTCCACAATCATAAACATAATTATATTTTCACAAAATTATCCTGTTCATGAGACTAGGGTGATTATAGGATTCGAATGTAATGGGTAAATGAGATTGTCAATTTGATGCATAAAATATTTTGAAAAATTGGTTAGTTTATTGAAATATTTTTGTACATAGGAATATAGTTTATAATATGTGCAATACATCAATATAGTGTCCCAAAAATAGTGATCCCAGTACCACCACGGTATCCTACAAGCTAATACAAACAAAAAATTACCTTAGAAAAAATTGCAATTTCCTCTCAGGTTTCCTGTAATCTGTCATTTCGTTTTTCCAAGTATTATTTTTTTTTAATACTTTTTGATGGCTTATTCGGGTATGAAAAAATACGGGAAAACAAAGGGGAAATTGGCATTACTTCTATAAGGCTATTTTTGTTGGTTTTAGCTTGTAGAATACCGAGGTGGTACTGGGATCACTATTTTTTGGTGACACTCTTCATAAAGAAACATAATTAATTTGCAGAGATATTATCCTAGAAATCCTTCTCATCAAAGGAACCCAAACATATCCAGCTACCAATGATAATATAATAGAATCAGGGGTTAATTTCAAACGGGAACGCAAGATACCGGTAACGGCGTTTTCTTACCTCCCAAAAGTGTCGGAACGCAAGGGAACGTTCAGTTTGCGCTAATCTGATTCCAAAGGTGTCTCATTTAATTATTTATTCAGATAATCATACTAAATATTGCGAATAATAATAAAGTACTGTAACGTAGGGCGAAGCGAGATCTGTGTACTGTATATAAATAAAAATGTAAAAAAGGCTTTATTTGTTTTTATTTCACCATTAATTAAAAAAAATTATTTTGCTTAATGTAAGCTTCATACAAAATAAATTGTTGGTGCAAATCGAAACAGGTTTATAGGAAATTTAGAGTAGGCACCGAGATGTTAACAGGGTGGGGAGAGGAAGTGAGGGAATGTTTAACTAGGCCTTAGTAGAAAATAGAGAGGGTGGTTTATAAGAATAAATAAGCGTTCCCACACCTAAAATTTTAGAAATTAAGCACTGAATAGAATATAATTTGCATGATAGTAAAAAGTCACACAAATCAAGTCATAAGCTAATTTGGAAAACATCATAAATTTATTTTATGTCAATAAAGATATTTATTTATTTAATGGGGTCCGGTCCCAATTAGTGATAATTGGAGTTCTACTGTATCAGATCGATCAATGATTCATTGTTATAAAGAATAAAAAAGAAGATGAAAAATGAATAGAAACTTCAATCATATACGAAAGTGTACAAAACAAATATTTAAAAATGAACATCCAGAAAATTATAACTCAATAAATAATAACTCAAGACTCACTTATGACATAACCAGAAAGATTATCTGTTAAAAACAATAATGTAAAAAAATAGTTTAGATATAAATAATTTAATAGCGTAATGTAACATGAAAAATAGGTTATAATAAAAAAGTAGTCAAGAGTTGAATATCGTTATTTAATTCTGTAGGCCTATCCAAAGCGGATAATTATTTTGTGCAATAAAAATTGTTCATATCGCCAACATATTTCAGTTTTCGAGTAAAAAGGAATCAATTAGGCTGTCTTCAGTATAATAGTGATGATGTTTGAACTGGGTGGTTTAATTGGAGTCATCCAATAGTGTTGCTCCGCGGAGATTTTTGTCCAATCCTATCACTTGGCGCCGAGCAGGCAGCGAAGCGGGAGATTTGAAACTTCCCGCAAAGCTTAAGAACTCTTGTATGGTTTTCCAGCTTAAAAGGGTTGAAGAGAACATGGGAAAATTCTACAAAAAATCATGAACGTTTCCCTTCATACTATTAACATTCCCATGAATTTTTAAATCAATCTGTCCAAAATTAACAAAGTTATAAGCGTTTTTCAAATTTGATTCTAGTTTACAAGCAAAATGAAGTATTATCCGTAGTTCTTTCCTGGACATTGAACTAAGTTTTGGGTTTTCATATTATTTTTGATAAAAAAGGATTATTCATTGATATTTAAGCTTTTCTGAGCTTGGGATCACATTTTTGACAAGTTTCTTCATACCTATATCCAATCAGATATATTTTATATGGTACAGTTCTTCAGTAATTAACATTTATATAATATACTTGTGTATATTTTGCCACTGAGTATACTCCTTACTGGATGAATACTTCTTATACAAATCAATTCATATTCCATATAATTCGATAATATTCTAGTTATTCGAGTTAGAATAAATATTCTACAAGTAACTGTCATACTTGAAAGCTGTTGGAGGAAGTTTATTATAGAATGTAGTAACAGTTTGAAGCATTCGACGTTTTAGTTCTAGTTTACTGTACTTTCTTGTGCATATCACTGCAGTATACTGTATGGATTGAAAGTTGAAATAAATTTAAAAGGAATAAAATAATGGGTGGTGCTTGGCAAATATGAAATCCAAAAACTATTGTGATTAAAATGCATTTTTGATAAAACCCTGTTACCCAAAAGTATCCTTTCAACTTTAACAATCAAAACCTTGAAAATTATTCCTAGCAATTCTAGCAAATAAAAAACTCTATGGGCGTTCCCCAATTTTCTTCAGATCTTCACACCATAAAAGTGGTTGGTTACTGAAGAGAAGGTCAAATACAATTTTTCCTTAATTTCCAACACTTTATCGATCCCCAATAATTGCTTCAATTCCTGATTGATCTATGTTAGATTTTCATAGGCTGTTTTTTACAGTATAGTGTTTCTATCTTCAAAAGAAAGAATGTGTCAAAATTTTAGTGTCAACGTCCGTAGCCTGGAGGGCTAAAGCGTCAAAACTTTAGTCTGCTTCTGCTACTGCGGTGATTGGTTCGATTCCCTTCCCGCCTGGCATTTGTCTGTATCATCCCTTACCTCATTACCCAAGCACAAGTCAGGAACGCATGTGAGCATCATCAGAAAAAATATCCCCTATATTTTGACAGTCTCTAGTGCTCTAATAAATGAAAAAATCATTTTTAAAATGATCAGAGCTTACTCACCCTCCCCTAAGTGAGTAAGAATATGAGTAAGTAACCCTCAGAACTCGGAATGGCGTCAACCTTATAAGCACAGTTTATTTTACAGTCTTCCTCCGAAAATAAAATATAATTTAACCAGAATAGAATTTTCCAAAAACTATCATGTTTCTTTAGCCAACAAAATTCATCTCAAACCATCGAGGTCACCTTGTGACTATACAAGAAATAATTCACTCTGAAAAGATAGTAATGCTCCTGTAACAACGTAACAACAATGTGTGATATTTTGATATTTCGCGAATCACAAAGGCATGAAATGATGGTGACAGTTATAGTTGTAATTATAGTTAACAAAAGAGAGTTAAAATTTTAGTTTTTGGAATAAGTTGAATAGTGCAAATTAAACATATCAATGTTTAACATCAAACATGCAGGTTTAGCTGAGGAATTCACTTGATAATTTTTCTGTATTTTGTGAATATTGTGTTTATTTGAGTGAATAAAGTATTTGATTTGATTTGAATGTGAATGATAAATCAGAGAATTGTTTTCAAGAATAACAATAGTGGGTGATGCAATTTTACAATTATACTGACCATAAGAATTGGTATTGAAAATCATTTAAAACATGTACGAATCTTTCTGTGTATATGAAGGCTATTAATAGCTGGTATGGATATTGAAGATTTACTTCATTCAGATGGAAATATTGATTAGATTATTTACTTTATTCATGTAGATTACAAAAAAAATATAATCGGCTCAAATTCTTGATTACGATAGTTGAAAATATAAGTGACTAGAAGGTTACCCGTGCTTTGCTACGGGGTTCAAGCAAGAGACTGAATGCTACCAATCAAAAAATATAACTGTCCTTAATTTGAAACAGATCGGCTGGAACTGTTTGCAAAGGACGATTCCCACCTATACACTTGCTGGGTACTGTTACTGAAAGATGGGAAAAGCAAGAACGTTCAGTCATTCCACACACTTACCCTCTGAACGGAGTTCGGTCTCCAGATATTAGATACTGAATTGGAAATATCAAAATGATCAAAAAAGTTGCTCCACAACTTATTTATAAAATAGTCAGTTGTTTTCAGCTTCATCAAGTACCCACATCGAAGCCTCAATCAACTGAGATAATTTAATAAACCACATAGCAAAGCACGGGTGAACTGCTGGCAGATCACCTGGTCTTGCCCGCTGTTTAATAAAGAAGGGCGTCTCCATTATTTTTTCCTCCTTGACCATTACTTTTCATATCTCTACTCTATTCATCCTCCATGATCATACCTTTTCGTAATGTAACATATGATCTTTATGATTAATATGGTCTTCATAAGATTAACATGGGATCCTTTCTGGTCCTTTAGGGAGGAACCCATTCAAGTCAGGGCGCCCCCAAACGCAGAAGTTGAGGAAGAAAAAGAAGGAGAGAAAGAGAGAGAAGAAAAAGAAGGGAAAAAGAAGAAAAGAGGAACGAATGGAAATGATAGGAAACAGTGGAAAAGAGATGACAAGAAGTAAAAGGATAGAAATTGGTAGGAGAGAGATGAAAATGAAAAAAGACAAAAAAGAGGAAAAATAAGGATAAAATAAAAAGTAGAAGAAAATGAGAGTTTTAAAGTTGCTGACAAGGGAGAAAATTGAGACAGCAATGCCTGACCAACAATTAATTAGCTATTAAAAATATTGTGTACTACAGTACTTGGTCTAAAAATGGTGCCAGTTCTGAAAGTTTTTTCTGGATTACTATTTTCTGTTTTTCTGACTGAGGACTACTATGGCAGAAAAAGCCGACTGGTTTTACTAGCACTGCTTTATATCTATTAAGATAATCACCCTAGAGCCTAGATCGAATCTTCAAAAAATTGTTGGGAGTTTCTGGGTAATTGAATAGTTTTTCAATTGCGAATACTGTATGTAATTTTTCTTCTAAATTTCATTTTTCATTTTTTCGCAAGAGTAAAAGAAAACTCGTTAAAAATGCGGTTTTGTAGGAATTTTATTTTAAAAACGTTTTCAAGTAGTACCCCTCAATTTTATTGAAATAAATTTTTCAAGTAGCCTACGGTACTGTATTGTGCCCAATCAGGATCAAATATAGAAAAATGGATGTTTAAAGTTAGGACCGGATCTCCTATTAACAATAACACAAGAAATAGATAAAATTTACTTTGCCACATTACGTGGGTTGAAGTGTATGTTAGAAGAATTAATGACTAGAATCACTTGAAATGTGGTTTTAGAGATGATTTTTCCCCACTTTTCTCGGGGAGTACCCCGAACCCCCGTTTTGGAATAAAAAGCCATGTATATTACTTCAATTTAGAGGTCTACTAATCCAAATTACTATTTTAATTATTATACCGAGAGTCTAACCTTCCCAGCAACATCATTGGTGATATTTTCACTTAATCTTTATTTGAGATAAAAACATTAAGTAATTATGGGTTGAACTTAAATTTTTTGCTGCATTAATTATTATTCTATTTACACCCATTGGTTAAAGTTTCGGGTTGCTTGGCAGTATAGGACGTGAATTCATTTCATCATGAATCATTTCGTATTAACAGTATAATAGGTGAACAATTAAATTTGTTATAATTTCAATTGAAAATAACCTTAAATTACTTCAAATTCATGATTTTAGGTATTTTAACCCCCCTCCCCCCGTGATACCAATACCATACCAACTTAAGTATATTCCCCCCCCCCCAAAATCTGCTGCTGGATCCGCCCCTGTCCGAGTCTATAAACTTCAAACAAACAAACCAACTTTCTCTTTTATTATAAGATTATTCGATGAATTACACTAAATAAATGAATAAACTGAAGAATTGTTCAACGATATGAGGATGAGATGCAATTTGATAACGCTAATATGATTGTGATTTATCTATCTACATGAAACGTCGAAGTTTAAAGATTTAAACGTCAATTTCGGAGAAGGATATTCAAGGATATCAAGAGAGATAGAGAGAGAGAGAGAGAGAGAGAGAGAGAGAGTGAGAGAGAGAAAGTGAGAGAGTGAGCGTGATTGATTAAATGTCCTAATGACAGAGGCGGAATTAGGACTTCAGGCTCCAGACCCTCTCTGCCACCCAACCCTACACAGAGAGAGACTTAGTGCCAGAGAGTGATTGAGTGTGGGTGGTGAGAGAGAGAGAGAGAGTGTGAGTGTGAGGGAGAAAAAGAGTGAGAGTGAAAGAGAGTGAGAGAGAGAGAGAGTGAGTGAGACAGATAGAGAGAAAGAAAGATTGAAAATCAGAAACTAATGTAGAACTAGCAATAATATGAGAAGGCTTGGTATTATTCTTAGCCGAGACACTCAAGCAGGAAATACAAGTTCATTTACCCATAACATGGTTGCCGGTTTACCGGCTGCTACTTAATCAGCAAGATGTATTTTTTATATACATGGCAAAATATACACAGGTGATAGTGGCGCCGACCTGGCGTTAAAACACTGAACCTCAAGTTATACATTTCATACAGAATCCAGTATTATGGCAGCCAAAAAAATAATTTTCATTAATTTTTATTGGTGTTTATTTACTTCAAGAAATCATAAAATCAATTTTAGTGACTTATTTGGATCTTAAAGATTATCAAACATAATTTATTAGTGGGTTTTGGGTTTCGGGAAGTTGATTATAATGGGAAGTTGAAGTGGCAACCGTATAAGGCTGCCACAAGTCGGGGCTGCCACTTCATATGGGAAATTTACCATTGACGGCTGCCACTTGTACAGGAAGATGTAAATATATATATATATATATATATATATATATATATATATATATATATATATAGTTATTACTGTTGTAAATAAGTAGGCTTGGATATTTAATATTACGTATGTAGTTAAGATGTAATAGCTTTTAAAATGGTGGAGAGTTTTTAAGTTTTAAATTTAGAGTGGAGAGATCCATTCTTCAAGTATTAGTATTTGGTAATCAGTTCTGGGAAAAAATATCAACGAAAGAATTCGAAGAGTTTGGACATGATCAGGAATGGATAAGTAGTGTAGTAGAAGTAGAAAAAGCAATTGAAATTTCGAAGAGAGAATCAAAACTAGCCAGAGATCAAACATGGTTTGATCAGATATTACTTGATTAGAAATGGTGGGCGAAGATTTTGATCAGTTTTAGGTTAACAACGGCATTTTGGGAATCTCGTAATTCTAGTTTAATGGTTTGGAAAAACGTAGAACAGATAATGCAGCATTGTAAAGTAAGAAATAAATAACTTACTACATTAAATTGTTTATCTCTATGACTGTCATACTATCTAGTTCAAGAGCTGTAATTAGTTATGAAATGTTTTTGCTACATAAAGCAACAGAACAGAATAATTAATTATATGAAAAAACTCATATTCAACTGTTTTGAAATTTATTTAGTGGGACACAAATTATTTAATCAATCTAGTAGATCCTCTCCATTATCAGTATCAAAGAAATTTGGAGACAACAAATCTCTGCATTAACAGTATCAATTAAATCACCTTTCCTTTTTTTTCCTTTCATGCTCTTTCTTCTTTTCTACTATTTTGTTTACTGTTGCTCCTTCTTCCCTTCCTCCTTCTCCACCTCCTCCATATTCCCCACATTACATCGAATTGTGATGATATTGATCACTACGGATGACAACGTATTAGTAATAAATTGTGGGTAGCGCCACCTGGTTGACCCTGACACCGGTTTAAATCAGTTCCCTTTTCACCTGTCCTCTACCACATCATTTTCACGCATAATTTACTAGTTAGTTGCAGGTGAACTTTTCGCATAACTTTCTTGTTACAGGTGAACTTTTCACACAGTTTTTGACTCTGGAAGAATAACTGGAAGATGAGCTTAACTACTCTTCCTGGTTGGTAATTGAATTATGAAATGCACAGAGTGACGAGCACTCGTTTGGCAAGTCGAACGGTATCGGAAAGAGGAAGTTTAATTTACGAAACTAATTTGATAAATGATGTTCGGATGTTTGCAATGGGTTTGTGTTTGAGTGTTGACGGAAGCTGTACAAAAGAGAGCAGACAAGAGAAGAGAAAGAGAGATGAGAGCTAAAGAATCATGAGAAGTCAGCAGCCAGCCAGCAGTCACCGGTTGGAGATGTAGGCCGCCCAAACATCACTTGACGACATTAAAACGGCCACTGCCCCGCCGGTCGCGAGACGCCAGACACCGGGTCATAGGTCACTAGATCGCTGCGATCCGTTACCCCCCCCCCCCCCCCACCAACCAATAACCCGATCAAACCATTATTAGCCATCGGAGAGCCCCCTCCCTGCCCCTCAACTAGTCACGGTGCAGAACATAGTTGTTGTCGACTGTTGAACGGCCGCTTGCTGTAGCGGTAGTATTGCCGGTAGTAGGCCTGCAGCTGTTCCTTACTAACTCCTGTTCCTTGTGGCATCTTTCGATCCGCTTTGTGTCTCCTTTGAGAGAAGATGAACGGTTCATCAATAATTGGGGATTGGTTGTGATCTGATGGAAATTATGATGGAACAGGAATGTTATGATTACAGGAGAGATGAAAAAATTAAATTGGAAATGTAGAATATTTAAATCAGATTAAATTTATATTTGTTTTTTTTTTAAATATTCTTCTAGGAAATTTCTGGTTCTTGAAAATGAATTCCCACAAAAGCAAGAAGAAACACGCAATATTGTCGAGATATGTGAACTGAGGGGGACACTATTCTCCTGAACACCTAAAATGTTCAAAACCAACAGTAATTGTTCTACTTATAAGTTTTTAGTTGACACCCCCAAAAACCTTTTTTTGGCCAGTATCACTTCTCCACAAAAAAGAATGGCTTCGCGTCTGGATTTCATAATCTAGTTTTAATCAAAATTTCAACCACATTCGTACAAAATTTATTTTGGCTGGGGCAACATGTCATCAATCATCAATCTAATTTCTAAATTTCAATCAATATTACGTTAAAATTATGTTAGTATGTTACGCCGAGTTTACTTCGGAAACGTTTCGTTGTAAAACGTTCTGAAGTAACAAACTTGAACCACTAGAGTCACTACTGCATTGAATGTTGTGTGTAGTACAGACCTGCTGACCTCCTGATCTGTTGACCTAGGATGAGACATGGATGTATTACTTACATAAATAGTATTCTCAATGTTAGAATGCACATGCTCTTTCAATTGAATATCATCTCTAAACGACGTATACGAAGTGTTTTTGTCGACGCTTATCCACATTCGGGCAGCATAAGAAGAAAAAATAGTTTCTATTTCGACTCTCTCGACAAAGGAGCTGGTCTTGTAAACAATTTTTCTGGTATTGTATCATATCGAACACTATTCGTTTGATTCGTCTTGCCGTACAATTCGAGCATTCGTCACGGCAAAGTGTATCAGGCAGGCATTAAGCCCATGTCATTTTGTCTAACATCAGACACGCTACACACTGAGAGTGAGAGAGAGAACACAGGAACAGGTTGTTTGTCCACTGCTTTCGTTCGTTCGCGATCTGTCCTCTATGCAAGGTCAGTGAATGACATAGTACACTGCTCGATATAGTGCTGTGTTTTGTCAGACTGAATTATTACTTTGAAAACAGGCCGTCGCATGTCATTAGGTGTGTTAGTTGAAAAATAGACATCTCTTATCTGAGTAAGAATGGAGTAATCGCAGTTTTTACAAACAATAGAATTTTAGGGGTTTGATTTTGTGTGCAGAAAAGACAGCATGTTTTCATTCCAAGTATCTTATTTTATGAGAGTAAATACAATATGGAAGTATAAATGGTGAATGAAATGGAAAATCAGCAACTCATACATGCTATAACATTATGGTAGCTGCTAAATGTGAACTATTTTATCAAGTTTTTTAAAAATGTTTTCCATTGGCCAATAAAATGTAAAATAGAGGCTATGATTGTAGATAGATAGATAGATAGATAGATAGATAGATAGATAGATAGATAGATAGATAGATAGATAGATAGATAGATAGATAGATAGATAGATAGATAGATAGATAGATAGATAAATAGATAGAGATATTGTTGGAGGTTCCTCAATTGATTACCATGTGGGTGAGGTTATCCTATGTGAATTTTCAAATAAACCACTAGTGTTGTGAATAGCCAACAGTCCACAATCTACATCGCATTACCCTCTATTAAATAAATATCAACTTAAATCATAAATCATACTACGAATTAAAATCGCTATGAAAACATTAAAATAGACTATCATATCTACTTATTTTATCTTGAAAACGAAAAATTGATCATGAAGTTGAAGGCTCAGTTAATAAACGTCTTGAAACATGAGCTTCCAAAATTTTCTTATATTATAAAACCAATACAGTAGAAAGATAATAATAATTGTAATGCAAGTGAATAGAAGGAGGGTGACTTTATTTCTATATCACTTTACTATTCTTGTTATTTCATTGCTCTGTGATGGCATTGATACTGCGGAGAGATTGTGGGGGGGGGGGGGAATTGAATCCATCCTTGACCAATTGCTGTGATGTAAGTAGGGCAGGAAGACAGTTCTGGCGCAGTTTAACGGCGGTTAACTAACCACGGTTAAATTTTAACGGCCGTTAAATTTAACCTAACTTAATTTAACATAGGAAAACCTAATTTAACGGCCCAGTTGAATTTTAACGTCGGTTAAATTTTAACGGTGATTAAATTTTAACGGTGGTTAACTAACGATGGTTAAATTTTAAAGGTGATTAACTAACGAGGGTTAAATAAACAGACTGAAAATTTTCATTTGAAATTAAATGTACAAATTTATGCAGCTCACCAAGGCGTTCCAATTGCACGTATCAAGCACCCCGATGAATAAAATAAAAAAAAATAAAAAAAAAATTAATTATCATTAATATTATCATGTAGTAGGGCAGAGTGCCGATTCCGTCTCAGTTTTTCTTTAACCTTAAATTTAAGGTTAACCTAAGTCAACCCATCCAAACCTAACCTAACCTAACATAGGTAAGTCAAAGTCGAATCAACGCAGTCTATCCGATCCCTAAAATTCCCATTTTCACGTGGGTTCCGAACCACGAAAAAATTTGAACTTTTTAACCCGTGAAGGGAATTTCAATTTGAAGACGCCATCTTGTTCAGCCTTCCAAGGCAAATCAACGCAATCTATCCGATCCCCAAAATTCCCATTTTCACGGAAGCTAAAAATCACGAAAAATTTTGAACTTTTTAACCCCTGAAGGGAATTTTAATTTGAAGACACCATCTTGTTCAGCCTTCCAAGACACCCCAAATTCATGTATCAAATACAATTTTCCGATCACGATTAATTGGGGAAAAAATAATAATAAAATTTAACCTTGAATTTAAGGTTAACCCAACTATCCAAACCTGAAATAGCTAAGTCAAATTCGAATCAACGCAATCTATCCAATCTCCAAAATTCCCATTTTCACAGGAGCTAAAAATCACGAAAAAATTTAACGGCGATTAAATTTTAACGGTGGTTAAATTTTAATGGTGGTTTTAACCCTAGTTTTAACGGTAGTTTTAACGGTGGTTTTAATGGTGGTTATAGTGGAGATTAAACACCAACTGATTAGCCATCTTGTACCATCACTTACCCAGTGGTTCGGAACCCACCTAAACTAAAGTTTATTAGATGGTTCTTGTTCAAATTTCCAAGGCGATTCAATTTCATGTATCTATTTACATCCCATTTTTCCCTTTTTCTCTCATTTTTCCCCCCTCTCTCTCATTTTTCCCCCTTTCCACCCCAGTTTTTGGGTATAAATAGAGGTGCACAGGCAGAAAATTCTCACTCCTTTGGATCGAAGGAGTTATGTTAGTTCAGGCTGAAAATAGTCAACGAGCTATACTCCCACCAGAGATTTCTGGCTCATCCACGGAGACTAGTCGCTTCCTATTTTCAGATAGGGTCCCAAACACAACCAACTATCAAACAACAGAATCAAGCAATACCACAAAAAATTTTGTATATATAAAAATGGATAAAATAATTTCATCCACCTACTCATCACCAATCTGCCAACACAGCATCAACAAAAACTGCCTCTTTTTCATATGGAGCTCATTCAACACAATTGATGTAAAAATATTGTTTGAAAACCTTAAACCTCATATAATTGATATAATACTTGAAAATTCTGAAAAATTCCACCACAATATTAAATGGTATGTGAGTTTAACAGTTAAATTGAAAAAGATTTCTGCTGATAAAGAGTTGTATGTTGAACCAACATTCCATGGACAATCGAGGTCTGTAATCTCAGTCCATGAGAATCTTGATAAATTCAACATACAATGGGAGGAGGCAGAGGGAAAAATTATGGAAGGTTTAGATAAATTCATAAAGTTGGGGAGTGGTTGGACTATAGACATATTCAAACAATTTAATTTCAACATTGTAAGATACAGACCAATAAGTGGTTCTGGCTCATACATTCCTACTCCAGTTAAAATTATAAATAGAAAAGCTGTTATAAATGTGAAAAATGAAGATGATCTCTGCTTTGTCTGGTCCATCCTCTCCTATTTCAACACCAATAAGGAATATCGAGTATCTGCACTTAGAAATCTACAACATATGATTAATATTGAAAATTTATGCTTCCCACTAAAACTGCAACACATACCTAAATTTGAGAACCAAAACACAACAATAGCTGTTAATGTTATTGCATATGAAGAAGAGAAAGATATGTTCTATCCAGTCTTTGCATCCCAACACAGAAAAAGAGAGCATACAATCACACTGTTGTTGTTATCTAACAAAGAAGAACAAAAACACTACACTCTTGTTAAAAATCTATCAAGACTACTATCTCATCTAACAAAACATGATGGTAAAGAAGAAATTTGCCCCCATTGTTTTCAAAGATTCACTAATAAAAATGCAAAACAAAATTTAGAAAAACATATTGAATTGTGCTCAACACATGAAACACAATGCATTAAAATTCCACAACAAAATACTGTTTTAAAGTTCACAAATTTCTCCTACACCCTACCCACCCCCTTCACCATATACGCCGACTTTGAATGTTTAATCAAAGATGAAAAACATATACCATGTGGTTATGGATATGTAATAGTAAATGAAAGTGGATCAATTCATTATGGACCAAGGATAGTTAGAGCATCCAACCTGTCTGAATCATCAAATTTAATAGAAAAGTTTCTAGATGAATTAGATAAGCATGGAAATGAATTGAAAAAGCGATTGAAAATACAAGTGCCAATGCATATAACAGTAGAAGAAGAAAACAAATTTGAAATGATAGATGTGTGTTGCCTGTGTAATAAGAGCCTATTGTTTGATCGTGTGCGACACCACTCACATTCAACTGGAAAGTTTATTGGAGCTGCTCATCAATCGTGTAATCTTAATGCAAAACAGGTGGAATTCATTCCTGTAATATTCCACAATTTCACCGGTTACGATTCACACTTCATTGTTCAATCACTCAATAAATATAAAAAGAGAATAAGTTGCTTAGCTAGGACAAGTGAAAAAATAATTTCAATAACACTAAATAACACTCTAAGATTTATCGATTCACTACAATTTCTGAATTCATCTCTTTCGAAATTGACAGAAAATATGTTATCAAATGCTTTCCAACTGATTTCAGCACATTTTCCAAATCATACAAATTTACTCTTGAAAAAACAAATCTACCCATACGAATATATGGATTGTTTTGAGAAATTCGAAGAAAAGCAACTACCTTCCCGGGAAAACTTCTACAACAAACTAACCGATTCAGATGTAAGTGAGACTGACTATCAAAATGCTATAACCGTTTGGAATGCGTTCAACTTGAAAAATCTTGGTCAATTTCACGATCTCTACCTGACCACCGATATACTCTTACTCGCCGATATATTTCAATCTTTCAGATCAACATTCCAGAAAACATACAGTCTTGATCCATCCCACTTTTATTCGCTACCACACTATTCGTGGAATGCAATGTTGAAAATGACCGGTATTGAACTTGAACTTTTGAGTGATCCAGATATGCACCTGTTTGTAGAGTCCGGCATTCGCGGAGGTTTAAGTGTAATCCCCAAACGATATGCAAAAGCCAACAACCAATATCTATCTACATATGATAAAAATTCCAAAACCACATTTATAATCTACTTAGATGCAAATAATTTATATGGTACAAGCATGAGTGAATCACTACCAAACTCTGGATTCAAGTGGCTATCTAATGAGGAAATTCAAAATTTCGATGTTACAAAAATTTCAGATGAATCACACGTTGGCTACTTTTTAGAAGTCGATCTTGAATATCCAGAAAGTCTACATGATATGCACAACCATTACCCCCTGGCACCAGTAAAAGCCACACCGCCATCAGGGCGATATGAGAAATTGATTACAACTTTTGAAAATCGTAAAAATTATATTCTACACTACAAAAATTTGAAACTTTACATGAGATTAGGTTTGAAATTAACAAAAATTCACAGAGTGATGCAATTCAATCAATCAGCCTGGTTAGAGCAATTTATATCATTAAATACCGAATTGAGAAAGAATTCAAATAATGATTTTGATAGAGATCTATACAAGCTATGTTCTAACGCAATTTATGGAAAAACGTTGGAAAATGTAAGGAATCACAATGATTTTAGGATTATAACTGATGAAAAGCAACTTGATAAAGTGATTGCATATCCAAGAATGAAACACTGGTACAGATTTAACGATGATGTTGCTGGAGTATGTCTAAATAAGCTTGAGGTTCATCTGAATCGTCCCATTTATGTGGGTATGGCAATACTTGAGTCAAGTAAAGCAATAATGTACAAATTCCATTATGATGAAATTCTAAAAATGTATCCCAATGTTGAACTGCTAATGTCCGATACAGATAGTTTTATGTATCTGATTCAAACAAACGATATTTATAAAGATATTGAAAGAAATTTGGACTTATTTGACACATCTAATTATCCAAAAGACCATCAATGTTACAGCACAAAACATAAAAAACAACTAGGTAAATTTAAGGATGAGTGTGGTGGAAAAATAATTTCTGGGTTTGTTGGACTACAAGCTAAAATGTATGCAATTCGCATCGGTGATTTAGAGAAGAAGGTTGCAAAGGGAATTCCCAAGAGTGCAAATAGAAATCAATTGAGATTTGAAGATTATAAAGAATGTCTGTTTGATGTAAAACACAAAAATGTAACATCATCAGCAATTGAAAGTAAACTGCATCATGTCTATACTGTTCAACGTGAAAAACTAGCTCTTCAACCTCATGATGATAAACGTTTCATACTACCAAACCGAATTGATACTCTAGCTTGGGGCCATAAAGATATTCCAATAAGAAAACGTAAAATTCGTGAGCAGCAGCCATCTCAAGGAAAAGTACAAAAACTTTAAAACCTGAATAACTTTAAAATATAAAGAAACTTTTAAACCTGAAAAACTTTAAAAACCTGAAAAACTTTAAAATAAAATAAATTTTTTTTTTTGCTTAAATAGGTGCGTAGGTGTAGGTACCTATACCTAGATTAATGTATGTCCTATGTAGGTGTGTGGGTGCAGGTACCTGCATAGGTGTGTAGGTGTAGGTACCTATACCTAGATTAATGTGTGTATGTAGGTAAAAAAAAAATTATTTTTTATTATTTGATTTATACTTTTTTAAATTACTCTAATTATATATTATATTTATACTTTTTTTAAAATTACTATACTACTTTATTGTTTTGTTTTGTTAATATTATTTGTTTACATTACTTTTCTAACAATTCCACTCAATGGTGTATATTCATAGATATTTTCGTATATAATGAGACAGTATGCAGATGTATTTTCTGGGATATTTGCTGTTGTGTCAAATGAAAGTTTCACATCTAATGCACCCGATTTCAAAAGTTCACTTTGACGAGAACAGTCTATCACAATTAGTGGTGTTTTTTCAAATTTATCAAATGCTATTGATGTTCCCGAATCACTTTGTTTGTAGTAGGCATGTTGAAAGGCGGCAAACATCTGATACAATGTATGTTTATTACCCATAATATTATCATAGGGAAAGTATTGTGCATTCAAATACAAGCGAACATTATTCAAATTACAAAAATCAAATTGAGATATATCGTTACGAAGGCTATTCTTTCTATTAGTTTGCAGTCCTAGTACAACAAATCTTGGTTTATCCATTTGTGATGCTGTCTTAACAGTCCACTGATGACTTGTGCTTTCCGGTAGGGTAGGATATTCATGTAATTGCCATGATCTGAATGGAAGGCTAATTGGTTTATCATTGTGAGATAATTTCAGTAGATTAAGACGAATTGTGTCTGCTACATGTATGTAGGGTACTTTCCATTGTATTTTTGTTAGATTAATTTCGATTTTAGTACCAGCGGTGGTTTGAATTGCATTTAAATCAGATGAAGATCGAAGCAGAACCAATTCTTGTTTTACATTCAAAATAATTTTTCTATAATCTTCCATGAAACCTAACCACATTTCCAGTGGTACACAAAAGCTGAATTTCTTTTTATTTGCCCATCCATCTCGATTCCATCCTGCATTCTCCCATATACATTTATTTTGTGGAGTTTCGCACAAGAGGTTTTTCATTGTTGTTGTCATGCCAACGTTACGTGTGCGGTCAACTTCGACTCCACCCACCTCATATCTAATCTCATCGAATAAATAGGCTATTCCATTGTTCACTAATACAAAGTCAACTTCAGTATTGTCTGCTTTTTGTACTTTAATATTACCCTCTATTAGAAGATAGCTTTTACATGGTAGAGTGTAGACATCCTGTTGATTTACATTGATACGAATTTCATCATTATTTTTGTATGTTTGTGATGCGTATGGTGTGTGAGTGTGATACTCGAATTGGGTTATACTCTCATCGAATTGTACTTTCTCACCAACATTGAATATTGAATCAATTTGCATACCATGAGGAATTTGGTGATTCATTGTTTATATTTTTATTATATACAAAAAAACCTAATCTTTGAAGTAGTTGTCTATTTTTAGGTGTAAGTAATTTCCTATCTGTTGCATCATGCTGTTGTGATTGATGATTTTTTGTAAATATTAGCATATTTTTTTTATATATATGTAATTATACACTAACTGGTTTCTTTCTTACATGTAAGCGTACTGTTATTGTTTCTCCACGAAAGTTTACCACATTCCCGTCCTGATCGATTATATTTATACAAATTTGATTTATTGTGTTTGTATTGATTGGCATGTACACCACAGTTGTGGGTGATTCAATTATTTTATAGCCAGGTGGTACAATTGTGTAAAACTCATGAATTGTGTGACCTTCACTGCCGTTATTGTACGAACCCTGTGCAATATTGCATTCTACACGTATACTATTTACACGCATTATATGAACCGGTTTTGTTGATATATGCCATTTATTTGCTAGTAATTTTTCATGTTGAAATCCAAGTATTGGACCAATGCTGTCCTTCATAGTTAGATCAATATCTTTATCTGCATACAGCTCACACTGTAGTGTATTGTTGTTGGCTTTGATTCTCAGTTGACTGCTTGTTAGTTTAAGATTATTTCGAATATAATTTAGAATATCCTCCAATTCGTATGATCCTTCTGGTATTTCCACCACACGTCCATCATACACAAACTTATTATTTACATTTGTTTCAATATTTGGAATTGTATTGTATGTGTACATGTTTACTAGACCCACTTCATAGTCAAAGCTATCCAATTCAACTGGTGGGAAGATTTCACTAACCAATGGATTCTCGTTTGCTGTTAGCGTAAACATAATCACTATATTTTTTATACAGCCACAATAGACACAGATGTCCGCATGAGTGCTCCATTTGCTGATATTTCTTGTAGTTGTATCGAACTCTTACACCCTGCATATATTTCATAAATTCAAGTGGTGGACTTAGATTACCAAAACTATCAAAATAGTCACATAGATTAGCGTTTTTGAAGTAGCACGTCCAATGAGTGCCCTCACCAATTTCATTATCCAGATTGATTATACCCAGTTCTAGGTGTTTGAGTGGTGTATTTGGTAGTTTATCTCTCATATAAATTCCACGTAACGGTAAGTCAAGCTGTTTTGCATACTTTACTATATCTACATTTGATAATGGGGATTTTTTTTTAAAATGGCTTTCAATGCACTCTCTACCTTCTTCTTCTTCTTTATACCACAACCTTTGTACGGTTTCAAATAGACACCTTTGCCAAGTTTCTTTCCTCCTCCACCAAATTTCACTTTTGCATTCATAAGATTTGTAACTAGATAGGCTGCTGCTCGTTCAGGAAGACTAGCATCGGCTGCTTTTACTCTTTCCCACGCGAGTGCTGCAAGTTTCCTATCAGCTTCCGTTCGATTTTGTGTTGGGTCACTATAGACTATATCATGCTCTCGACACGCTTCATCTAATCTATTTATTCCTTTATCTCCTCTTGCTAATCGTTTTTTCAAGTTTGTCGCGGGTCCACAGAATTCGTACCCGGGAATATGGAGCTCCATGGGCAGTAAATCAATTGCTTTATTAATTACGGAACCCAATATACCAGATCCCAACTTCTTTTTCATTGACCTCTTCTTTTTCGGAGTATTTTTTCTATTCATTTTTATATAGATAATTTTTCTCATACCATCTTTTAAATGAAGAATTATAGATGGAGAGATCCTTTACAGCCTCTCTATAGTTGGTAAGTAATTGTGAATCTGTCATGTGTTTCCACTGTTGTCTAATATCAATGTTTGGTAAGTAGAAATCTTTAACTGTATCTATTTGTTGTGCTAGAGTAATGGCGTTTTGAAACAAGTTTATCATCTCTTCTCTCTCCAAGTCCAGTGTCTCTTTTCTACTCAAATGTCGACCAAATTTATCAATAGTCATACTTGTTTTTATTATAATTCATGTTTGTAGATAAATTTACTCTCAAACCATGCTCTAAAAAACCATGGATTTTCAGTTTCCTCTGAATATTTTCTATACTGATCAAATAGGTTTGGATCTGTCATTGCTCGCCACTGATCAATGTTGTTGAGATCAACTCTTGGAAGGTGGTGTGCCGCAAGTGGTATCAATTGTAGGATATCAATTAAATTCTGCACCAATTGTTTCAATTCTTCATTGATATTTGCCTTTCTACTTGCATTCAAATGTCGCCCAAATTTATCAATAGTCATTTTTATAATACTAAATTACCACCTATAATGATACCGATTTCACGTAATTCTTCAATTATTGATGCAATTTCTGAATCATGACCGGTGTGTCCGGCAAGTTTTGAATTAATCAACAATTCCAATCTTTCACACAATTCATTTGGATTATCCCAATAGGTGTAGACGTTGCTCTTAGGTGAGGTTTCAATTTGCATATCATGTATTCCACTACCCAGTTTTTGTTCAACTCCTTTAACACGTTTAGGTGGAAATAAATCTTTAATTATGCGAGTGTATTTATAACTGGTATTTCTTTTCACACGTCCCAATGCATCAAGATGAACTCCAGTTAGTTCAAGTATACGTTTATAGTCGACAAGATCACCTTTCCTATAGATGAATGTATCTGGAATTGCTTTGAATAGCAGCTCTAGTAGACCATGTGTAAGCGGGAATGATTTATTACCATCAATAATGATTTTTTTATCATCAAACTTGATAACTTTCTTTCCAATTTGCCATTCATTGATTGTGGGATTAAAGTGAACTCCATACAGATTTTGACCTTTTGTTGTTCTCATAAAATTATCAATGTATTTACCTATACGATTTCTAGATGCAAATTTCCGACTAGACTCTCTACTGTCTCTTCTACTACTTTCATCTAAATTACTGGGAACATTGGAGGTGTCTAAATTAGAAGATTCTAAATTACTGGGAACATTGGAGGTGTCTAAATTGGAAGAGTCTAAAAAACTGGGAACATTGGAAGAATCGAAAATGTTTGTTGTATCTAAATTAGAAGCATCTAAATTAGTGGAGTCTAGAATGGGGTAGTCTTCCTCCTCCTCCTCCCCCTCCTCTTCCTCATCCTCCCCCTCCTCTTTCATTTCCTGTTTAACATCAAATAATTGTTGTTGTTTAAATTGATTCAATGATTCTGTAATTGGTTTATATTGTTTCTGTAAATTTTCTTCTTCACTAATTGCATCATACGATAATTCTCGATGTTTTCGACGTATAGAGTCACGCAGCTGTTTTATATTATTCTTGATGGCTGTCAATTCTTTGAGATCCTTTTTCAATATCATTTTTATAATAGGATAAATTTATCAAACCCAACCCTGTATCTCCCATTATCCAGTCCACAATCTTTGTTTATGACTAGAAAATTATTATTATTCCATGCTTGAGCACACATTCTACTGAATTCATCTCTACTCAAATCGGGATATACATGATCATGATATATGTGTTGTAAATTACGATTATCCTGTTTGAATATAACAATCAAATTACTGTTGTCTCTAATCAATTGTTTAGGAATACTAGAGTACGTTTGACAAATGTAGAAACTATCAATGTTTTTGTGTCTACCCATACTGAAATAGTCTCGAATATTCTGTTGTTTTTCCATACAAATATCATCGAAAATCATAACTGAATTGGTGTGTGCATCGTTTGGGTGTGGTATTTCTTCATTATGCTGGTACAGATTGAATCCAACCTCGGCTACTTGACTCATAATTTCCTTGAGAAGTTGATACTTGTCTTGCTGGTGAGATTTGGTGAATACATATAAATGTGAAAACTTGACACCATTCTCGGCAAATAATAAATTAAAAACAGTATTTGTTTTTCCAACATTGGACGGCCCACACACAATACATCTTACACTATTTGGTAGAAGCACACTGTGTCTTATTTGTTGCTTTTTATTTAAATACTTGTCAAAGTTAATCAGTGGCAGTTTTGATTTGTGCTGTTTTAGCTTCATTTTTTTAATGTATTATTATCAATCCATGAATTGTATTTCGAATCAAAACCCAACCATTTCACATACAATTTATTGCCTTTCTTCTTTAGCACTCTTTCAATAAGATACACATCTGGGTACTTGGTTTTCTTCATTTCATACTCATAGAATGCACCCTTAATAATTTTATTGTTATCGTCTTTGAGGTGATAGGTGAGGGGAATGCTTGGTAGTACATTGTGTACAGTGAAAATCTCATTAGTGTAGTTTGGTAGGTATCCTTTATCAAATATTCGCTTGTAACGAGTGATTCGAACCTTATCACCGATTTTAAACTTTTGCTTTTTAAGTTTGAAGGAACGCAGGGTCGCCTTATCAATATTCATCAGTACATACTTTTCATTTTCAGTATTCACCTCACTCGGTTTCATGCGAGTGGTTCGATGAACGGTGTTATTGTATTTGTCTAACAGTTTTGGGAGTAAATTCAACCATTTATAATTTCCCTGTACAGTGAATTCACGAAACATGTGCTCTTTCAGGGTTCTATTGAAACGTTCACAGATTGCCGCCTTCTTATTACTGAAAGTACTATAGTGATTGATATTGTACATTTTAAAGAGTTTTTGAACAGTAGCATTGTAGAACTCTTTACCAGCATCAGTTTGGAAATTCTTTATCTTATTCTGTTCAAGTATTGGTTTGAGGGCGTTTGCCACATCATTACCCGATTTACTTTTCAATGGTATTGCAAATGCAAATTTACTAAAACAATTTATTACTGTCAGTATGAATTTGAAGTTTCTATTGATGGTACTGTAATTTGACATATCAACAAGATCGGCCTGGTACAGATCTGTTACGCCTTTGATTTCTGTACGACGTGTGGGAAAATTGTGTCTAACACTTGCATGTAATTCTTGAGCAAGTCCTTCTCTTGTATTCATTTTTTTTTTTATACTAGAGTTAGATCTCCGCTATAACCACCATTAAAACCACCGTTAAAACCACCGTTAAAACCACCGTTAAAATTTAACCGCCGTTAAATTTTTTCATGAATTTTAGCTCCCGTGAAAATGGGAATTTTGGGGATCGGATAGATTGCGTTGATTCAACTATACAGCTATTTCAGGTTAGGTTAGGTTTAGGTTAACCTTAAATTTATGGTTAAAGAAAAACTGAACCTTAACCTTAAATTTAAGGTTAAATTTTATTATTATTTTTCCTCAATTAATCGTGATCGGAAAATTGTATTTGATACATGAATTTGGGATGCCATGAAATGCTGAACAAGATGGCGTCTTCAAATTGAAATTCCCTTCACGGGTTAAAAAGTTCAAATTTTTTCGTGGTTCGGAACCCACGTGAAAATGGGAATTTTAGGGATCGGATAGACTGCGTTGATTCGACTTTGACTTACCTATGTTAGGTTAGGTTAGGTTTGGATGGGTTGACTTAGGTTAACCTTAAATTTAAGGTTAAAGAAAAACTGAGACGGAATCGGCACTCTGCCCTACTACATGATAATATTAATGATAATTAATTTTTTTTTTATTTTTTTTTATTTTATTCATCGGGGTGCTTGATACGTGCAATTGGAACGCCTTGGTGAGCTGCATAAATTTGTACATTTAATTTCAAATGAAAATTTTCAGTCTGTTTATTTAACCCTCGTTAGTTAATCACCTTTAAAATTTAACCATCGTTAGTTAACCACCGTTAAAATTTAATCACCGTTAAAATTTAACCGACGTTAAAATTCAACTGGGCCGTTAAATTAGGTTTTCCTATGTTAAATTAAGTTAGGTTAAATTTAACGGCCGTTAAAATTTAACCGTGGTTAGTTAACCGCCGTTAAACTGCGCCAGAACTGTCTTCCTGCCCTACTGATGTAGGGGCAGTATAGGCAAATAGGTTTCATTTTGTGATCCCTTCTTTGTCAACTTTGTCTTCCCCTTCCTTCCCTTCCTACTACTGTCCCTAGGGAGGGAAATAGAAGCAAAGTATAGGATATTTAAAGGTAAATTGATGACACAAAGCACCGGATGTGACAGTTAATTACAAACACTTGTCTGACGATGGGATCACAGTGGATGCAGGACAAGACCGGTTTTCGTTTTTTTTTCTGCTCAAATTAATGACACATTCAATTCATTCAGTTTCTTATCGGAATTTTCCTTATATGGTACTACACAAACTCTTGAAATCTCTTTGACAAAGAAAAAATTGAAGCTCGAGAAATTGATTAGGACTTCATAATTATAGACATTTCATATAGACGTTTTGGAGAATAGCCACGAATCCTCTGGATTGTATAGCCAGACTAGGTCTCCTGCTTGGTATCCACCTTGACCAGTTATAATTAGTTAATTAATATTGGAGCCTCTATTAATGTATAAGTCCCTATAAATTGTCCTGTTCAGGGGGACACTTTATTTTTTTTTTGTATGTTAACAACACCTTAATAAAAATGACCTCACTTCCGCTATTTTGTGTATTGAAAAAATATGCAGATATTTCCTCCTCCTCCTCCTCCTCCTCCTCCTCCTCCTCCTCCTCCTCCTCCTCCTCCTTCTACTCATCCTCTTTCTATTTCTATTACATCCTCCTGTCCCAGTGTCGGAGTTACTTTCATTCATCTTTCAATCTTTTTTGACCTTCAGCCATTTTTCTATTCTGTTCTTCACTGTTTCCTCGTTTCCTTGAAAATCAATTCTACCCTCAATATAATAGTCTCACGAATCTTTCCACAATTTGTGTAAAGATAACCAGACTACTAACTTCATAACGTACAATAATAATGATAATAATAGTAATAGTAAGTGTTATGCTGTTTTCCTTTTATAAATGCGGAGTAATGACTTTGAAATATTAAATAAAATCGATCATTACTTGTTATTGATTCAGAGTGTTCCGGTTCGTTTAGTAGAGAAGGTATAGCTTACAACTTCCTTTATTGGTGATCATTATTTTTCTATTTCTAACGGTGATTATTGTGTTGCTTTCAGCAATGACCGTTAGACTCGACGATTGCTGAACGCCAGTTGAAGTAGTGTCTCAAAGACAACCCAACTTGTCTCCGTTGTTTCTCTATTCTAGAAAACTGTACATTATCTTATTTCTGTACAAGCAGGGCGAGCCTACTTTCGCCCTTGAATCAAATAACAGTGATTACAGGTTTTCTGTATTCCATTAAAAGTTGGGATTCATCCAAAGAATGTAAGCGATTACATAATGGTGGCTATTGAATACCCTGGATAGATTGTCAAGATATCTAGCGTAAAGTTTTTATAAATTGAAATGTTATAGTCAATTATCGATAATTTAAGTTCCGGGTTTTGTAAGTTTCCTAGTTAGGTCTAGTATTTTTATATTCGTGGTGATCTTTCCCACTGTAAGCATAGCGTGTGGCATAGCGAGCTCCGTCTGTTTGTGTGTCGTGTCAGGTGATTGGTGTAGCATTACTTAGCCGTTTGTATCTACAATAACGCACGGTGCATTTAAAAACACAGTATTCGGAGCGTGAGTTGCGCAGTTTTCAATTACACTATAGAAATCAAATGAGACGCGCAGTAAGAACCGCGACTCGAGTCACGGAGTGGTGAGACAGCGTGTCTCGAAACGCAGTCGTAATGCCTCAGTTTTTGGTTCGTGGCTAACGTGAGTTTTTGAAAGTTTAAGGGTTGAATTTTGTTTTCAGAACGATATTGTAAACTATCAAGCGGATCTCTTCAATTAATTCAATCAAATGGAGGAGAAAGGTATGCTGACACCTGACATGCCAAGGTATGGAGTCAAACCATCACCACTAAATGAATTCAGTGTAGAATTGAAACAAACTACAACAGCACAGAGCTCTTAAGCCCTTCATTAATGTTTCTGCGCGTGCGCAGAAGTCAATAGCTTCACGTTATGATATTTTGACAGTGTGAAAAGTCACAATTCATTCTAAGCTATGTCGACTACCGAAAACATGTTAATGGAACACTATTAAAACACACTTCAACAACATCTGAGTATTTTTACATGAGCTATTCCTCGAAAAGAACAACTTTGACTGGCCTCCAAATATGTTCTGCCATGATGGACTTCAGGCTAAACCGAAATATTCTACATTTAATGTCAGTGAGATAGAAGTTGTTAACCGAGTTTCATCGCAGGTAATTAATCCGATTTCGTTTCTACTTCGATAATCTCATCATTTTTGGCAAACGTATGGCATTGATCAGTTCAATATAGTAATTAATCAGTTTTCCATAGTAATCTCACTTTTATTCAGAGACAACTTCTCCATTTAAGTACTAAATTAATTAATATACTTCCAGAAGACTTCGTAACGTTTCACCCCCAAAAAAAGAAACTTAATAGATGGATAAGCGATCACTTTTTTCAAAATTTAACCTTCATCTAACTAATAATGATATTAGTTTCTTCTATTGTGTAGACTTTTATATTTTCCTTTCTTCCTTTCCCTCCTTTCTATATCGTACTTCTTTCTTTCTCCATTAAATGTTTCTCCTAAAATTGTATTTACATAAATTTCAAAATCACAATCACTGAGTTTTCATAAATACTACCTTTGATTTTTCTTTCATAGCACTATATCAATAGAATTTAATTATGACTCCCACCAGCGAGCAAGTTTTACTTTTGCTGGAGGTGCCATGACATTTATGATGTGTGGACTTGTCTTATTTTTTATCATTGTTTATTTATAAGTCAAGTTTCCTTTGTATTTTTATTTTTTTGTGTTTGGCAATAAATTGATTGATTGATTGAAAAAAAAATTATATTATGTATATAATCAATTATTATAAAAGTAACTCGGTTATTTAAGTGATTCTTTGTTGATATCATCACCCCCAAAAAGCCTAGGCCTTCCAGCTGTTTGTTAGTTTTGCATTCGCACCACTATACTATAACAGAAGAGTTGATTGAATTCATGATTGAATTATTTATTAAATTTATTGACAGTTACTTCAATTCAAGAGTTTAATGATCATAAACCAAACAAGAAGTGTCATGTCTCTTTATTACTAATAATATTTCTTGTATGTCTTCTTGAAGCCTAATGTCATTTCTAGAGTTGTGTTGTACTACTAATAATTCTATTTTTACCTTTTAATGCTACAGTTTGTCGAGCATCGGAAATAACTGTATGCTCTCATCACTTTATCATCTTATATGTGAACCGTATATACTTGTGTGCATATATTTTTTAATTTTGACTTTTAGCCTGTCCTAGTTTAATCCGGAGCAAAAAGCGGATTATCTAAATATCATAAAGAGTTGCTGACAACCAGCCTTATTTGTTGCTAACCAAATAGAACACTAGTCTAATATGAGTGTTATTTATTGGTTTTGGCACATTTCCTCTCTATGAGAATGTTTAATTCAGTCTAAATTTTTGTAATCTTGATCTATGTTGTTTATTACTTTTCCATACGTAGAAATTATGCACCGGGTCAACTAGAGGACAGATTTTATTTCTGATTATTCCACACGACATTCTTTAAAGCCAAATAATGTTTCCACGATCAGCTGCTGCTGGAACATGTTTGGCTACGACAATGAAAACAAATGTCAAGGTTAGGCTTATTGAGAACAGAAGTGTACAGAGGTGAAAAGTCGTTATAGCATTAGGCGCCGCTGTTTTCAGGCTATCTGTTTCCTACATCGATTAATTTAATGAGATGTTTTTCTCCGCAATGTGGGGCTGCCGTGTGTATCAACACAAAGAGAATCGATGTAAGGACATTACAATTGGGAATTGCAGAACAAAACATTAGTGGCACTGTGTTTCTCAGGCACGCCGAAAATAATATTCGAATACAGAGTGTTACATAACAATAGACAACGTTATCACCCAGCCGAGTAATGATGCCGGTAGGTTATTATTTTTTCAGTTATACTCCACACTCCACACCACGGGCTATACATCATTGAATCTGTGGTGGCCTGCTCAGAAATCGGTCATTGTATCCATACAAGGTCATATTGAGAAAGAATGTTAGTTGCGTTTCTGCGGTGGGTGAATGATGACAAGGAAAAATGTATTAATGTTATTCAGTGGTGATGTACTCATCAGTTGATGAAATTGAAAAGACTCGAGGTAGTTGAGGAAAACAAAGAAAGTAGGGCAAACTGTCAAATGACCTGCAGATATTTAGATAATGCGGCGAAACCTTGTTAAAAGATATTGAGAAGAGACTGACATAAAAAATGATTGTCCTAGAAGATGGCGATTTGGTGTGTTGATTGAATTTTGGCTCAGTTATGCAATATTCTGTTGCTCAGTTTATGAAAATAGTTACACTGTTGAATAACCTTCCGCCTTTTTTTGTGATGGAAAATTATTATATTTGATTTGAAGCTTTTCCAATGTTGTAAAGTTGGGAAACATGTAACTATAATGGTAAATTCACCCACAGAAGACTTGAAAAACATTCAGTTTTATGCTTATGGAATTTATAACCACTCATGAATGATTACAAGATGGGAAAAATAGAAGGGACAGAGGACAGAAAGAATGTTACTAAGCCACTAAAGTTTCATATTGAAATTGATTTAAGTCTTACTACTATGCTCCCATCTCCCATAAAAACTAGTCGTCAAGGGGATCAAATATAACCATAATATCCCAGGTTTGATTAATGCTTGAACACTCAATGTACTGATCCTAGAGGCAAAAGAAAGACTCATAAAATTATATTAGAAGAAGCGTTGAAAAACTCGAGTATTGATATTCTTGGAATGGCAGATGTGAGTAGGGACTAGGGAGGAATAATTCAAGGTGTAGTGGTTTTATTTTCTGTGCAAAGAATAGGAGCAAATGGTGTGGACCTGGGAGAGGTCTATCTATGCCCAATCAAGGGCCTAAACAGGCAGTTGTATGTAAAAAAAAACTTTTTACTGCATTGTACAGTGTTGGACCAATAACTGCTTTATTGCTATTACTATTACTTATTTATTACTATGCTTACAAGTGTTTTTCTAGCGGTCAAGTTTATTCAGTATTTCTAAGCAATACAGCTTGAGGTCTTCAAACAATATAGCTTATAATGGTATAATAGGTTAGTAGGATCTTATAAGGAAGTTTAATGACCTGCTAGCTAACTAAAAAAACTTTATAAATAGTATTATTAAATATTATATAAGAAAACTAAACACAGTATATTTACTGCAATTGTCGAACGAAGGTATAACATATGGAGCGGAAGTATGGGTAACAAATAAGAGAACAGAAACAAGATAAGATCTGTAGAAATAGAGTATTGGAGAAGATGCTGTGGGGTCACTAGGATGGACAGAGTTAGAAACGAAGAAATCAGGATCAGAATGAAGGTTGAGTATGTTAATTATAATAAGGTCCATAGGAGAAAACGATTAATGTGGTATGGCCATGCTAGAAGATCGAGTGCTAATAAGTGGATTGGGAATTTTACTGATTGGAGTCCAATGGGTCGGCGGAGAAGAGGGCGATCAGGAAATGAAGTAGAAATCATTTCATAAAGAAATGAAGTAGATGAGGCAAGAAATTTGAGGGACGGTGAATGGGTGAAATTACAACAGGGTACAATGCACTGTGTATTCCTATACACATATTATTTATCGTATGGCATAAATAGTGTTTTGATTGCACGTTGTGGTACTGTAGTAAAGAACTGCACTATTATGATAGTCAGATAGATCTGAGCGGCCACTGACCTCCTCTCAAAGAGGTATGCGTACCTGTCAAAATTGATTTTTTAATTTTCCACAACTCATAATATTCAATACCCTATTTTTAATTCAACCTTTTTATTAACGTCTTTATAATAATTATTATTGTTATCATTTCTGAGCATAATATGCTTCTCAATTCGACGATTTCAAATGATGTAAGAACTGTCCAGCACATCAAAACTGTAAACGTCAACGCTTGCTCAGTAAAATAAAATAAAGTAGATAATTGAGCTAAGCATCAGCCTTTGTAATGACAAATTTTTCGATTTTCAAATGTAAACAGCACTAGCAGTCAAATGTCTTGACTTTACTAGCCAAAACGAACCCAGAGCCTATAGTGGAAATATGTTTACATTACAATTAATTTTATATTCGACCCCCAAACTCCAAAATCAACAGCGATCTCACTTGTACTATGAGGAAGCTATATATCAAGTTTCAAGAGTTTGTAATCTTCCTTTTGAGCACCAGGGCACAGACGGACGGATGCACGAGCTACAGCACGATTTCAATAAGGCCATGTTGGGTTCTTAGGCTTACTTATATAGGCCTACACCTGGGTTGTAAGAAAACAATGTGATTCTAGTTCGGTTTTCGAAAACATATAGACTGGGTAGATGAAGATTTTTCAATTTCTCAAAATATGATCTGCAGCTACTTTAAGTAGACTCTTCCACCATGACTCGTATTGCCCATTTTTTTAGTTTAAATATTTGGGAACGTCTGGAATTTCCTCAAAACGCAATGCTAGAAATCAACAGGGAATGGAACATGGAACAGAGCTTAGCATTACAATTTTACATTCGTTTTTCATTACTGCTTCAGTCTTAGCTCAGATTAGCAAACTTATATCGTCAATTTATAAAACACAATGTGCCAGACGGGGGTAATTCGGTTGGTCATTCATAAAGAGAAGTGACAAAACGGGGCCCAACACTGAACCTTGGAGAACCCTAGATTTGGCCGTTAACCATTCCGACTGGTGAACAAATTGATTTGAGAACTCTATTATACTTGCTCGTCCTTGAAATATGAAACAAACCACTCATATACTTTATCTTGGAAGCCATTAAATTTCAATTTTGTCAATAAAATTTCTGTGCCAACTAGATGAAATGCTTATTATGTTTCTGCTATTATATAATATACTTTAGAGCTATCATCAAATACCTTGAATGTATGAATTGAAAGCAAAGCATCACTATCACTAGCGGATAAACCATATCTGACCCCAAACTGTTTTTAATATGATTTCATGCCGATTCAAATATTTTCAAATTGTGTACAACATGTGATATCTATTGTAGTAATTACTGCAATCAGTCAATGAGATGGACAACTCGCAGGCTAGAATCTACACGCTGTGCATTGGTGCGTGTGCTGCTCTTCTTGGCTATTGGATCGCGGGGGTGTGCCGTGTGCCACAGTACTCGTGCCTTTCCTGATTCTTCTCCTGACGGTCAAACAAAGGAGACTGGTCCATCATTGGTAGGTCTGCAGCTGGAACTGTGGAGGGGCACACCTCCTGACCTTGCCCTTTTTCGAGAATGGTGCCCTGGTCCTCCTCGATCGTGAGCGGCCATCCTCTTCCTACTTACTCATCATCATCATCATCATGGACACTGGCGATCTCTCGCGATTATTACGGACGTATGTACCTTCTAATGACTCCTCAGCGTCACTTAATTTATAGCCTGTCCCGTACCTCTGCCGATCCAACCTACACCCTGTACTCCTCAAAAAGGAGAGAGCGCTCGTGTTGCTCTCCGAACAGGCTAATTGATCCTTGCTTGTGGCAGTCCTTTAACGTTGGGATAGTAATTGGATGTTTCACGCTATTTTTCACAGCTTAGCGAATTATATGACAGCAACTACACATAGTTGTAAGTTGGGCGTTCAGTTCGCTCGTATTGGAAACATCTGTCGAAACCCGACAGCCGAATGGTATAATGTGACGATTGTGACGTGACTTCTCTGTCGTGGTTCGTCTGGAGACGAAATTTTTGTTATTCTTGATACTCTGCAATCAAGCTCAAACTAGCTCAGTTTGCTATTTAATTAGGACGTTCATGAGCTTGGAAGAAAAAATATTTTGTGTGGTTATAGAGTTCCAAAGACGTGTAGTCTGTTTCACTTCTTTTTATCAGTTTGATCGTCAATCACTCAAACGTATACCTACCAAGTTTACAGTTCTTACAATCGGCGTTCAAACTTTTTTCATTATTTGTTCAACAGTTTGTATATCTACATCTTCTGACTTAAACGTTAGAAACTTTTCACCTCTGCTATACTATCGTCTGGGTGACCGAGCAGCTCTGAGTAGACGTTATCGACTTTTCTGTCACTAACCCAGTGGGACGGAATTCACCTAAATTGTAGGTCCAACTTGTTATTACATTTCTCGAACGGCATGGTGGAATTGCTCATAAGGGCTAGTACGCCTTTAGAAACCATATACGTTTTTATTTAGTTCATGTATAATTTTTTATGAATTATTAGCTTTAAAAAAATATATTTCATTAATACTTATGTATGATTTTTTTAGAATGAATTTCAGTTTTAGGGGAGAAAGTTTTTGGGTTGCAGGGTTGACAGGGGAATTCCGCAACTTGAATTGAAAAGACCTTTAAAATATTTTAAGTACGCCATTGACGGTAATCAAAATTTCAAACACTACAAAAATAGGATCTTCTCCACCTTCAAAGCTTTTTCTGTTTTTTATAATAATTTGATTGATGTACTTGAAAAATTTTGTTAATTCCGACTTTACGTGGTGTAGAGATTTTGATCAGACTATAATAATTTTCAAGAAATATTCTATTACCGTTATTCAGAAGTATTACAGTAATTGACTCTTCTCTACACAATTTGCTTGAGATTGTGATCGATTCATTGGTGTCTGAATAAACATGGGTATTTCCATCATAACAACGTAACTGGATTCTGAATAATAATAATTATTATTATTATATTTATATAAATTCACGGCATGAAAATGCAATTTAAAAATGATGGCTGTCGTTTTTTCCTTGAAAAGTGGAAAGTTCCACGAAACATGATCAAAAACTAGCCTGTAGAATAAGTTGAATTTCGCAGAAGCAGAATGCTTCGATTCGGATAAACGATTCGTGCGTGGCAAGTTTTGAACTTGCAAGTTGGACTTTGATGCGAGCGGCGTTTCTTTTGCACAAACAGGATGACGAAGCGTGTATTTAATTGGCGTAGCCTGAGGAAAACAAAAGTTGTGGTGCGGTTGTTCCAGTATTTTTTATGGAGACTGGCATTTGTTGAGATCCCATCACTAACTTCTTGCATTTGGGATGGGCCGAATAAGGATCAGATTCGAATCAATGGGGAGACTAGAAGTATACCTATTTTTTTAAAATTTCAAGTCTATTTTATCAGCCTCCTTTTTTAATTATACTGTAGTCTTCTCAGTTCTTATAATTTCAACTCGTTGAGTTCTCGGCTAGAATTGGCGTATTTCATTGCCTCAATACTTCTCAGTCCACGCTAGTTATGATGAGAAATAAAGTAATTGACAAATTACCATTAATTCATTGGTGCAACTCATCCTCATCTGCAAACTGTCTCCCCTAACTTTGTTCTTCCAAGTTCTTATTAGTAACCGGTGCTGGATGTTATTTTTGTAATTGCTAATAACTTAGTTATTTCGATTTTATTTCTACTAACAAGTCAATTTTATTCTAGTTTAATGTCAACTTGGAATAAGTATTAGGCGTTTGATTGAAATTTTCTATTCTAGAAGTCTCAAACTCATGTGATCTTCATCAGCAAGAAAAAAATACTTCATAGGCGTGTACTCAACAAAGTAATGAGAAAGCTCACGTAAATTATAGGCTCGGAATGCTTCGTTACGGAATTGAACATGTTTTTTGTTATTCTGTAGTTGTTTTGAGTGGCGCAAAAGTTGATAGTTTATTTCCACTAAAAAGCTATTACTGTTGTAGAAGTATAACAATAAAAAATGTTATAGCCATAAATCGTCTTGTTGGTATTGAATATTAAGCTGTAAGCTATTCCAATCTACTCGGTTTATTTCAAGCAGCATTCCTATCATGTGAGCTATACTTTCTTTAACATAAATAGTCGTCCAGTAGAATTGCATTCTATGAAGTTCTGATTCACGGTTATACTTTTCTTGATCGATTGGTAAAGGCAGATGTCCATCAATTCTTGGTCTTATACCTGTTCATCGTGTTGGGGCTATTACCGATTACTAAGCCTCTCAAACTGAATTGCGCTTTTGAATTTTGATTTCACGAAGAATGATAAAAATGATCTACTCGATTTTCTTCAGAGCAAAGAGAAAGTTAGCTATCATGAAATGCAGGACGATGGTAACAATTTTTGAGTTTATTGCTTTTTCCGTCTCGCTTTCTACAGTAGATTATTGACGTAGACAATGCGCCATTAAAATTCAGCCGGTGCGCTGTGAGAAAGTGTGTGCTCACCGTTCCAATTCTATTTGCTCGGCCCAGACGTCGCCCGTCCGCGTCATTCCGTCCATCTTGCCTGCATTATATTATATCTAAGTGGATTACCTCACTGGCAGCGTAACTTGGATTGGCAGTAGGTCTTGCCATCTATAATGCACGCTTCTTTTGTGCTACCTTCCTACTACGAAGTCTGTGTTTTGTTGTCCAGTAGCTCTGAACGCAGGTATTATCTGTGCGCAATATTTGGTTTCTTAAACAAGCTATGTTGGTGTATTGTCCAATGGAATAGAACAAGAATATGGAATTGTATTGACAAATGAATATGAATATTGAGTATGAAATGAGTATGAGGAGCTATATTATCATCTTATTAAAGAAGACATTCTACACACTGATCAGTATGGCTTCAGAAGGAACAAGGGAACAACTGATGCTATCAATGCCCTTCTGACTGACATTTATAGCACACTTGATAATAGAGGAAAAGTAGCAGGTTCTTTGTGAATCTGAAGAAGGCATTTAATTCCTTGAATCATGATATCCTTATTGAGAAGCTACATTATTATGGGATTCGGGGTAAATTTCTCCAGCTCATCAAGTCCTATCTTGAGGACAGATCTCAGGTGGTTGAACTGGAAATTTCTCAAGATCACATACAAAATTGTCCTCCTCATCGCTCAAATCTTCAACCTCTGAGAAGAGGTGTGCCACAAGGATCAATTTTAGGCCCTCTTCTGTTCGTAGTTTATATTAACGATCTTCCTTTTAATGTACCTCTTTGTAGAACTATTCTTTTTGCCGTCGATGCTAATTTTATCTTGACCTCTGACAATTATAAAAATCTTGAAACTATAGCTGGCATGGCCTTGAAAAGTGCAGAGTACTGGTTTCATGCAAATGAACTGGAAGTAAATGTGTCAAAAACCAGTTTTATTAACTTTTCAATAAGAGAAATGCTCAATCACCCTCACTTTCAATTTATATTAAATGACTCACAAGTTGAACATGGTAACTGCACTAAATTTTTAGGAGTCTCTATTGATTGTTGCCTGAGCTGGAGGAACCATGTGGAGGTTTTGGTGAAGAAGTTGAATTCAGTAGTGCACGTAATCTCCCAACTTACAAGAATGGCAAATGAAAAGATTCTTCTCACAGCATACTATGGGTATTTTGAACCATTGCTTTATTATGGCATTGTTGTTTGGGGAGCTTCCCCACAATCTCTTCGAGTTCTCAGAGTTCAGAAAAGGGCAATAAGAATCATATATAGAAAGCTTCCAAGGTAATCATGTAAAGAGCTATTCAGGATGGCAAATATTCTGTCAGTGCTATGTCTTTTTATTTATCATACTGCTTGCCTGGCATTTCAATCCAAAAACACATGGATCAAGGGTAGAGATATCCATATGTATGGAACAAGAGGGAGAGAAAATGCTAGACTTGATGCTCATAGGACAACATTTTATGAGTCAAGTCCAAGCTATATGGCCAAGAAAATATTCAATGCCCTTCCTGTGGAGCTGAAAGAGATAGAAAGTTTTGTGCGTTTCAAGGGGATCTGAGAAAATGGCTGATTAATGAAAGTTTTTATGAAGTACATGAATACCTTCTGAGAAGGATTACTTGAATTTAATTTAATTTTTGACTTACATGTATGAAATTCCTTCATGTATAACTGTTGATTTATTCTTGTGATTACTTGTATTATTTTATAAATGAATTGTATGACTAATGTTTAAATTGTACTAGTTACAATGTATGACATGTAATAAAGATGAATATATTAGTGGGAAAAAACAATTGAGTTGAGACCTGGGGAATTTTAAAAATAATTTCTTGTCCAATTTATTGTATAGTCGTTTGCAGTCCAATCTCATTAATGAAAAAAGTATTACATTATTTCAACTATTTTTTTAAGAATACATTTTTATTTAGTCTTGTGACTAATAATTAGTAAATCACAACTTATCAGAGAAGTCCTCATTTGGATCTCCTACTTACTGCATATTACAAATAATGTGTGAATCAACAGCCTTGCTTCATTATTGTGAGGAGAAAGGAATTTGTTTGAATGTGTATAAGTTTTTAGCTTGATATTTTGATTTTCTATTCTAAAAACACTATACTGCATTTTTTTAGAAACTTTGTGTAAATACAATACATTATTCTATCAAAACTATACTATAGCGATCCAATAACACTTTTTCTAAACATTTTTTTCATGGAAATGAATTTACTACTAAACAAACCTGTGTTAATCATGGTGGGTAGCGTTCTTGTCCATTGACCGTTGTTCAACTTGTGTGAGCTGTCTTGTTGACCTAAAAGTTGTTGATTTGTTTTGGAGTTGCTGCAGCTCTCAGCTATTATTAAGATCGAGAATGTTTCTATTTTTCAAGCACACGTAGAGTACTTGATAAAGCAAAGCTTAAAAGAGAAGTTTTATGATGTTATTTATCCACAAGAAAAATATTTGCAGATTGCTTTGTATTTTAAACTCACCTGAATAACCTATTTATTACTATTAACCAACTTTTAAATGATGGCTCAATTGCGAACTTATTGTTTGTCAAATGATAGTGCATTACCTGATGCAACACTGTTATTATGTTACAAAATAAGTGCCGGCTTATTTCATCCACAAGCAAAGAATTACTCCGAACTTGCAGCAAATAAAATGAGAGCAGTATAACACAAGATTCCATTGTACCTATAAAACATAACTTACTTTTGACGATCTAACAACTTCAAATAGAATCAATTTAGATTCAACAAAAAATTGACAATGAAATTAATTTCATTTCCGATCAGCTTTTGGCACGGTTCTAATGGCTGATTCTCTTCAAGAGCAATCTTTGTGAGCTGTTATGATTCATTGCGACCTTCGCGAGTGGGCGTCGGCTTTTTTTGGCAGGTGTTTCTTATTGTACTGGTCTGTTTTCTTTTTTCTCAATTTAAATCTTAGTTGTGCAGATTTTCAACTGCTTGGTTCCTTAAATTACAAAGACAACTTTCTTTGTATATTTTTTACATCACTCTTTTGTAAACGAATTGACTGCTCAATAATATATTACAACAGTAGATCAACACAAGATAAGCTGTAGTTTTTCGGTTATACTTGTTCTTTTTTACAACTCTGGTTGTAGCAACTGCAGTATCAACAGCTTTAAAATTGTCTTTGGCTTACGGTAGTAACCATCACATATTTACTCAATCCAGAGTTTTCTCAATTCCAAATATTGGTTAAAATTCTCTCTGTCACTACTGTGCTTTCTGCTTTTTGCACGGATCATTTTATTCTTATTCTTTAGCAACTGTAATGTAATTGATTGTGTACATGTATTAGCACCATAACACCTGTGAATTAGTAACATTGTATTATTGGAATCAGTTCCTTAAAAACAATAATGCAGATTGGTGTTTTTCCTTGCATTATTGGAATAGTAATCTTGCATATTGATTATCGGATTCTTCAAATGCCTATAGCTCAGACATATGATTCAAGAAGAAAGGAAGCGTAGTTGAAATTGCTTCAGTTGGGTGGTACGCACGCAGCCCTTTTAGGTAGCTGGTGGGGAGGAGGCTCATCTGAAAATAGACGCTATAGGAAGCGCGCTTTGGCTGGACAGAATTTAAACTTTAAACCAATGTTAGTAAATGCCAACGTTAGTAAAGGCTCAGGTTTATTTATCAGCTCATAATATGATAATTGGAATAATACTCAAATGAATTTGCCTTTTCCATTAATAATTATAATAAGCGTATGGCTTTTAATGGTGGGGAGACCCTTACGGGTAGTTCCACCTCGCCGTTTGTGCCATGTTACGGGGAACATGGTGGACCTACTATTTTAGGTGGGTACCGAACCACCGGGTAAGTGATAATAAAGCTTGTAACATCAAGTCATTGAAGCACGGTCACCCATCCAAGCGCAGTCTTGAGCGGTCGTGACTGAACATCACGATCACTTGAACACCACGCTCACCGCATGACCAATCACTACCCTGCCTATACTTGTTCATAGGACTACTGCCTATACCCTGCCTTTTCCATTGGTGTAGCCCTTTCGCCATATCTATAAATTTATTTTTAGACATTTTGTGCAGCAGATGCGTTTTCTCTATTAGTTGTCAGCTTGTCTTTCAAGATATTTTTATCACAACAGCAAACGATGTGCTGGATTAGAAGCCAAACAGAATGAACTCTGTTCAGCAGCTTTTATAGGACAGGTGGTTGTAACTTATAAAAATGTTTCTGTTATTAAAAAAATAAGCAGTAATAGTGAAGGCATTTTAATATTAATTTGAAACCACTATTATTTGTTAAAATGCCACTATGAAAGAAGTATTTTTTGGATAAACCGCATCTCAATGGGGGCAAAAAATGATTGGCTAGGAAAACAATAAAAGCAGGAAATGGTCTAGAGAGGACAAAAGAACGGAGTGACCCTTCCTCAGGTAATGTCGACCTTTGTGTAATGAAGCGTTAACCCCCATCCAAATGCTTTTATGAACATTTTGGAAATTCCATATATGCTGTATGTAGCATAATTATTAATAGTTATTAACAGTTGGTAATTTAAACACGTAGTCTACCGTAAAATACCAAACATCACAATTAGCTACCAATTTACTCAATAGCATTGCAACAGTAATGGTATACATGGGCTAATACTTAAATACCCGACTGAGTTATTTTAATTTTTTTCTGTAGGTGAGACTAAGTGCCGTATTTATGAACGTGACTTACGTCATCTAAGAACGACTTGGAAAGGCTCTATTACATTGAACGTGGTCACAAACTAACCTAAAATTGTTTTGTATTATCAGGCACTAATAATCATCAAATAACATTCATGAAAAGATGGAGAGATACCGTACTTAACTGCATTTAATTTATAGTTACTGTTACGTAATTATTACTACACCAATATCTTTTAAATTATTATTTTCTGTTTTCGAATTTGAAAAATGATGGAATTTCTATGCAGTGTAGTGAGTGCTACTTGCCAGCAGAACTTTCTTTTTTTCATCATAAGTGTGAAGAAAAAAGTATAGGTTAGAATTCGATGTATATAAAGGAAGTAAAAATAGTTTCAATAAGTTAAATATTCAGTGAATTACATTGCAATGGTGCAAAAATTGAATATGATGATTTTATTTTGATGAGCCGATGCTGTACTAAAAAATGATGCCAAAATATGATACATGCCAAAATATGATACAACACAACAATCTAAGAACAGCTTCAAGACAGCTCTGTATCTTTCTTGGATAAGAACGGATTTGAGATACCGATTTTAAGAACGACTTGACTTTCAAGTTGAAAAGATCTTTAAGTTAGGTTCATAAATACGAACTTAAGTTGAAGCATTGCTTATACTGGGTGAGTTTACAAACTGAAAGGTGAGGTTACAAGCCGACCGAGTAGCCCCTGCAATATTTATGCAGTGTAAATTCTTATATTGGTGTAAATTAGAGTTGTTTAATGTAAATTATTTATCAGGAGTCATGTCTTTGTTGAGGGAGCTGGGTTGGCTTTTAGTGTTACAGCTGCTCGCTGGCTTGTCACATCTTAAGTGTAAATAAGGCTTATTGCCGCTAAGTATGACTTATCCAAGTCGTCCTTTGATTAGAAACGTTCATAAATACGGCCCTAAACTCCCACATGAATAGACTTGACTTATACGTGGGTAATAAGTGGATGATAATGATGATGATTGTTGAGTTGGACCTACGGCTATAGGTTAGTTCTTAACCAGTGAGAGTCATTTAAAGCTGATAAGTGTCAGAGCTTGTTATCTGTTATTTGTAATTATTTGATAAAGGAATTACACCTAAAAAAATATTTGAATTTGAAATAGTTCAATTAGACCTATCAACTTTGGGTGACGGAAGATGCCAAGCCAAAAGGACTGTGCTCTCTCTTCTTCTTTTTTAGTCTAGATTTCGAAATTTTCAGACTGGTTTTTTAATTTGTTTCCAATACTGTTTAGTGTTTTTCGATGCAGCAAAAACGATTGTAATGTTTTTTTTGTATTCAATAAAGTTCAATTATCTATCTATCAATATCAGAGCTACTCTGTGAACTAAGCGGTCATCATTACAAGGGCAGTCCCGAGCGCTCGCTAATCATCTTAGCTGAGTTAACGGATACCGCGCTGACTGTTAGAATGATCTCTTCGCTATTGTTCATTTTCTATAAAGTAGTGTGATATCCTGTAAATATTTTCACTAATCTTAAAATTGATAAGTTTTTCTTAAAATAATTAAAATGACTAAACTTCATTTCTTTCTAACCTGTCTATTAAGAGTTCTATAATTATTGTAAAACAT
Source organism: Conomelus anceps (assembly GCA_948455865.1). Lineage (NCBI taxonomy): Eukaryota > Metazoa > Arthropoda > Insecta > Hemiptera > Delphacidae > Conomelus > Conomelus anceps. Next base: position 39,086,371 of record OX418217.1, read on the forward strand.
TATTTCCATCACAAAAATTTCGCCATCAAAGGTTTATTAAGTTTAGTAATTTATTTATTCTATAGGTAACGGATCTGAACGGGTTATGACTATGAGGTGTAATAATATTCAATTCAGAATGGAACTATTTTTGCGAAATTTACGATTTCAATATCTAAAATTATATTAGTTCAAGTGGTGAGCTTCTTGAATACTCAAAAAACAATACTATTAAACAAACGGGTGTGAGTGAGAATACTGTGCTACGGGTTATGAACGATTTTCGGGGACTTCTGACGGTTTGGCTGATTGAAACTAGTACCAAGTTGGGTGGTTTCAACTGCATCGTTGAAATCGATGAAAGTGCATTTGGACGTACAAAATACAACAGAGGAAGAATTACGAAAACAAGATGGGTTATAGGTGGTACTGAACGATATACAAAGAAATGTTTTCTCAAAGTTGTCACAAAAAGAGATGCGGAAACATTGAAAAACGTGATAACTGAATATGTAGAGCCTGTTACAACAATTATTACGGATTGCTGGAGAGGATATAGCTCAAGAACATTGCTTTTAGCTGGCTTCGAGCATTTCACTATTAATCATTCGTATTACTTTTTGAATCCGAATAGCGATTAATTATGATTTTTCTTTTTTTCCCTTTGTGTTTTTTGAGTTTGAAGAGTTTATTGTGAGTTGTGATTTGATTATTTATTGTAATAAAATTTACAAACTGGTACTGGTACTCTCGCCTAGCGGTCAGGATTTTTCCTATGCTGGGTGATGCCAAGAGATTTAAAAAAAAAAAAAAAATCCAAATGATCCTAGCGTGCACAAGCAGGGAATCGAATCAATCTGGGCTAAGATAAAAAGAGATAATTATGAGGTGGCGAATTGGCAGAATGTCTTCCCTGAATATAGAGACTTATTTGATGAAATACACATGGAGAAATCTTTATCCAACAACTGAAGAGTTATTGTTCGATTGAAGACAATCAACAATTTTTATCGAGTGTAACGTGAAAATAATATTTATAAGTAATTTTTCAACAGAAAGAGTTGTAAGTGATATAAAAGTACGAAATGCATAGGAAAATAAAAAAATAATAATAAAAATATTACAACAAAAAAATTATAAGTGATATAAAAAATACAAATTGTATTGAAAAAATCTTCTGGAAGACAAGGCTCTGCGGCCTGCTGATTCCATGGATTGATTGGGCATTATTGTAGATATTATGTCAACCAATTCATGTTTTTTTCGGCCTGAAGCACAGACAACGCTCATTTTTTTGGAGAATGTATTAATCTTCTTAATGTGGTATGTATGTATAAAGATTTTATTCATGAAGCCTATCCAATTTGACTAAGTTTTTAGTGCATGTATGTATTAAGATCGAAGCTCCATTTGGCTCATAAATTCCGTTTACGTGACTTTGAACCATTTGAATGGGGGCAAGCACTCAGCTGTTTTTTTTTTTTTTTTTTTTTGTTTTGCTGATGATGCCCACATGAGTCCGAGACTTGTGCGTGGGTAGAGGTGAATGATTACACATCATAGTGCCTGACGGTGGAGCGGGATTCGAACACACGATCGCTTAGACGACAGCAAGCTGAAGTTGCGACGCCCCAACCAACTGCGCCAAGCGGCCCGCCGCTTGTTGTCTAATGACGTCCTCAGTTAAGTGCGGTTGAACTGCGCACGGTCGTTCTCAGAATTCAAGAACCACCCTAATTAGGTGGTCGAACTGCTCATGTGGTTCCGTCCAGGTTAGTGTCGAACTGCGCATCGCCTACAAATCGTATAGTACGGCAAAAATTTAAAGTAAGATGAAGATTTTTGCATCAGCATTTTTTCAATAAATGGGCTTGCTCGAAATTTCACAAAGTTGAAAATAGCTTCAAGATAAAAATCTACACTATGATTGCTGATATGTGGTGTTACTCCAGAGGCTAGGTTAAGTTAGGTAAAAGGTGTGATCAACCGTGTATAATTGGATGTAGGGGCAACATGGGCAGTTCGACCATAGCCCCAGGGGCCCAGAAATAATTCGCTTAGTAATTTCTTGACCCCATGCGTAGTTCGACCCTATCCCCTGAGCTGAGCAGGTGGATTAGAAGGTATTGTTCTCATTTCAGACCTTTCTTGCTCACATTGAGATGCGGTTTACCGAGTATTAAATTTTTAACTACATCTAATTAATGTTCTAAACTAACAATATACGAAGAGTAGTGTAAGTTCTTGAGCAAACGATTTGTTAAAGCATTGATTTATTAAATTTAATGTTCTACGTTACCCAATCTATAGATTTCTTTTTGAATGAATACGTGTAATAGGTTAATAGAAAAAGAGTTCTCTTGTCATTATTATTATTTTTTTTTATTATTTCTTATAGCATCCATTGACCTCCCATAAAAGGCGTATTTGGAATTGTCAAATTTTAAGTTTTCATACTATATAAAACCTATCTCATTGATCTGTTGTTTTGCAACTCACAATGTGCCCTAAATTCTTCACTTGAATATGCACAAACATGCAGGAGCTCTTTCTTGAGCTGAGCTCTGAATTGTTTACCCCTCATTTCCTTGAGCTGTGATGGTAACAAATTATACAATCGAATACCCGAACTCTTTACACCACGTTCATACAAAGCTGTATGATGTTGGTCATCTCTTAGGTTTCGCCTGAATCTAGTTCCATAATTATGGAACAGCTCTCCGGTGTTGAATTTATGTTCATTTATTTTTATGAAACATATGGTTTCGAGAATATATAGACTCGGAAGAGGAAGAATTTGTAACTGCTTAAAAATTGGTCGGCAACTTGTTCGGATAGACTCTCCCACCATCACTCTCAATGCCCACTTCTGTAATCTAAATATTTCTATTACGCGGCTTGAGTTGCCCCAGAAGGCTATTCCATATGTCAAGAGGGAGTGAAAAAGCGCAAAATATACACCTCAAAGAGATCCAATGTCAAGAAGTGATTTTAAATTTCTGAGTGCAAATACTGCTGAATTTAGTCTATTCTTCAAATACTCAAGATGAGATTTCCAGGAGATTTCAGAATCTATCATTATGCCAAGTACTTTTATGTCCTTTACAGACTCTATAGTGTGGTCTCTTATATTGAAAATTGCGTCTTGAGTTGATCTAAATGAAATTTCTTTTGTTTTTTTATAATTCAAACTTAACATATTAGCGGCTAGCCAAGTGTCTAATTTATCAAGAACATTTCTGCATTGAATTTCCAAATCGTGCTGAGTGCTGCTCCTTAGCAAGATGCTGATGTCATCTGCATATAAAACACAGGTAGCTGGTTCCAGGAAAGTGGGTAAGTCATTAATGTACAAGAGAAAAAGGAGAGGACCCAGCACAGATCCCTCAGGGACACCACTTCTTGTTCTCAACCAATTTGAGCTAAATATGTGTGGGTGAGACTCTATTACAACTTTTTGGAATCTATTATCAAAGTAGGAGTTGAACCATTCAAGCACCGAACCACCAAAACCATAACATTTCAGCTTATTTAACAAAATCTCTGTATCAACAAGATCGAATGCCTTGGATAAATCAGCAATCAAACCACACACCCTAGATCCACCATCAACCGATGTCAATACCTCATCCAAGATGGAAAATAAGGCATCATCTATAGAAAATCCAGGCCTGAAACCGTATTGTGTGGAGGATAACAAACCCAATTCATCCAAAAACTTTCTTGATCGTCTCAGGACAGCATATTCAAAGATCTTTGAAAATACTGGGGGGTTTGCAACTGGTCGATGATTTTCTGGAAGGACAATACTACCTTTCTTATAAAGTGGAACAACCTTTGATAATTTCAACTTAGAAGGTACATACCCTATTTCCATTGAATGATTAATAATGAAATTCAATGGCCTTAGGATTGTTGAAGCTGATTTTTTTACCAAGTAGTTAGAGATATTAAAGCAATCGTAGGATTTTTTATTCTTGAGTGACTTTATGATTTCCTGAAGTTCTTCACAATTCAATGAATCAAAATTTGTTAGCTTTAACCTACCACTTTTAAGGTGTGGAGTATTTAAAAAATTTAGAAAAGTTTTCATATTGGTTTGTTGGGGAAGTGTTTGTTGTATTTTGAGTGGCATGTTTATAAAGTAATTATTCATTAAATTGGCAGCCTCTTTCCCGGTTTTCACAGAGCCGTTGCAATCTGCTATTTGAATATCTGATGAATATCTGATGATTAGTTTAGTATAAGCTGAAATAGCATAACGTTAATTTCTTTTCAAATTACAGTTTATTTACGTTTGTTTGTATGCGAACAGATAAGCTAACGTAGTATATTTGCAACAAGAATACCGCTTCAGCAACTTCTCACCCTACGTTCCAACCTCCAAGTAGAACGTGGTCTATGGCAATCATGCGAGAAGCACGTTACGGAAATATTTAACGTTATTTAATTAAAAACAGTGAAGAATGGAGGCTGCATGAATGAACCGGCGTTCAATAATCGGTCATCAACGCTATGACTTGGGTTGAATCTATTGTATAGGTACGTGGGTCGTTGTGTATAATTATTTTAATTTCTTGGCTGAATTTTCTGCCTGTGCTCTTTACACAGCTCGCCCCACTATTATCGTTGCTCTTCGGGCAAATAAAATTTAATTTCGTTGTGCGTGAATCGCGCGGCAGGCGGCCACAGATAATACGTTGCGAACAATTCCGCCTACTCGTCATGTTCAATGTTCATTTTATCGCGCAGTTAGAATTGTGAGGCCCTTAATTTTGTAGCCGCGCTCTCTGAACGGGTTCAACCGAACTATTCCCTACCTTGCCCATCACTTTCTATCAAGCGCACCTTCGCCTTCTTTCTCCCTTCTTTTCTTGTATCACTCACTTCATAAAAGTGTTGCTGACCGTTTTCGGACAGTTTAATTATTATTTTCAAACTCACCTATCTCTGGATTGATCGAATTCAGTCTTCCAGCCACTTTAATGACAGCTTTTGAATTTCGTTGAAATTATCAATGTTCGATCTTCAAACCAGACCGGCTGTTTTCACTTACCACTTACCCCTTCTATTCGATTGGCTAAGCTCATAAAATGTTGGGTGACTATTAATTCTTATTAGCCCTGGCCTACAACGTATGATTTCGACGGTTGAAAATTAGATCAATCCGTTTCCGGTTTCCTCTTCTACTTCATAGATCTCTGTAAAGATGCTACTTATTATATTCAAGGCACATAAAATACATTCTTATTTCTGGAAGATTTGTTTGCCTCAAATTCTTCAATTATTCGTACAGTTTATGTTGAAATGTATTTATTTATTTTTTTTTTGGTTAGAGAGCATCAAGAGCAATGTTAGATCAGGAAGTGTTGGATACCTAAAATGTTTTGAATTGATGTTCCATATGCAATTGATTAAATGGGATAGTTGATGGATTGACTAGTAAAAAACCAAAGGAAAAAAATATTGAGTTTGCACATGTCAATATATGTTTGGTCTAGACATAGTAAATTCTACTCTAAAAGAACTACGAGTATGGAGTAAGAGTACGGAGAGGTATTATTCTCAGAAGTGAGTTGAGAGCTAGAATTCAAAGCTCTCTGAATTAGAGCTAGAATAACGGTCATTATATAACTCCAAGTTATCTTGTTAATTCAATTGATCGATTTCTACTAACCTTGAATTCTAGTTTTAGTTTTAGTATAAGAGAAAGTTGAGCTGCACAAGGAAAATTTCCTTGTTCTATGAATAAGGAAGTTTTCCTCGTGTCAAGTCAGATCCACTCATACAATTTCCCTCAAAGTAATCTGCGCCTGATCAATATTTCCTTTACAGTGCATTTAGCCTGTGCTTTTTAATTACAAAAAATGGCAGTTGTAAACTTCAGTACCATACACTTAGTTAAAACACTTACTTTTTTTTAATTGAGATTTTTCCAAATTGTGTTGTACATTATAGGGTGAAATGAGTAGGCTATATTCTAGAATAGTTTGAAATGAACGCAAATCTTAGCCATTTAAAAAATTCTACATCAATTTTACCATCGATTAGTTACTGTCATCCCTCTTCTCATTTCCATTGAATAGTCTGCCATTTAAAACTAGAGTTGAAGAAACTAATCGATCGATTAATGTTCCATTTAATTGATTAAATACAACAGTTGATTAATTGACTAGTTAAAAAAGGATCAGTCTTCTTCACTGAATTCGTAAGATTAGATTTCGTCTGTAGCTTTTCTTATAAAGTGTCTTTTTTAAATAGTGGCTCTTGTGATGTAACCAGATAAAAAGTTAAGACATTATAAGCTAATATGCGCGAAACTACTCACCAACCATACTTCAAGAATGAAGAAAAGAGAATTAAGCATGAACTCACCTGGAAAAATAAGAGCGTTTTAGTTCCATAAAAAGTAATTCAGAATATAAAGAAATTATTGTATTATCAATATCGTATGATTAGTTCCATATTTGCCAGTATAAAATACTATTTTTCTTTTGTTGATGAAACCTACAAATTAGCTCAGAAAATCTATACTTGCCTTAAATATAAATTTCACTTTCTCCTTGAAGCAGTTCAGACTTCACCAATATTTTATATTTTGCTTTAGAACAAATAATAGTTCATTTTCGTTTTCTCTCAGGTTTCAAAATTAATGGAAACTGGTCCTGCCTGGCCTATCATTAACTGATTATTCCCAAGCAGCTTTATTTCCATTATTTTTGTCTGACGAGATGAAACAACTTGTTAGCACCCTCGAGCACTACTGTAGTGTTGGTAAGCAATCCATTTTCCGCGCCATTAACCTCGTTCATTGAATGTTATGATGCCGAGAACCGTTCGTTTTTTGATAGCTCTTACATCATGTTTTAGGACGTCGTGGTCACTGGCCAGTACAGCACACCAAGAATCATGAGATCAATGCATTGTGACATTTGAATGATCAAATTCCTGCCACATTAATACATTGATCATGGAGAACACATTCAATTTCCTGTTTTTATAGTTTTACCTTCATTGTAATGGTGACGATTGCATGATTAAAAATAACTGTAAATCCGAAAATACCTAAGGTGTATCGGTAGGACGAATTATTCCTCAAAATTTAGTTTTATGGTCTTATTCTCCATTTCATTGCCTTTCATCCATGTCACAAAGAATACAATGTTTAATATTGGAAGATTTACATTTTTTCAAAACATTGTTATTATTTCTTCAGTGGTATTCATCCTTACATGAACTGATTGTACTGTCGATGTTAATAACGATTTTAGGCTTGCATTTACAGCAGAAATTTTTGTGTGTAGTATTGGACGCGTTTCAGGACCCGAGTCCCACTCTCAGACAACGTAGAATACATATTTAATTATAATACATGCTTATAATAATTATGCCTACTTATAATTATTTAAAGATGGGGGAGTTGAGTAATGGAGTGGTGGAAGGGTTCAAGGATGGCCCAGACCCCCAAAAAATCCCACAGCCCCTTTCCCAACATTCCCCCACTCAACAAATCCCTCCACGAACGCTTCTAACATTTTAAAAATTATTTAATTAAGGTAGAATGAGAAGGAATTAATTTTCAACTTCGGTAAAACTGAAAAAAGTAAAAATTTGGCAACAGGGATCTGCTCTTCCTGAAGAGTTATGGGCGATGGATTGAACAATTCGAGCCTTGGAATGGAGCTCTTTCTCACAAATTCTGGATTTGTCGGTGTGTGGTCTTGTTATACTAGACTAACTTTTGTTATTCGTGTACATCTTTGTGAAAATTGAAATAATGCTATTTGTTCTGACAAACGAAGTAAAGGAGAGCATGTAATCTCCCAAAAAATGGAATTTTTTAATTTCTTCCAGAGAATAAGTTGCTGAAAAACATTGAGAAATTTACCTACACGAAGGTCGTGCGTTTTGTTGTTATTTTATTCATTTTTGTTTAGCAGATAACTCAGTTTATGTTTTTTGATCAGATATGTCGATCCGAGTAAGTAGGCTATAGTAGTTTCGTCAACAGGGCCATAAGAAACGCTGTGTGCCCTGAAGTGCTGTGGGTCGTCAACTGAACGCTGAAATGTTTGCATAAGATTGGTGTCAATTGGAGTAGTAATAGGTAGCGGAAAAGCATCAATATTAAGAGATGAGCAACCTGCCCTGCCTGAACCCTGAGGTCTCTCTATATAACCCCCGCCCCATAACCACTCCAGTAAATCGTTCACTTAGCGTGTCGTAGTGAATGAGTTCCGTGAGATTAAAAAAGCTACACAGATAAAAGGCCTTCAACTATAGGTCAAGCCCCTAGCAACACGCATTCACTTGGGGCTAACATTTTCTATGGTGCTATCACACGATCGCGATTCAGGTTGTGATTGAGAACGATGCAGTTCTGGCAGATGGATGTTATCGGGGCCATAGCATGAGATTTTCTCTTAATTTCAGGCTCAAAAATGTTTTCCTATCACTATTTTGTTCCGCTTTTTGTGCTTTTCATTACAATTGACATTTGATTGAAGTCTGTGTAGTTTATGGTTGGTTTTTATTGTACTTGAAAAAGCATACATATACATGCATTGTGTCCATGCATGGATTGAATCTCATTTTTATTATTTTATTAGATGCTATTGGATTTCTGTAATGCTACAATTCCAATCACTAAATATCGCTCTCAAGGAGACGACTGCTTTCAATAGCTAAAAAATGCCCAGAAATGTGCAGTTAGTGAATAACGTTGAATATTCTTGGAAATGGAAGTATAAATTGAAAATTGTATAAATATTACTGAAATATATAAGTATAACAAAAAAATACATTAGTTGAAAATAGTTTTTGGGTTGAAAACACCATCTACATTCTGTAAATTTTTAAACGGCTGACTTACCTCATTGGATAAAAATGCTTTCTCAAGTTCATAGTTATAGCATACAATATAACTTGTGATAGCAACATAGAATGTGAATGGTCGAATTCTTGCGACAAGGAGCATGATTGACTCCTGAAGAGATTGATTTTGAAGAGGAATACAAGTTTCTGATTGGCTTTGTACCATTGGTTCAAAGTGAGTGTTTGCCCGGATGAGAATTACCTAATTAAAAAATTTACTATTGTCTTACAATTCCCACAGCATGAACTGATAGAACTTTGCTTCTAGCTGATAAGTTACATTTGTCTGTTCGATTTAAAAGTTGAACTCTGTACAAATAATTTGGTGTTTTATTTGTGTTTCTCACATAGAGATTCCCACAATAAGGCCTCATATGCAAGTGAAAGATGTGTCGAGCTTTCAACTCCACAAAATGAATCTTTATTATATACGTATGTTCGTGGTATTTTCCAATGCTTATTACTTATACATTCCATATTGCATACTTGTGCTTGATGAATTCTCAGTCTGGTTTGTCGCCTTGTTTTTTTCAATTTGAATTAATGGTGGACTAGGCTACCCTACTAGTTCCAGACACTAAACAAAATTGATATCAAAATCATTTATCACTTTCTTGGTTGTTTGGTTCGTGATTCTTAAAAACATTTGTAGCCTCCTACAAAATTTAAGGTAATTTCTGAATGGCTAAGGCTGTGATCCTGTGATTTTGACGCGACTACAAGATCTAAACCGCAAACTACGTTTGACCCGTTATTATCTTTTTGTTACGTGGCTTTCTTATTACTGTACCTCTCCGCTCACTCCTCGATACTAATTCACAAAGTTGCAATCTCCTCTTTTCGCGGTTTTGTGGTTGACGAAATACGACAACCAAATATTGCTTACATAATTTTTCAGTAGGTTGAATGAAAAGTAAAGTCTTCCTGTACAACTTCCTAGCGACGATTGTTTTTAGATTTTCATTGTATCCAGACTCATCTCTGATGAATCAACAGAAGAAAGAATAGAGAAGAAAGGTTGTTTGCGATTGGTTTTCTCACTAAGAAAATACAAGCCCACTAAAACCAATGCTCAAACTCCATGCTTCACAGTTCATTACCTTATCTCTAGCACTAGATGTAAAAATGAAGCCTTTAGAAAATATTTGAAAAATAATGTGTGTATTAAGTACAGTAGTGTGAATTTTTACAGTATTCATGAACACATACTAATTTAGATTGACTGATTGACTGATACGGACAGTACTGTATATTTACTGCAGACATAGGCATAGCTGAGTCTTCAACTTCACTCTCACAAGAAAATAAATCAATCAATCACTTTTCATAATAGCTGCACTTTTCATTGAGGTTGGGTATCAGTTGTTAATTAGTCAGGTACTACAGAATGGAAGTGATTGTAGAACTTGCTAAATCATCTTTTGTTTTGTTAGCAGCATTCTAACGAATGGGAAACCTGTCAGTGTTTTTCGGTGATCGCGTCTCATCAAATTTGCAACGGTTATTAATGGTCATTCCTTACGTTGGTGAGTCTTCTATGCCGCAGCTGTCATCTTGCAAACGAGTGATCATTATTTATAATCGACTGTCTTTAATTACAGCAACTGCCAATCTCTCTACCTCTGTTCTTTTTCCCGCAGCCATTGTGTTTTCGCGTCATCTCCATACTGGCACCGCGTTAAAAATTGAACTCTGACCCGCCTACGTTGCAGAACCAATTTTCGAAGTAGACGACGTGATCTGCCTTGAAACAATGGCTGTCCATTGTCGTTCAATTGTAGCATGTGTTCGTGTTGGCGGGGCTCCATTATTGGGCACCAAACTGTCGCCAGGAAAAAGCTGAGCATTCCCTTCATCTATCTATCGATTATAATCTCAGAGCATCGTGTCTTTTATTGTCAACAGGTCGTTGTCGTCTCAGCCATGTCAAAATGAGATTGATACACACTGACACTAGAGAGTAGAATAGAATTATCATGACGACCAATCTGAGAACTAATAATGAATGTCTTCATACTCTTGTCTCCGTGCTCTGAAATTATCTCCTGGTGATTTAAAGTCTGGGTGGGCTTGGTAATAGATTGGTTGAATCAAGAATTTTGATGAGAAATATTAATGTATGCCAATATTTTTGAAAGGCACTTGATTCTCATATGTCTTCATATGACGCCAATAAACGCCTATTTCGTATTGTGTGATATATCAATTATGTAATTTATTTAAATCTATTTAATATCAAAACTTACACTGTCTTTCAATTTAATGTGAAATCCATCCCTCTAGCATCTCCAATATATTGAGTAAAGTCAATATATTAAATTGAAATACAGTGTCAATTGTGATATTAGATTGTTCATTAAGTATTTTGTCATGGAAAACATCACAGATAAATCTATTTATTGTATGATTGCGAAACGGTACCATTTTCATAACATTTCATTTGTTTATAATAAAATATAATTATTACTCTTATAATAATATCATTTATTACGTTTCTTGTCCCCATGATATTTTCAAGCTTTATTTTACACCCACATTCCGAAGGTCTTGAACTCGCTGCTTGCCTTTTTTTCAATCTTCATGCCTCCAACCGTTTAGAACTGAGAATATATTGGATTTGACCATTCTAAACTATAGTTTAACAAACATAAACTAGAGGGTAATTATGGAATTTTTACAATTCCAAATACCCCTTTTATGGGAGGTTAATGAATGCTATGAGAAAATAAAAAAATAAAATAAAAAAAGATCGAAAGAATGACCCAATTCTAAGTGCTTTAATTACAAGGCGAAGATACTTTTTCATATAAATGGCCAAGAAGATTTCAAGTATCTGCGTTTTGTAACTGAAAAACACTTCAAAATTCTTTTGTTCTCTCTCCGAATTAGGTTTTGAATCAGGATAGGTTTTGAATCTTACAGTCGATCGTATCTGAGCAGTCATAAACGACAATAATAGAATAATAGCGTGGAAGCAGCATGACCTATTTCAACTGCAATCGGGTCGACTGAATTTACGGGCCGAGTGGGTTGGTCGAGCGAGCGAGCCACAAAGAGCCACAGTCGTCAGGCAGTCTGCGAGTCTCACCTACTTGGGCACGACGCCTTTCTCATCCTACGTCTTCGTCGTTTAGTTAAACGGCTGCAAGTTTCTAACGCAGTGCCCATGTCGCTTGTAAAGAGATGCCGAGCAGGGCACCGGATAGGGAAGCATGTGGGTCGATCGGAATTGAGGTGTTGTGCGCATTCTCGATTTAGGTCGAGCTTGATAGAGAGCACAAGTACATCATACTCAACTCAATAGTTGAAACTGAACATGTGCTAGAAGTATTCGATTTGGCTTCCTCTGAATAAAACTCGTGTTTTCGTACCACAATATTCACGTTTCAACAAAAAGTAAAAGGTTAAGTTCTATAGGATATAATTTTTTAAAATTTTCACCAGTGCGGAGGGTTTTTGAGAGTGTTGAAAGTAACAAGAATCCTTATTGAAGAAATTTCTGACTTCTCAGTTAAATGAGTGGTGGTTTCATTGTGAAAAGAAGAAAACTCTAGAAGCTAGACTAAAGGAAGCGAAACTTTGCAAAGCAGGTATTTAAGTGAGAAAAGCTTTACAGGACTTACGGGTGATAGTGATAGTGATAGTGATTATAGATATCAATGATGAATAAGAACAGCAAGATCAACCAGAAAGACGGGGAAATGAATTATTCCCTTTAGAAGATTCATTAAAATGTTTGAAGATGACTCACTGACGAATTATGCACCCAAGGGGGATTAAGTACTCTCCAGTTCTACTTACCTAGCACGGACTAATAGATTAACTAGGTTTATACCTTCAACTATTTTCATTTCCAGTCACAAGGTACCAAAAACTACTCATTGCAAAGCAGGTTTGGTCATCGCAAGTGCTACTTACAACATACACTATACAGTATTGTCAGTAATGTTTTTGTTGATGGTGATTATTTATGCATAGAAGTTGTTTATGCCTTCCAAACGGCTTTCATAGTTGTCTCGGACATCCGTTCTTATTTTATTTCGCGTTTAGGGAAGGAGACTTCATTAAGATAACTGCGACTGACTTGTCAACAGCTGCAGACACGGCCGCCTCAGCGCCCACTCCAACAACAACGCAACTCTGGTTCTGCTTGATTAGGATGTAGAACTCCAATTAGCATTTCAAATATTTCATGTCCAAAGAATTGTAGCATGCATAGTGGTGCTCTATTGGTGGTTCTCCTAGTGGTTGATGCCACTGTCCTGTCGGTCACCTTCAAATGTCTCACATTTGTAATGTAGTATTACTTCTTACTTTCTAAACAGTGCGTCTTTTCTGATGCATTCAAGTATCTGTATGTTTTCAAACGTACTCTTGTAAAATGTAGCTCAAAAATCGAAATGAGTTAATTAAATCGTGGATCATCTAGTTCTGGTAAAATATAAAATTATTTATCACACTTTTAAATGATCAGTCAGTAATGTAATAATTACAAATACGTATTCTAAATAATGATAAAATAATTATATTCCAATAATAATTCCTAAAAATATCCCCATTTATGATAATTGTAATTAATGTGTCAATCATATTGTTTTAATACATGTTGAATGATTCTACCAGTCATTTTCATTGACAGGAGGAAATAGAAATTACATTTTTTCTACTGAAAAAACGTTCAATTTACATACGACGAGGAACACAAGAAAGGATGCAAGTAAGTCTTTTGAAAAAAGACGAGAAATGTCGCAAATTACTGAATAAACAATTTCATCGAGCGAAAGTGCTTAATAGAGGATCGAACTGTAATTAAATTATTGAGAAAACACTAAATTACTTCCAAGATCATGTTACCATGGCTGAACAACTTATATATGCTACAGAAATGTGACTACGAATGCGTATTGTATTTGTTAATAAAGTGGTTAGATAATAGTCAGTTACAAAAATTATTTAGTATTTAGTGGAGTTTCTTCTGTTCCTGAAATCATTTAACAGGAATTTCATTAAGAACATCTCTTTTTGCTAAGTAAGATTTCGTATTGGAAAACAGTAATAAAAATTGGTATGGCTCTTCCTGCAGTCAGTCGTTTGTCCCTGTGTCTGCATCTGAACACAGGTGTGCGTGGGTCCGAATTATTTCGTTGTCGGTAATTGCTCCTCTTATACTTTGTCTCCTTCTTTTTCTATTTCTTCTTCTTTGCAGCTGTTTCAAGTTGAAGTGCAACGCATCGCAGGGGCCTTTCTTCCTATGTGACGCCCCCCCCCCCACTCCCTAGCCGGCCATTAAGGCTTTATTGTCTGTCGGTCTTTCAAGAATTCTCATTGTCCTGAAACAATTACTTTGCTCGCCAAGTTTTATCGGTCATTTATTGCAGGGCTGCAGTGTCTGCGTACCGCACTTTATTGGGCATGTATTGTTTCCTTTGCCTTTGTTGTTCTTGGGCCGCTTCACCAACCTCCCTCCCCCTCCCCCACCCCTCCCCATTATTGCATTACACCCTCTTCTGTACGCCCACTTCAAGGAAGAGGCCTGTTTTCGCTTTACAACTCATTTTTTATGATGACGAGAGCTGTTCACTTCTTGGTGATAATTCACTCTTGATAAATTACCTTGAAAGATGATTTATTTGAGGGCAGTAAAAAGATGACTTTTTTCAAGCTCTTGAATTTGGCACAATTATTAAGCCATTCATTTTATTGTGGAAATACAATAAAACTTTCTGGGCAACCTCCAAGAAATTTATAAACTTTCCCATTGTAGGAAAGATGCAGGCCTCCTCATAGATAGTTACTTCTCAATGCAATTTTCGAATTCGTTCTTTAATAATAATGATAGATTTTTGTTCATTCGATAATAACGAAATTTAAATAACAGTTTTTACATGCCTACATGCGCAGTATGAATTTTTGGACAATCACAATGTGTGCTTAATAACGTTTCGTGCATACGTTACTCCGTGCTGGTGTTAATGTGTAGAATGCTAATACTGCGTTCATTATCGAAAGATATTCTTGCGTTTTTGAATGCAAACAATAACCTAAACCAAAAGGAGTGCTACGAAATTACATATTGCTGATCCTGAGACGAACCGTACTGTGGTTTGGGGAAATAGAACAGTTCATTCTTATTGTATTATTTCATAATATATAATGTACAGTACTCTAAATTTTTAATCTTTTTCAACCGTCATTTTATTCTCAAGTTGAATAAATTGAAACGTTTGGTTAGTGAAGTGATGGAACTTCTGAAGGTATATTGCGCATATTCGACTCATTCTCTGTTAAGAAAACATGCATGTGTGTTGATTATCCTCTTTCAGTACTAGTAGATAACGTATGGCTGATTGCTTCCACACCCATATCCATTAATCATAGTGTACTGTTCGACATGGCCTGTGCATGATCATCTATTTGCGGTGATCTCATCCTGATTTTTCATCGACATCAGACGTGATTCACCTCTACAAGCAGTATGTGTGATGAAGCCCTAGTTTATCTACTAGTACTGAACTGTAGTATAATTGAAATTTAAGTCATTCTTTATAGACAACACAGGTACAAACAAGAAAACAATAATGCATTTGTTGAAGGCTACTCACATGTGCATGGAGCTCATACTACTACAATTTTTCATATGGAAATTAGAAAATTATTTCTATGATTAATATGGATCAATTATAACAATCTACGAGTTCCTTCTAGACTCTAGAGTAAACCCCTATATGCTGATAATGATTTTATACAGTATTTGTTATATTGCGCTTTTATGTACAGTATTTCCTATTAATACTCAATTTGAAAATTTGAAAAATATATTATAACTTATTAGTACTGTAGGCCTATATAGATTGTCACTTTAATAATATTTTTCACTTTTTTCTAGGTGAGATATAATCGTCCACTATTAGAAATATTTGAAGACACAATGATGTAAGTTTCCCAATTGATTTTGAAATTTTTGTATATTTCTATTCTTTTTTTAATATTGTATGTTCTGATCTATCATATTCTGTGGAGCATTTTTCATTATTGCAAGCATGATATTCACGTTTATCCGTCAACTTGTAGGTAGTTTAGTTTGTAGGTAGAATAGTTTTGCCCAGAAGATGCCAGAAGTTAGAGTTTGAGTGAATTTAGAAGTAGTAGTTCTAGCAGGTTGAACTCAAACTTGTTCATACTTGAGGTGAATGATTTTCTATGTGTGTACCTGTTTGAACATTGTATTCCACGCCCAAAGTTATTGCTCGTTGCCTCATTCAAGGTCAGTGATTTTCGCTCTCAATGCTTTCATGTGGTGGAGTTTGGAGTAGCAAGTCAGTTCAGATAATCAGATATTTTTCTGCAAGAATTGTATAAAGGGAGTGGCATCTGGCATCTACTATGTGGTTGTTTAATAATTGAATAATACTAGTGTTTAATAATAATTTTTTTATTAAACAATTAATCTTAGGGAAGTGATAGCTGTGAGCCGTAGCAGGCATCTATTCAATCAGATTGGATAAGAAACGCTCTCCTGGGCTCTTTACTTTGTAAGAGTCACTGATTGGATCGGCCAGCAAAAAGGACTCTGATCTCTGCTGTAAAATAATTTCCCGGTGGTTCGGAACCCAACTCATCAATCACCATCATCCAATTCATTACCCACGCACAGGTCTCAGACCTATGTGGGCTTCAGCCTTCAAAAAAATGCATTACACAAGCACATGTTTCGGACCTAAGTGGGCTTCATCCTCAAAAAAAAATTGTGGTGGGTAGGGGCATCAACTCGTTGGAGGGGGAATGAAGAGAAAAAGATCAACAGCTTCGTTTAGATATTCAAGTTTTCAGCCATCAACGTCAATCAAAAAATGAATAACAAATAAGGAGATTGCTTTTATGGTTGCCTACCTTTGGACTGCACATAAGTTGAGCAAGAAGATGAGTTTCATGGCTGTTCATCCTTTCGTTCTGAATATTCAAACACAGTGACATTAGAAAAAACTTTGCTTATTATGAAGCTAAGTGTTATGAAATACAGGTAGATGCGATTTCAGGTCAATGTTTGGAAAATTTATTATTATTGTGGAAATTATCCAAGGCCTGCTTGTAGAAACAGACGAAATAGAAATCCTTCAGAATGAAAAGAAAATATAAACGGCGATACGGGACAAAGAATCCAGCATTGCGCAAGCGTTTTTAATAAGATTACCGCAAGGTTTGTTGGGCGCTGGGCCTTAACCTATTTTGTTCACAACATCGTTTAAAAGTGACGATAGTTTTGCTTCCCCTACATTGAAGCTCCACCAGTGAAAAAAGATCACTATTTTCTGTGTTTGATAAGATTGTACACTATTTTTGATGCTACTGGGAAGGAGACTTGGCTATTTTATAATTAAAAGTAAGCTTTAGTAATATTTTACACTAAACCACCTAAATGCTTCAAAATTGTTTCAACTGTCAAAATTGCTTCTATGTAGAAGGTTTGAAATTTGATGGATCTGGTTATAATTGGCGAGTGGAAAGTTATACATACTAGTTTTCCTAGACAACATTCTTTTATGTTCCCTGAGCTTAGGAAGAAAAAATAAATTGAATGCATAATTATTACTTACACAGAAGCCAAAATAAAATAGAGAAAATTGCTTTTTATTCAAAAGGCCCTCTTCCCATAAAATATTAAGCGTAAAAACAACAACAACGACTCAAGACCATTCAATTCAACATCAACTTGAATGTTCAGAGAGGATGCAATTTTCTTGAACAATGTGCAAGCATAAGCTTCACAGTACGTTTATGAAATGAAATTGATCTCAAAACAATCAAGTAACGATTGTAGTTAATTCTAAAAAGTACTTGATCATTTACCTGATAGGGAAAATAGCTTGTTGCTAAAAATCGACTTGTTGACAAAAATGTAGGCTACTTGGCCATTTAAAATTGTTGGTAGTAATTATTGTTGAAGATATATCACATTTTCAGGGAAAGAAATTGATACAATATTATACCGAGCTCAAAATTATACCGAGTAGTTGTAGTTTTCATTAAGAAAATTTATAAAATGTGTTTTTAATTCAGTTTTTTGTGAGTGATCTGTGTTCTTAATTATTGTGAACCTACACTTCAGACTGAGTTCTTATTGCTTGTACTTTACAGTGTTTTGTCGTATGATAAACAGCCATCGTGGTGTAATGGTAATGTGTGTGGTGTGTGGTGAGGCTGGATCCGCTCCACCACACCGTCGCAGTTTCGCATAGAAATAATCATTATTGTGGTGTGGTTGCATGCGTTGCGTCGCATAGTGTGCATAGTAGGTAATTAGCACCAGCCTTCGTCGTCTCTATTCACATCCTCTCAATTTGAATCGGAAATCTCGAATTATACTCACGTGCCAGCATGTTGGTGTGGGGGGGGGGGGGGGCGGAGGAAGTACTTTGAAGTTTTGTCTTTGTAATCAAGTGAAAAAATTACTGTTTCAGTATTTTTGACAGGATGAAAACGTTGTCATTAATATAGTAGTAGAGTGTTTTAAACGTTCTAATTGAACCGAATTCTTTCAACCGATAGCTACTATGACTAAATAGCTAATTATGTGGCTTGCATCACATGTTACATGTTTATTTTTATTATTTTTTTTTTTAAAATTAACCTAAAATCATTCTTTAAAGCATTTTGATTGTAAGAAGTACTCAAATTTATATTTAATGTTTTTTTCAAACATGAACTTTTTTATTGTAAATACAGTACATCATGTTCAATTTAAAATAATCAAAGTATGAATTCACTTACAAAACGTTTCTTGTATATTTCTTTGTCTCGTCAAAGGTAATAGTCAAAGTCAAAAAATCGTTTATTCATTAATGCTTCACACATTTTGAACATAGCCAGTGATAGCCAGGTCTAAATCACAATTTAAAAATATAATAGTCAACTTACAGCACAATAAAAATTGGAATACAAAATCGTCAAAAGGATGAAATCATAAGCAACTCGAAACACAACACGAGATTATACAACATAAAAATCAAACACTGAAAGTGAACATTCAAATGAACATTTTTTTTTTTTTTTTTGAGGATGAAGCCCACATAGGTCTGAGACCTGTGCGTGGGTAATGAGTTGGATGATGGTGATTGATGAGTTGGACCTACAGTTTTAGGTGTTTAGGTGGGTTCCGAACCACGGGGAAGTGATTTTACAGCAGAGAGCAGTGTCTTTTTTGCTGGCCAATCTAATCGGTCACCGTTACAAACAGGACCTACGAGAACGCAGCTTATCTCTCTGATTGAACAGATACCTGCTACGGCTCGCGGCTATCACTTCCCAATAACATTATAAGGCACATCGAAGAAAACTACTTTAAACATGTCTGGACTGTACGTACTCCTCTAATGTGTATGGGCATCTGATACCTTTGGCTAAACTGCTACTATAGGGGCTCTTTAGAGGCGGGTGAGCCGACTTACATGAAAATTGTATTACATTGTGAAGAAAGACTTAAAGAATTTCCCTCTTGACATGTATAAGCAATGTTATTTACTACATTTTATTTTTCAATTTTGTAACATACTGTAATTTATTCACATTTCGATTTTTCAACTTCATATTGGACGTGTGAGTCAATAAACTGGAGAACATTTTACCAACTTTGGCAAGTTATTATAAAGAATTGGTAATTGTTATGGTCTAATTGCAGAATTAGATATGAAATTCAAGTAAACATTTCCTCAACTCTAATAATGACGTTCAAAACAGTCCTCTAAGTATTGTTTTGTTAGTTTTATGACTTTCGCTTTTATTAGAGCAGTAGCATGCAAAATCTGTAATTCTCTCTTGTCCTTATGACTCGAAAAATCAACACTGCTGACATACATTTGTCCTGTACGAGTAGATGATTTAGTTACAGTATTTGACTACAAATGTTATATTAGTGTTCATTGTAGTCCATGAAACCAGTGACAAATGGTGAGGTGAAACAAATTCATTTGTATTTCTTTTAAAGTAGATCATTTTTGTATTTGTAAAAATTTTTAAATTTTGAAGCTTATTTTGCAGTAGCAATTGAGTCTATTTCATTTATATAAAAATGAATGTTTTTGTTAGGTCGAGTTAAGAACGAAGAGTTCTTTGTGTCAATCAACCTTAAAATATTTGGAATAAAATATATTTTTGAATATGAACTGCCTCGATGCTTCCTGCCTGAAACTACCTGAAAATTCCTTAGGCTGTGCGCAGGGATTTGGTCATAATTTTTTTTCGAAGCTTCGTGTATTGAATATTATTAGGGCTTTTAAATGTTATCTATTGCTATAATGAAAAAGTTTTTCTAGTTGAACTTCAATATAACATAAAATTAACTAAAAGACATCTTGAAGAATAAAATGTCATATTTTTATTTCAATCTAAACAATAGTTTTTTCAAAATATTTTTTTGAAAAATGAAATTTTTCTACAGATTTTTAAAACTGTACCGGTATTTTTAAAAAACGAATTGCTTGATTGGAGTAAAAATGATGTCATTCTATTCCTCGAGGTGTCTTTTAAAATCACTCGTAGGTGAGATCAATTGCCCCCAAAAACCGAAAGTTTCAACTTTGAACCCCCATATTTCACAAAATAATAGATGAAAAACCTTTTTCTCACATCAATAGATAACATGTCAAAGCCCTAATAACATCCAATACAATAAACTTCGAAAAAATATTAAACAGAAGCCCTGCGCACAGCCTTAAATAGAGTAAATGCAGTAGACAGTAGAACAATCCGTTTACAGAAAAATAGCCCAAATTCAGAACTAATTTATTCTATAGTCGTTTCTGTATGTATACCTCTACACCTCTAGGCTCTTGGGATTTAACTATTCATCTCCTCTCAGCTCATATCACTATAAACTCGCCACTCCTTGTAATGGACCTATGATTTAAATCCGCATCAAACTGGTTGAAGCCAGAGATTATTTAAGTTAATGTTTCATGTTGATCAATTCAGTGGGGTAGTCAGCTATGTCTTAGTAATTTGTAAATTGCTTATGATGGCATCCAGTTCCTTTTTTACAAAAACATTTAAGTGTGTTGATTTTCGCCCCCCCCCCCCTCCCCATATACCAAAGATATAAATTAATGTTCTACTTACTCTTCTTACTAGTTACATTTTTTCTTCCCATTCCAATAAATTGTAAAATTGCTCTAGTCTTGCTACATCATTTTTTGAGTCAGCTAATGCCGAGTCTCGTCAATGATAGTGCCCGTGACTCTCACAAAATCCTGAATCTTATGCGTGGGTATTGGTATTGGAACGAGAATGGCAGGCTCAGCCGAGAATCGAACCGCAGACAACAGCATAGTTCTCGCTAACCACAACACCACGTTGTTCTACTGACTGTAAAGAGCTGTCTTGCCTTGCGTGAATACCGAATTGATGAAAAGGTGTCGTGTGTTGGTTGAGCAAGCGGCTGCTCAGAACAATAGCCGAGAGCCAAGTTACTGTGTCGCAATCTTCCAAAATGTAAAAGCCAACGGACAGATTATAACCTACGGTGTTGCTTAATATTATTGTTTTCGAACGCATATGTTACACATAGTAAACTCATAACCTAAATTCTTTCTTCTCAGACGAACCCAATTTTCAATATTTGATATCTTCTCTAGATAAAAATCAAAAGATTACTTGTATTCTTTTCATGATTGCTTTCTATTTTTTCACCTATTTTCTTTTCTCTTATTCTTCTCTACCTCTCTTTTTACTTTTACCATTTACCATTCTCCTTGTTTTTCCCCTCTTCCTTCTCTTTCTGTTTTTGTCTTCCTCTACTTTTATGGTCTTTTTATGAAAAACGTTATTTTGTGTTTTATTTTTGGTATAATAAAATGTTCAGCAGGTCATGAGGTCGGATTAGGCTTAATATAGTTTGCTGAGAGTTTCAATAATGCTGGATACAGTGACACAGTGTAGTTGGCTAGTTTAAGGGTTCACGTTTTTCTTGTATTCGTTTTAGTCATTCTACTAAGGATAAATGTCAAGCACACAAGGTAGGATCCATTGTGGAAATGCAAATTATATTGATAGAGGCTGCTACGAAATCTGCTTGAGGATGTACTTATATTAAATGTACTCGTTGTATTAGGAAGCTAGGATACCAGTAAATTGTAAATAGTATTTTTATAACATCTCCACGGGGTGCGATCCTGCTGGGTATATGCTAAATCACGTTTTAAATTGTTTCAATTAAACTTCTCTTAATTTGTAATTATTACTCAAAATTCAATTTTTTATTTCGTACAGGGATTATCTGCCTTTCCGATTGTTGTCTAGTCTAATTTATTTCTGAAATCGAATTAATATTCTTCGTTTTGATGCCCTGTGAAAGCAACTGTCCTACAAACAATTGCGTCGAAATTATCCGACAGGCGAAGAAAGAACAGAATAAATTATTTTTGTATTCAGAGGAATTTCAAAGAGCTTTGTCCTTGTACTTGAATGCATTTTAAGAACGAGTGACATCAGTAATTGATAGTGATTCAGAAAGTTAGTTTTAGTTTTCATTATAGTAGGCGACTGCCCACTCGGATTCCCAAACTTTTCCGAGCTCCAGCATATCTAAATATCTGAATTTGTGGGTTTAAATAAAAAATATATTCCTAGACGTATATTTTTGCATTCCTCCTGATTTGAAGCATCCTTATTGTTATTCTCATTCTATTCAGCTTTCAAGGGCGCTCCCAGCTGGAATTTCAGGGGGGGGGGGTCAGCAATGGGGGATTCACCGGCCTTTATTACGGGATTACCCACTTACTGCCCCTTCATCAGTAAAGTTCCAATCTTGGGGAACATGGCCCTTTCCATGGGACCGCTTTTGTCAGCTGTACATTCAATACTCACAATACATCCAGTCCTTTGCATCAGGCTGTCTCACTTAAACCGTAAAATTATGACTAACCATAATTTCTAACAGTCGGCAATAAGTTGAGTTAAAGTTTCTTGGCAATAATTTTTTATTGCAGTTACTTTCTGGAATAAATATATACCGTAAATATTTTTTATGTTCTTGAATATATGAAATTGCTTATTCTCTGTGCAACATTGACTCACTAAACGATCGGTTAGACGATCGTCTATCAACGATCACAGATCCTCACGGAACTATTGGTCGTCATATTCCACATTGTTACTTGTAGGTTATATACTATTTATAACTATTGGTTATAACTGTCGAGGTATTCATCGGCAGCACTTCTACTTATGATTGTTCTGACCGATCTAGCCTTCATTATTCTGTGTCATGTATTGTATGTATAAACGTTAGTGCAAGTTATAATGCAGAAGCGTGTGAAGCAGTAGGCCTAGTGGGATAGTGGCTTACTCCAAGATGCCAGTTGTATTGGCGGTAGATGCTGATCCGGTCTCGGCCGGATAAGACGCAGTACAGACAGCATCGCATCCTTCCTATAGCCAACCAGCTCTGAGACAGCCAGTGGGTTACTGGGCCGAGACGACTCATTGCATCCGGCACTTATGTGCTTCAAAGATGTGTCCATATGTAATCTGAACTGTCGAACACATAATTATGGCCTTGCTATAAAGTGATTGTAATATGAAAGAATAACATCTTTATGGCTGTCCACTAGTAGTTTGTTTGGTGGATCGTCCGCGAATTGTCACAAGCATGAACAAATGGCCTCTATTTGCTGAGCCATCTCAGGCAATGCACTCATGACTCAATGACACTGTTTGATGGATTCATCTGTATGGCAACTCAGCCTAAAGACTGTAACTCATTGAAACCATAGAGATTGAACAAAAACAAAAAAAAAAAAAAAAATACAAATGAATTCAGTCGTAGATCAGACGTCGAGAAGGAAAGTTGTGTTTGCTCGCTTATCTGTTATCTCCTTTCGATTACTAACAATCGTTTTCGTGCTTTGAAGCTATACAGGTTTTACAACGTAAATACCGGTAAAGTAAGGTTATTTTTATTTTTCATTTGCTTCTAATATAATACAGATTCAGAACTTTTAATTAAATACGGTATAAATACTACTGTATACTAATACATCATATCCACTCTACAATAATCATTATATCCTTTTATTCCATCTTTTCAGGGGCTTCCGTCACCTAAGCCGTCACGACAGCCCTCTTGACGCCCATATACCCTTCTTTTCACCTATTATTCCTAATTTCGCTTTTTATTGCATTATATTATAGTAACGTATACCACATGATTAGAATAAGTTATGCAAAAATGCAATTGCTCTTGTAATAGAGAATTTGAACAGAAATATTCAATAGTTTGCTCTGGATGTAAATTGCGCTACCACTATTTATGTGCCAAGTTCACAGAGAGTAACTTTAAGAAATTATCTAAAGAGTCTACACGTAAGTGGAGATGCATTACATGTAGAAACACAACAAAAAGTATAATAAATGTGAACATGGCTCAGGAATCTTTTAATAAGGAGCTGATTGCAGAGCTTAAGAAAGAAATTAGAGATACTATAGCGCAGGAAATGAGTGCAATGAGAATGGAAATGGAGAAGGCTAATGAGAACGTTACGGAATTAAGGAGAGCGGTAGAATTCTTTTCTTCTAAGATAGACGAATATAACACGGAAGTACAACAATATAAAATTGATCACACTAAACTAAAAAAGGAAAACGAAATATTACAAACAAAACTTTCGGAAATGGAAAAAGATTTAGTCGATTTACAACAATATGGAAGAATAAAGAATTTGGAAATTCATGGAATACCTGTCACAAGAAACGAAAACATTGCTGAAATTATTGAGGCTACTGCAAAGATCCTGAACTTGGAAAATGATGGAACCAAATGCATAGAAGCGGCTCACAGACTCCCAACAAGAGATAAGAAAAAGATTCCACCCATTATTGTTGCGTTCGGTTCAAGAATCACTAGAAATACCTGGTTGAATAATTTTAAAACATGTCAAGCGGAACTGAGACAGGAATACAACAGTGATGTCAATGGATTACGTACTACTCACATTAATAAAAATCTCAAGGATGGACCCGTTTTTATTTGTGAAAATTTGTCACCCTATCACAAAAAGTTATTCTACGAAACTAAACTGGCTATAACGAAGAAAAACTACAAGTTCGCCTGGATAAAGAATGGAAAAATTTATGTCAAGAAGAAGGAAGAATCTCGGGCTATTCGGATCCTAAATGCTCACAGCTTGAATGAACTATCCGATAACTCGAAAAGTGAAAGTATTGAGGTGAAACTAACTGATAACACTGAAAGTAGTGACTAGATTATTATTGAGATTGTAACTGTACTAATTTGATTAACAAAATGAATAGTTTATTGGATTTGCATTCTCTTCTAAATAGTGATGACAATCAATCAGATGTGATAAATAATTATTTCGAATATACTCCTTTAGGCTCTGATATAGATAAGGCATTTTTCAGTATTTTTGTTATGAACATACGTAGTATAAGTAAAAATTTTGATAGTTTTGTATATTGCTTGGAGAATTTTAAAATTGTCTATGACATAATAATATTGGCAGAAGCCTGGCTTGAAAATGATGAACCCACTTTATATAATATAGATGGATACAGGATTGTAAATAAAAACTCTAAATATAATAAATGTGATGGAATAATTGTATACATAAAGGATAATTTAACATTCACGACTTTGGAATGTGAAATAAACGAAGCAAACGCTATTAATATACTCGTAAAAACCAAACAAAATATGTATATGAATATTATCGCCATATATAGGTCACCAAGCAGAAATGCTGTAAGATTCGTTGAAAGTTTAGATGACTACATTAGAAATATGTCAAATCAACATAATATTTGTATAGCTGGTGATATCAATTTGAACCTAAACTCAAATGATAGCATTATAAACTCTTATATAAATACTCTAAATGGAAATGGATTCAAGTCGTGTATAAACGGAAACACTAGGGTTACAGATAGGACAGAATCAGCTATAGATCATATTTTTCTAAAAAAGATTGACAAAAAAATTAACAAAGAGATTGGAAACATATTAAAGACAACTATTACGGACCATTACTCATTAACCCTTCATTTGGAAATAAGTGAGTCATCACAAAAAAATCAAACTCGTCATTCGATTAAGAAAAAAATTATTAATATTAAAAAGTTGAAGGAATTCCTGAGGATTGAAAGTTGGGATCTAATATACAATGATGAACGTAATGATGTTGATGAATTGTTCAAAACGTTCTGCACCCTTCTTACTGATTATATCGAGAAATCCAGCCATGAAATACAGCTTCCCCATAAATACAAGCCACTGAAGCCATGGATAACGTCTGGGCTTATAAAATCAATAAGAGCTAGAGATAAATTATACAAACAAACCATCAAAG
The DNA here is from genome assembly GCA_948455865.1 of Conomelus anceps. Classification (NCBI taxonomy): domain Eukaryota; kingdom Metazoa; phylum Arthropoda; class Insecta; order Hemiptera; family Delphacidae; genus Conomelus; species Conomelus anceps. Next base: position 39,112,581 of record OX418217.1, read on the forward strand.
AACCGTTCAATACAAAATTAAAACAAGATCTAAAAATATACAAAAACATATTAAATAAATTGATTACTGAAACAAAAACCAACTACTACCGGATTAGAATAGAGGAATCCACAAATAATAAACGTAAACTATGGAATTATATCAATGAAATTATAGACGATGATAATAATAAGCATAAAAATAAAGAGCCGGAAATTGATGCAATAGAATTAAATAAATATTTTGCAAATGTAGGGAAAAACTTGGCTGCTCAAATTAATCATAACATGACCATACCAAACTACACATATAAAAATAATGATGTCTTATGTAATTCGTTTTTTCTTAAACCTATAAGTTCAATTGATGTGATGGAAACCATTAAAACACTAAAAAATAAATCTTGCCCAGGAACCGATAATATTGATAATAATACACTAAAACAAATAGCTTTGGAAATAGCAGATCCCTTTTCTCACATTATAAATAAAAGTTTTGAAAAAGCAGTGTTTCCTGATCCATTCAAGATAGCTAACATTAAACCTATATTTAAAAAAGGCGATAGAAATGATCCTGGTAACTACAGACCGATTAGCTTGATTAGTAACCTGGCAAAAATATTGGAGAAATTATTAAAGAAACAAATAATGAAATTTATACAGGAAAATAATATTATCCATACTAATCAATATGGCTTTCAACCAAATAAAAATACAGAGGATGCTCTAGCATACTTTGTGAATAATGTTACAGAGATGTTAAATACTAAAAAGAAACCATTAGCAGTGTTTATGGATCTATCCAAAGCTTTCGACACAGTACCGCATGATAAATTACATAATAAATTAGAGAAATATGGCATCAGAGGCCATACCTTGAAATTTATAAAAAGTTACTTGGAAGGCAGATCTCAAATTCTAACAATAAATCACAATCAAAGTATTGAGAAACTTACTCGTTTCGGTCTGCCCCAGGGAACGGTACTTTCACCAATTTTGTTTATCCTGTATGTGAACGATTTGTTCAATGTTAAACTAAAAAATGGAATAATTTCTTCGTTTGCCGATGATTCGGTAATTATATTTTCAGAAAATAGTTGGAAAGAGACATTTAAAGTAGCTGAACATGACATGCGTCTTATTAAAAGCTGGATGGATTCTAACTCTCTAAGTTTGAATGTTAACAAAACTAATTATATTACTTTTTCGGCAAATAGAACAGGTAAACCTGATAACTACTTTAAATTAAAAATCCATTCAAACTGTGACCGGCTCAACACTGATAACTGTACCTGCCCTATAATACACAGGAAAAAGAGTATGAAATACCTCGGGATATGGATAGATGAATGTATGAAATGGGACTTCCATGTAAATTTTCTATGCAAGAGACTTAAATACCTATCATATAAATTTTATAAATTGAATAATATCCTATCCCTAAATGAACATAAGCAAGTTTATTTAGCCCTGGTTGAATCTTTAATACGTTATGGTATAGCTGTTTGGGGTGGTACTTTTGATACACATTTGAATAAACTGTTCGTAATACAGAAGTACATTATTAAAACAATCCTAAAAAGACCACGGATTTATGATAGCAAGAAATTATTTGACGATTTCCAGGTGCTAACTGTACGACAGTTATATCTCAGTTGCATCACCCATTACATATTAAAATATAAAAATAAATTCTCGTTAACTGATACATTAAATTATGATTTGAGACCCTATTCAACAACCGAATATCAAGTCTATTACACAAATTCAACACTACTTAGAAGACAGCTCCTCTACATTAGCAGTAAATACATTAATATCCTACAAAACGAATACCTGAGAAACAGACTTAATAATAAAACAATTCACATGAACAGAAACATTAATTCATGGATTAGATAAAATTTTTCTTATCTTTAAATTTTATTCAATAAATAAAATTATATGCAAGTGACTATATTGTCTACTAAATAAATTTTTTAAAAATAAATAAACTTATTAAACTATAAATGCGACTCTCACCAGCGCACAAGGTTTTTCCTTTTGCTGGTGATGCCATAATAATTATAAAAACTAAATAATAGTAATTGAGCACATTACTGTACTAGGGCTATAATAAAATTTAAAAAAAAAAAAGGAATCTCCAAGAAAAATTTCTAGATATCAGAATCATCTAGGCTAAACAGACTATCTTAACTCGCTAGGGGTTGTTCTAGCAATAAAAACAAAAATATTTATTCTTGAATTACAGTTACTCATTACAATGGCCGAGCGAGTGGTAAATTTTTCTTAAGGCTTAGCTTCTTATTTTTTTTTAAATCTATTAATAGACGAATGCTCAGTCTTGGACGATAACTAAAGGCCATGCCACACCGAGCTCGCTCCCGCGGCGGACGCGAAGTTTGAAAAATCGCTCATCGTGTTAACAAATGGAACAGGTCACACATAGCATCCGCGCGCGCGCGCGCGGTAGTGTCCGCCACTACCACTTGCTGAGCGATTTTTGTAGACTACCGAGGCGGTAGTGTGGTCTAGCGCATCTTCAGAGGTGCACCTCGAACGGCCAAGGCTCCCAGTGCCATCGCCATCTCCGTACTCCCGCGCGGGCGCGGTACTTTTGGTGTGGACTGGCTGGTGGTAAAACGTCCGCGCGCTACCGTCCCTCGGCGGTAGCGGCGGATGTCGGTGTGGCATGACCATTAAATTTGGACAATTTTATTTTTCTTTCTCACTTCTGTAATTTTATTATAATCTCTCTCTCTCTCTCTCTCTCTCTCTCTCTCTCTCTCTCTCTCTCTCTGTGGTTTTACGCCCCCATCACCTCACAATTCGCCCGCACCCTTATCATTATTTACACACTAATGTGCGCGCAGTTGGTAGAGTTCTTGAGCAGCTGCCTCTCATACCATACTGTGTTTATACTAGAGATGGGTCGTACTAGGTTTTTCTGATACTAAGTATTCCGAGTACTAGTACGTTCTAATACCTATTCCAAATACCTGTTCCAAAATACTAGGTAGTATTTTATATTAGCCAGTTCGCCAGAGTAAGAGAGTACACGTACAAGAGAGTATCGTACTGCGGTACTGGTACTACTACTGTTTCTCGCGTTAAATACAGCACGAATCTTTATTACTCGCGTTAAAAACAGCACGAATCTAATTATTGAGTTGTTCTCAAATGTGCTGTAGCGAAATGAGACGCGGACGGCAAGATGTGAGTCTTGAGACGCTTGAGTAACAAACTACTCGTACTCAAGTACTCAAGATGTATTTGTACTGGAAAAGTATGCGCGTACGCCATACGCAACCTGTAATTATTCTATTGTCTTTGACGCAACTAAGCATGCGCCTACAATCGAGTATTGTGAATAGAGAGAGATTCAGATTCAGATTCAGATTCAGATGACTTTATTTGTGTAAATTTACAATGTATTTGAATGATAAAGTATTATTAATATTAGCAACTCTCAGATCCACTAGTTGAAGTTAAGTACAGTTGATTTTGAATCGTAAACATAATGGTTGAATAGTTTGAGTAGAAAAGTTTATAAATACAACAAATATATATTCAGAGGTATAGTACAGCAGAAATTGATAAAAAAATAAAAAAACATAATGAAAATAGAGCTTGGATCTGAGAGATGAATTACACAAAGAGGCGAAGTCTTGGCCATTGAGGCCATTCTTACACTTAACCTTTTACCTCAACATGTCCTATTAGTTTAAATTGATTTAGATGAAATCGTCTGATATGGGTTATCTAAGTAAGATAAATCAATTCAAATGAGGTAAATTTAAATTTAAACAATTTTAAATTTATACATTAGAACATAAAATAAAAGCATATTGAAAATAATTTGTGGATTAAAAAAAGTATTATAAAAATGAATAGATAAATAATTTAGTTTATAGATAATAACCTAACCTAACTTAAAGGATTATAGTATCATTGATCATGCAGTTGCCTCAAGGCCGGACTGACGCTGCCATTTTCTCCAATAGATGTCTCCTCAGAGACAGGGAGAAGCCCACTCGGCTCTCATGATTCCTAATTGAAAGTGGGAGTAGATTCCAAGCACGACAAGCGCTAACAACAAAAGACTTAGTATAAAGTGTCGTCCGGTGATTTGGCATCCTAAGAGTTCTGTCACCATTTCTGGTGTGGGTAACGTTGTTTCTCCGACCTTCAGACACAGACTTAAAATCATTTTTAAAATATTTAGGAGTTCCACTATTGAGAATGCTTTTTAGAAGTTTAAGTATTCTGATAAGCCTCTGATCAGGTAATTTTAAGGTGCTACTATGGATGTAGGATTGGGTTATATGCTCATGACGCTGTAGGGAGTAAACAAAACGCATGCAGTAGTTCTGACTACGTTGCAACCTTTCATTGAGTGTTACTGTCATATCGTTTATAACTGAATTGCAGTACATGAAGTATGGGAAAATGAGAGTTTTGACAAGTAATAGTCGGATATGCCTAGGAAGGATGTCTTGCATTTTCTTCAAAGAGTGCATGGCAGAGAAAACTCTTTTGCAGGTGCCGACTACATGTTCAGTCCAGTCAAGAGAAGTATTCATTATGATTCCTAAGTTTTTTACTGATTTGCAATAGGAAATACTAGTCCCATCGACAGTGATTTTTGGAATTGATTGGAAGTCTATGCCATTGATTAAACGAGAGCAGCCAATTATTATAGGTTGAGTTTTAAGTGGATTAAGTTTGAGGCCATTCTTTTTAGTCCAATCAGTGATTTTCACTATTTCTTCATTCATATTATGGATGGTTTGGTGAAGGTCTCTAACAGAGCAACTAGAATAAATTTGAAGATCGTCAGCATAGGTGTGGAATTTGGAAAACCTAATTATGGAAGAAAGATCATTTGCATACAGTGTGAATAGAAGGGGGCCAAGAATTGAACCTTGGGGGACGCCATGAATTACATTTTTCCACTCTGATTGCAATTCACCATCAGTGACACACTGCTTTCTGTCTACAAGATAAGAATGAAACCATTTTACAGCTTTGTGACTGAAACCAAGGAGGAGTAATTTGTTGAGAAGGATCTGGTGGTCAACAGTATCAAAAGCTTTGGAAAAATCAAACAGACACAGTATGGTACACTTTCTGTGATCCATGGACGACCTGATATCTTCAGTAACACGCAGTAGAGCTGTTTCAGTAGAATGGAATTTTCTAAAACCAGACTGGAAGTTATGAAGTTTGCTATTATTTTCAAGAAATTCGACTACTTGTGAATGAACAAGTCTTTCAAGTGCTTTGGAAATTGCTGGCAGAATACTTATAGGCCTGAAGTCTTCAACTTTAGTTGGACATGAAACTTTGTTAAGTGGGCGAACATGAGCATATTTCCAATTTTTAGGAAAGAGACCACTTTGAAGGGAAGCATTAAAAATGTAAGTTATGACAGGAAGAATTGCAAAGAGAATTCTCTTGATAAATTTGATTGGAATTTTATCTGCTCCCATCGCATTGCTATGTATATGCTGGATAGCTTTGAGAGCCTCATGCTCAGAAATTGGACGAAATTGAAACTGGGAGGCTGGTGGAATAGGAGAGTTGGAAACTTGATCAATTAGGCTTTCTAGATGGTTTTCAATTACTGTCTCATCACGTTGAGAAGATTGGGATACAAAATGTTCATTAATATCATCAAGTGAAAGGTCGATTTGGGTAGGTGATTTTTGTTTCCCAATTCCAAACTGTTTGATTCCACGCCATAACGATGATGAATTAAGTCGGTTTTCAGTCAAAAAAGAGTTCATGTACCTAATCTTAGAGTTACGAAGTTCTTGTTTTACTTTGTTACGTAAGCGTCTGTAAGTGGTCCAATTGTCAATGTCACCTGTTCTTTTAGCCTTCCTATGAGCTGAGTCCCTTTGTGCCATGAGCTGCAATATTTCATCAGTTATCCATTTAACAGGTCGTTTGCTATTAATTCGTTTAGTCACAGTTGGTGCATGCTTGTCATATAGATTCAAAATCTTGTTTTCTAGAGTAGTTGCCATTGCATCAACCGAAGACAAAGTTAATATTTCGTTCCATGCTGTTTGAGCTACGTCAGTCATAAATGCTTCTTCGTCCATATGTTTGAAATCTCTGAGAGTTATAAACTTTGGTACAGGCTTGGGAGCTTTATAGGAGAGTACACAGTAAATCAGATCATGACCAGAAATAGCTGGAACTGAGATTTGGTTCTTGTGAATCACCTCATCAGGGTCGCTAACAGTTAATAAGTCAATAAAAGTGTCTGATACATTTGTATGATGAGTGGGATTTAGTGGCAGTATGGTCAGATTGAGACATTCAAAAATAGTAGTGAGTTGAGTGTAGTCGAAGTTATGATGGGCCATGTTGAGGTCCGTATTCATATCTCCCATTAGTAGGATACGACTGTAATTAGGCATGAAAGACAGTAAAGCATTTTCAAAGTCAGTAAAATAACCAATCTTTGGAGGCCGATAACAGACCCCAAGTAACAATTTATCAGACCTAGACAAAGTCAACTCCAATAACATGTATTCTGGCCTAGCTTCACCTAGTAAGGATTCGGACACAGTAAGTATTTTTGTCTTGATACCGTTTTTAACATACACTGCAACGCCTCCACACGCTCTATTCAACCTATCGTTACGAAAAAGATTATATCCTGATATAGCTACTTGAGATGATGAAATACTTGGTTTTAAAAAAGATTCAGAAATTCCCATTACATCGAAGTTGTTGAATTGGAAGATTGCTCTGAGTTCGTCTATGTGACATCGTAGAGATTGTGCGTTCAAGTGACAAGCCCTAAAACAATGTTTATCATAAGGCAAAAGATCATCCGATAATATGAGCCCAGTACCGATTGAACTGTTAGTAATGGAAGAGGTTGAGGCCGAGCGAGCTGGTGTGTTAAGAAGCGACATCTAGAGGACTGCCGACCTGCATCGACCCAACCCAGAAGCAAAGCATGATCACTAATATCAAATTAAAACTAGAATAACTTAACTTAAGAAAATTAAAATTAAACTCGTTTGTCCGCATGGTGATAGCGTAGCAGTATCAGCTCCGAGCAAGAAAGTTCCTTAGTTTAAATCATTCAGTGTTCAGTTTTAAGGGAGGAACAAGCGTAGCCGAGAATAAGATGCCCAGTAGCAGCCGAATAGAATAGATGCAGCCCAAGGTATAAGCAGGCCATGAATCGTTTCATCAAGGAAGATGTAGTGCTCCAGGTTGTTAGGAGTGTTGCCATAAAACTGCAACAATAAAGAAAAGAGCCAGCAAAGACAGACCGCAAAGATGCAAGTACAGATAATATTAGGTTCAAATAGAGGCAGACGGAAATATAGATAAGGCAGACGGAATAGATGGAGTGAAAGAGAGAAGAAAAAAGTTCAAGACTCATGGCGAGAAAAAGGAATGATTAGGACGGATGGTGAAGTGTGAGAAAGTGTGACAGAGCTAGCATGAGAAATATTTTTGACATGGATGTATTTTGATATCATATGCTGGAAGGAATGGTAGGTAAGGAAGTTTGTAAGGAATCACTTGGCATCGACAAGAAAGAGAAAGTTGTACCGATTAGACGAAGAGAGAAAGGTGAGAGAGAGAGAGCGTGAGGGAGAGAGAGTGAGCGAGAAAGAGTGAGTGAGTAGTTGAATAGTTCTTTTTATTCTTTATTGCCAAATTCTTGTAAATAACAATCAATCACACACAATTAATACATTTTTTTTGGCACCATCAGCAAAGCATAGTGAGAAATGAGCTATTAATAGCTACTGTGCAAATTACAAAGCTCCACTCCCACTCCGTAAATTGGAGTGGGGACTTGAAGTCACTGGCCGTACTGAAGTCGCGTAGTTTACTAGTTTCTAGAAATACTCACAGATATCTGAGTATTTTGTTCTTCGAATACTAGGTGCTAGTCCGTACGTTCAAATACTCAGTAAAAATACCTGTTCCAGTAAATACGCCTCATCTCTAGTTTATACCATACAGATCATCTATTTTAATTGAGAAGTTCACAAATAAACTGTCTTTTTGCACTGATGATGTAAATTTTTTGTGGTTTTTTATAAGTAAACTGCCTTTTTAGCAACTTTGCAGCACTACTCACCTGCATAGTTTTGTGTTTAGTTCTTTAGATTAATATATTATAGGAAAGCTCAATAAACACAATAAGTAAGCTTGCATAACGGTGAGTAATTAGCAGCTGTAATATTGATACAGAGCTTATATGCGGCTTTGGCTTAAGACATATCGGCGTATCATCTATGTTGTCACCACAGTGGCGTATCATGTTATCAGCTGTTCTATGAGCTTCCTGCATCTAAAAACATTCTGAAACAGTTATAGTACCCATAAGTGAAATTTGAACATTAATTTTGTAAAGTCTGAAAGAAAATCAAAAATCGGGTTTCGTGGTGCACTGGATAGAGTTTAGAGGAAGCTTTGCGCCAAATTTAGTGTCCCAAATCGTTGCCATTTTTGTGAAATCCGTAAGACACACACACACTCGCTTATTATAAAGATAAAATGGCGTTTTAAATGTGGCATTCAGAAAAATCGACAACTCGCTCGGCCACTGCACATGTAATACAGGTAGGTATTAGTTGAGATTATAAACTTCTAGGTATGAGATCCAATAAATTGGGTCAAAGTTAGGCTTCATAAATATAAATATATGTTAAATGATGTGGATTTCAATAAATCTAATATTAATCATAAGTATTGGTGGGGGGACCTTTACGGGTAGTTCCACCTCGCCGTTTGAGCCATGTCATAGGGAATATGGTTTATGGTAAACCTACTATTTTAGGAGGGTTCCAAACCACCAAGTAAGTAATATAAAACTTTATAACATCAAGTCATTGAAGCATGGTCACCCATCCAAGAGCAGTCTTGAGCGCTCGTGACTGAGCATGACGTTCGCATGAACACTACGCTCACCACCCTTGTCTAATATTGAAACTTAAGTATTATATTTTCTTAAGAGTATATTAAATATAGATAAAATTCCGATCAAAACGTTCTGGATGATGTATACAAGTTCAATAGAGGTCGTGCACCTGTTATGGTTTGCTGGCCGCATGCATATTGACCGCCACACTAGATAGTAGATAGGCATGGGTGTTGGACAAGGCCGTTCGGTATCAGTTGACTGTTTCCAAACACTACTGGGCGGTTGATAGCACATGATTTGGTGTAAATGAACTTGGCGCGCTTTGTTTCACTGTTTTCAGATGATTACCACTATTCATTAATATACAGAAAAATTCAAATTTCCCCATGTGATCACTGCAGAGTCCGTGAACCTGATAGGCTAACGGTCTGTGCCCCGGGCCCCAGCTAAACCAACGGCTCATTGTGCTTCTGTTTAGTTGGGTTTCGTTGGCGTTAACCAGTGGTACCATCACTCCCTCTCTTTCTCTTTTATCTCTCTTTTCACTCCTCCCTCACCCCCTCTAGGCAACCACACAGATGCGGGGAAAGCTAATTGATGAACATTCAAAAACGGATCTCTGATTGTGTCCGTTTCCTGACTGAAAGAGTTGGCTGCAAAACGGGGACCCCGATAATGATCCGGTTATTCATTCAATTTACGATGCAGTGCAATGTCTGTGGCTGAGATACGTTAGTGTACGCTTGTGTAAGTACGGCGCTTTTGTGCTAGTCAGTACCGGTAATTAGAGTTCAGAAATCTCGCTGCTACAAAAACATGTCAGTGAGGAATGTGTAGCATGACTTATTTCGGATCCCGATGGAAATTGAATAAAACATCACTGCCAAAATTGATAATATTTAGTTCTAATGATCTATAGTATGCCTAGTAGCTACAGTATAATATTTATTGTTCTGAAACCAGATTCATTTTTATTTCACAATCAATTCTGCAATTAAATTGACTTCAAAAAATGAATTTTCCATAGTTATTCTCTAGGACTTGAATTGAATTGAAAAAATCTTTATTCGTCTAACATGTACAAATACACGTGAATAGTGTCAAATCTCAAAAGTTATGTAAAACTAGTAGGTATAAACAAAAGTCAATTAAATTAATGATTAATATCTTTAAACTCCTGTAAAGAATACAGAGATAAGGCTACCAAATATTCCTTAATTTTTTTTCCAAATTTTTTAATATCTTCCAATATTTGCAAATCGTTTGGCAACTTTGTAAAAAATTTCATTCCCCTGTAAATTGTTTTCTTCTCAAAAAGGTCTAACCTATGTCTCAGAAATTCGGCCATAACGGGTATTGTAATTGTGAGTCTGATTTCTTAATTCTGACATCGAATATGTATTGTCTGTAAATTGTCAAAATTCCAAGTTGAGAGAAAGGCAATCTTGCTGAGTCGGATCTTCCAAGCTTAAGCATTATTCTAATTGCTCGCTTCTGCTGCTTAAGAATTTTATCCAATTTTTTTTTTGCTTGTACTGCCATACATACAAAGACCGTACGCCAGATGCGCATGTATTACTGCATGGTATACTGACTTCAATGTCTGGATACTACATAAACAGGACATTTGTCTCAAAGCATAAAGACCAGGGGATATCCTTTTCATAACATGGCAAACATGACTATCCCATGAGAGATTACAATCCACTAACAAACCTAAGAACTTCGTGCTATTTTCTGTTACTAAAATTTCACTATTTATTGCTACACTAGGATACAATAATTGGTTCCTACTCTGCTTTGACGAAAATGGGATTACTATAGATTTGCTCGCATTCAAAATAAGATTATAGCTATTTAGATAATCATTAATAGAGGATAGGCCTATAGCAGATGAGATTTCCACATCCTCAACTGATTTCCCGGAGAATATTATATTCGCGTCATCCGCGTAAAAACAGACAGAAGCTTGGTCATGGACCATCCCAGGCAAACCTGTGATGTAGCACAGGAATAGTAAAGGGCCTAAGATGGATCCTTGAGGAACCCCGTACTTTAAACTTTTCATGTCAGAGCGGTAAATATTTTTATATATATATGTTTTTGGGACTCTTCTAAACGCTCTAATTCAACAAATTGCTGTCTGCCTTTCAAGTAAGATGAAAACCAATTCAGCTCCTTACCATGTACTCCTATAGCCGCCAATTTTTTCAACAGAGCATCATGAAGCACACTGTCAAATGCACGATTCATGTCTAAAAATAAGTGACTTTTGAGAATATGCTCATATTGTTACATCTACAAACTATACACAGCTGTGCAACACGTTACTATAGTAGTATAGTAGTATATGTTACGCGTAACATTCTGATTTCTAAAATTACAATGTTATTGTCGAATTTCGCTTTTCCCTACTATGGCTTTTCTCTGTTGAGACTGTTGTCATCAAATAACTATCCTTTGAAAACGTGCAGCTCCATTAATCGTTCGAATGGAGAAACAGTAGCGTAGTAGCGAAATGGCAACAATTTGAATGTGCCAAGTGCTGTATTAAGTTTTTAATTGGCTGCGGTTATTACACATCAAATCGAACACATTGCGTGGTGGCTGGTGCGTAAAGTGGTGCCGTGCCAATCGTCAATGTGCAGCATGAACCCTATTTTCTGGTCTGATGACTTCTCAACATTACATGTATTCTGATCTGAGCAATAAGTCGTAGGAAATAAGTTGCTGCAAATATAAGTAGTGCTTTCAACAACGAGATTTCACAATATTCACTCCTCACTCCCCCAGCTTGTTCTTGTGGAAATGTACATGATGATTATTATTGTTTTTTCTGAATCTATAGATTTGTGCATCTGCAAAGCCATAATAATAGACTATAGAGAGTAATCTTTCAAAATTTCATAGCGTTGGCAGCGTTTTACTCATTGGCTCGATCCAATATTTCTGTTCAAATTATATAGGGTATTTCAGGAGGAATCTGGCATACTGCACAAATTCTTTCCTTTCATCGAAATAAAGAAAAAAGTTCATATAATAATCAAAATGTATACAAAAGAATGGATGCAAAATTAAAAAAAAAGACAGTACTGGACAAAATAACCAACAAATAAATTTACAATAGAAAAAACTTCAGAATAAAACTTAATAGGAGGAATAAAACTTAATAAATGGGAAGTTATACCAGAAACAAAACCTCCAAGAGTTGGAACAAAATGAAGAGAAGAGAGAAAAGCTGAATCCGCATAAAAAATGTAAAGTTGGTGGGCAAACAAGAAGAACAAGCTCAAAAAATTAACCACCCTTACTCAGCGTCTTCCACTTTGGGAGCTTTACGTATAATAATAATAATAATAATAATTGTTATTATTATTATTCATTTATTTCACTGTGAACATAAACAAACAGTTTACACTTGATGTAGCATAATTCAACATGAGTGACATAAAACAGTAATACAAAATGTATTTGCAGTACTTCCCTCTTTAGGTTATACCTGTCTGGAGGTATGGCTCCCACTCTAAATAAGTCAACTTAAATTATAAAAGCAGTCACTGTGTTCGATTGAAAAAATATATATATTATAATAATAATCATACTTATTCTTCTATAGCAATATCAAAGCATTCCAAAATAAGTGGACCTTAATTATAAAGAACAGTGTTCGAGTAAGAATATATATGCATATCTCTTATAATAATAATTATACTGATTCTCCCATAGAAATCACTGTATACAAATCAGAAAAATCAGAGAAAACCACAGAAACCAGAAAAATACCGAATATCTTCACATTGATATAAACAAAAACAAAAAAAAAAAAAAAAAATACTTATTACAGGCATTGAGGAAATAAAAATTCAATCATCATAAAAGTTAAACATAGCATATCTTTCTACAAATATTCGTTTGTTTGTGGAGGCAATAGAATTTCCTTTGTAGTGGCGAAGGTGATATTGTGGAAGGTATCCATAATGAATAAAAGACGAAATTGTCACAACCACATTTATTAAAACTTGGAGAAACTAGTTTCGGTTGTTACACCATTATCAATCTCAATCAGACTAATCTGATTGATGAGTCTGATTGAGATTGATAATGGTGTAACAACCGAAACTAGTTTCTCCAAGTTTTAATAAATGTGGTTGTGACAATTTCGTCTTTTATTCGCAATAGAATTTCTTTTGAAACAAGTTGTAAGCAGGTGTCCCCGCTATAGCCTACTTGATGGTAAAATATTGAACAAACGAGGTCCTTTGGAAAATGCATGTAAGGGAGCTGTTCTAGTCCTTGTGTAGGGCTCCCTCTACTCATACCACCACCACGAGTGGAATATCTGTGTTCTTCCGAAAAGGGAAACTAAAAACGTCTTCGATACACAAACAGAGGTCAGGAAACGCTTCATTGCAGAAAAATAGAGTTGGTTGAAGTTGGCATCTATCGCTATCAATTTACTCAATCAAAACACACTAGAGCATTAGGTGGTGAATTGAATAGATGTTGTAAAAAAAGCGGAAAAATCCTATAAAACATGTTACAAGTCCGTAACTATTGAGATATCGTACAAAATGCACAAAAATTGCTATAGAAACAGGTTTTTCAAGTTTGAAGTTTATTAACCTGGTTATTTCAGGTTCCATTCAGGTGGTGAATTGAATAGATGTTGTAAAAAAAGCGGAAAAATCCTATAAAACATGTTACAAGTCCGTAACTATTGAGATATCGTACAAAATGCACAAAAATTGCTATAGAAACAGGTTTTTCAAGTTTGAAGTTTATTAACCTGGTTATTTGTGGGTGAATGACTATTCTTTTCCAATGAAACTTTCAAAGAATTTAATTTTGATAATAAAATGTGAAATCATTCAATGGCTGGCCATAAACACATCCAAAATTCATAACATCGGATTTTATTGGTCGAAACTCACTGGTTTTGCACGGTTACTTGAACAAATTCGTGTATGTTTTGGTAGAATAAAACCCTGATTGATGAACTTTGGGTAAACTTTTGGCTATCGAGTTATCCAACTTATTATTTTAAAAATGGAAGATTTTTGGAATAATATTAATTTATCCATAAATAGTTAATTCACTTGGAAAAATCTGTTTTTAGCCATTTTTGCTTATTTTGTAAAATATCTCATTACTACAGTAGTTGCATAATTCTAACATTGGAGTGAAAGACTTCATCTGTGTTCATCATTACATGCTCTCATAGAACAAACAGAACAGTGCATGATTTTTCAGCTCTTTTTACATCAAACCTATTCAATTTACCACCTGAATAGAAGCCCTGCAGAATTTTGATTAAGTAAAATGATAGGGATAGCTGTCAATTACAGCCAACTTTATTTCTGTAACGAAGCCTTTTTTGACCTCTATTTATATGATCTTTTTTCTTCATTTTGTAGAGAGAAATGAGTTGACACAGTATGGCAGATTCCTCCTGAAACGAATCTACCTGTAGGTTGGTCATTAATCATTTTCAAGAGGTACGAAGTTGGAGCTCCCAAACTGCACTCCACCTTCGCACCTCTAAATATACTTGGTTCTGGCCATGCCTTTTTCTACCTGTTACTTACCTGATCTGTTGAAATTATTATAATATATATAAATATACATGCCACTTATTTTGTAGTGTTCTTCAATAAACTCATTTACTTACTTCAACAAAAATCGATGTGTTGAGGACCAAATGGTGAATATTGAAAGGTAATAGTATTGTAGATTTTTGTTAGTGTTCTACAGGTGTGTTGAAGTGATTAGCCGAATTTATTGATATGAATTCCAGTGAACTTCATTTATTTCAACTGAGAAGTTGAATAACCTCAAAATAAATCTGTGTTACCAAGAATAGCAATTATGGATGAATGTGTTTCAAAAGTTTCCACAATCACCTAACCAAACCTTACCTAACCTGGCTAGATATGACTGAACCACCTCATACCTTTATTGCGTTATTATTATTATATTATTATTATTATTATTATTATTATTATTATTAGTAAATTCAAACCATAGGGGGAAGTTGTCCAAAAAATTTCATTACATCTTAAGATACATAATTATTATTAATTACAAGTAAATGTGGAGACTTACATTTCAAGCTATATATACTCAGCCTGAATTTTGAACCCTTGTCAAACCCGAATCGTAGGGGTACGAAGGTGGAGCGCGACGTTTCCTCTCTGACAGCTTGACAGAACTTGGCAGAAGCATGCGCTCCAACTTCGCGCCACCTCCTGAAACACCCTAGCTCTAGCTTATTTTTTTCTTCAAACTTTTTATTCCTGCCATTTTTCACATCACCACAGTTGTTTTTTGTTATTTGTG
Organism: Conomelus anceps; assembly: GCA_948455865.1. NCBI lineage: Eukaryota > Metazoa > Arthropoda > Insecta > Hemiptera > Delphacidae > Conomelus > Conomelus anceps. Next base: position 39,127,806 of record OX418217.1, read on the forward strand.
TCACAATCTCATCAATATGAGATTATCAATAATTGAAATTTCATGCATTGCTGTCCCTCTGAAAATTGAACTTATTCGCTCATCATCTGATTGGATGATGTGCAGTCTAGCTGTAGGCCTTGTACAACACTAAAAATAACTGTATATGTATAACTTGATGGGTGGTGAGTTTAGATTGTAAACTCCGCCCCTTTTTTCCTCCATTTAGATGGAGGGGATCCGCCCCTCTCCCGAAAACAATTTCTGGATTCGCCCCATGATGATTTGCAAATTTACTTTTTTACTGGAGGGACTACATATTTTTTCAATAGTTTTCCATTTAATAAAATATAGATATGAACATATATCTAATTTTTTCATAATATGTGGTCCAAAGAAACAAAAAAATATTAATTTTTAGAAGATCAATCTCATAATGCTGGCTCATTATTTTTCAATCTTACAATAGGCGGTTCATTATTTTTCAGTGTTGTTTGGCATAGTTTATAAAGCAGCCCAAAGAGTGGGAATGTAGTCCATGCAGATAGGTCTACTTGGTGCCGTAGTCGACCTCTATTTTCATTGAAGAGCCACTGTTCAGTGTTGTGGGTGGGTTGGTTGGTTGGTTGCTGTTGGTCGTGCAGTTGTGCCCTGGTAACGTAGAATAAATTATGTGGACAATAGTAGTCTGCAGAGTGATTTAGTGCGCAAAATTTTTAATTGGTGGAGTTAAGTTGTTGGCGACCTGGTTTCTCACTTACCCAGTTTCTTACTTACCTAATAACTGACTCCCCCCCCCCTCCCATCAGCAGTATCGCCTTCTGTTTCTTCCTTCCGTGATTCGATCTTTTCCTTCCGAGCTTCCTTTTCTTCTTTTCTTTCGAGCTTCCTTTTTTTCGCAGCATTTCCTCTCTTCATCGCAACTTTCTTTCGTATATGGAGCTTCTCTACTCGTCTTTCTTCTTATTTATTATTTCTCTCTTTCTACTTGTTGAATTGTGATTCGTGAAGCAGATGAAATAGAACTGAACCAAGAAAGATTGGAAAATATTTACAATAAATGATTGTAAAGTAAAAGTAAAGGAATTTTTAATAATATTTTGTAGTAGGTACTCTCATAATTCATATACTTATATTAGTGTAAATAATTATTCATTTTTACACAACAGGATGACTTATTTGCAGCCATAGTTAAAATTCATAATTACATTAATCAGTTGGTCTACAAGTACAGAGGCTGACATGGCTTTTAATGGGTTCTTTCAAGATGAGCAATTAGTGTGAAATTTTTTTGTGCTCACGGGTCTTAGTGAGTTGTCTGCCTCTTTTTAGAATGGCCGAGGTAACACTCGAGCGATTCTCCCCTAATTTCGGTCACGTGATCTTTACGCTTCATGCATTCAACTTCAGTTTTATTAGGCTTCAACTGCTTCATTCTATTCGTCAGATTCGGTCTCTTTTGAATGGACTTTCCAGTTTTTACCTAGTTCTTCCAGTCTTTCTCGATCTAAACTTTTTACCAATTTTCCCAAGTATTGCTCTTAGAATCACACACTACAAGACTGCAACATACAATAATAACAGAAAAATATATAATGAATTAGTAATTATTTGTTCCAGCATTGTTCCAAAAAACAATTTCATTGATATAAGTGAGATGTTACTATGCAATTGTTTAAAAATGTAAAAAAAAATGAAATTATCTATTAATAAATTACACTGATTCAAAAAGAAAGCAGAAAAGTCAATAATACTGTGAAGAAAATTAAACCGGATCAAAGTGCTTTGTTTCAATTGAACTTCAGTATCAACATTCTCAAATAAAGGAGAATAAAGTAAAACAGGCTATTTCTAAGAGAAATTTTTAATGAAATGTTTGAACTCTGATAATAGTGGCAGTACTGGGCTAAGATGCTTGTTGTTTCTTCACATCCAATTTATTGCATTTTACCTATATGAATAAATAACTGAAAAATCTTCTATTTTTTCTTCAATCTAGACTTTCTATTCCTCATCATACCAAGCTCTCAAAATGCTGCCTCTACCACACTTTTAGTTTCTTAATTTTCTCAGTTTATCCCATATCTAGATTTCCATTATAAACAATGTAATATAATGAGAGAAGAAAGTATGCTCTTTTGAAGAAAACAATATGGATAGAATTTTTTTATTACTGATGATGCCCACATGAGTCCGAGACTTGTGAGTGGGTAATGATGTGAATGATTACACATAGATGCCAGACGGAGGAGCGGGATTCGAACCCACGACTGCTTAAACGACAGCAAGCTGAAGTTGCGACGCCCCAACTAACTGAGCTAAGCGGCCCCCCAATTATTTCACAATATCATTTAGAATGAATGTGAGTTTTCCAGTTCGTGAAGGACAAGGATATTGAACAAAAAAATATGTTTCAATATCATCTGGAACCAGGCTGCGAGGAGGCTTTTCAATCCAATACTGCTTCTTTACTGGAGATCAAATCTTAATAAATCCTAGAGAATTGAAAGCGTCAGCTTCATTTTCTAAAGATATGAATATCTCTCTCAGAGATGCAAACAAAAGACAATGCAATCATGCATGCGCCTCCCAGTTCTGACTGACTGCTACTCCTGCGGCCAAGGGTTTGATTCTCGTTCAGCCTAGAATAGTCATGGTTCACCTCGTTAACCAAGCACAATCTCAGACTCAAGTGGGTGTCATCAGCAAAGAAACAACTGTACTAAATACTGAAGTTTACCTAATATAAATATTGATTCTCTTAATATTTGTCTATTGGCCATGAACTTACAACTATACTACTCTTTAGATTTGGCTGTTCGCCTAAATAAATGCTAGGATAGTAACGATGACGATTCGTGTTGATTGAGCGACGCAGCAACTTTATTTGGAGTGCAGTACGTTGTGTGAATGCTGTTTGTGGGACGAATGAGCGTCGGCCGATGGACCAAAGCATAGCATAGCATAGCATTGTTATTTGGAGAGTGCCCGACTTGTGGTGAGTTCAACAGCCAACGGCTGAACGAGTTCGAGTTCAAGATCAAATAATAATAACTGCAATAATAATAATAATATTGGAAATGGGATGCAGGCTGCTGCTACATAAATACCTCCAATATGAGTGCATTGTGGATCACAGTAATAACGACAACAATGAGGGGGCCGATAGGAATTATATTGTGGTGAACCCAACAATGGCCTACTCCTACGTTGTTGTTCCGGCCACACCCTGTGTACTGGACCAGTCACCTTTCTTCTCTCTTCTACGTTTTCTTATACCTTCTTACTATTCATTATCTTCTTTTTCTTATTCCTCCTCTTTTTCACCCTCTTCCTCCTCCTCAACAACCTTCTTCTCCACCCCAAATTCCTCCACCTCCTTCTTCTTTTACAGTTCTCTACCCCTTCTCCTGGTCTTCCTGTTCACAAGTTTTCACGTTGAAACCACCACATTACTAAATAATAAATCAGACTTTTGATTTGAATATTTGAACTCCATTTGCGAAATTTTGTTATTTATTCTCTCATAAAATTTTCATTTTCTTCTATTCTTGTCCTTGAATAAAGTGCATCAAATTTTAGCCTAGAATTCAAAGAGTTCAACATCATCAACAACAATGTTTTGGACAACAATGATCATTTAAATTTATAAATATATATTTTTATATAATTTTTTGCTAAATTATTTTCCAATTCAATGCCTCCAACCTCTTAGTATTATAATTATAGGCCAAAACTATGGACTTGCATACTTGAAAATTTTAAAAGAACGCCCTCCAGTGAAATTTTACCCTGTTCACAAGTAAAACTATCAACTTGGTTATGAGCTTTCAAAAATTTGCAATATTTCCTAATCATATTTCTTGATTGATTTTAAGATAACTTCCTATATACATCCATTTCAACAAATCTCTTATTTTTGCTATGAACAGTACCATATTTACTTTCTTGATTTATATTGATAACAAAAATTATCTTAGAAGGCTTTTGTTGTTAATTGTGAGATTTTATGGAATTGACAATTTATTTTGTAAATTATGATTCATTTTTTTAGTATGTCTGTATGTGAAAGAAAGAGAAATATATTGATGAATTTGACTTCTCCCACAGTGATGATGTGAGTAGAATATTGTTACGGGTTCTAATTGCTAAAATAAGGTTGGCGACACTAAAGTTCACACTTGCACTTTATTTGCATAAATTAGTCTACACAAATTAATTTTGAGTTCAATTAATTAAATAAAAACAGATCATCAAATTACAAGCTAATAATTATTTTCAGTAATTATTTACAAGAATTAATGAATAAGTAATTACAGGCTGATCAATAATAAAAGAAACAAGAGTCCAATAAACTGTACAATAATGCAGAAAGAAATTATAAAAAGAGCAACTAATCACTTACAAAAACACTGTCCAATTCGTTATTTGACAGTCCCAAATAATATCACTTAACACAACGTCTTTAAACTATTAGTACGGTAAGCTGCATAAACAGTTAACACTTGTCTCTGCACTTTACACTGTCTAAAGACTGAATAAAGCAATGTTCACTCCACTGGCACTGGATTCTCTCACACAAGATCTGTAATACAATCTGTCTCGCGGGTTTGTAAAAACTGTCACACAAGCTTTTGTAAGACTCAACCCAATGGTTCACGTGAGCTCTTTTTTATAGCTGTTGTAGTTGTATAATTCCAAGAATTGGCGGCTTCTCGAATCTTCAAGAATGCTTGGAATATAGACCTCGATTGTTCAGGAACAATGTAGAAATGTCGAGAAATTTAATTGAGTGAGAGAGCTGCACACTTGAAGAATAAGAGTGACAAAGACATGTGAAGAGCAAGAGAATGAAGATCGGATGTCGAAGTCACGTACGACCATGAATGGAATGATCTACGTAGAACAACTGCGTGTTTGCTTTCGTAACACTATGAAAATAATTTAGTAGATCAGTAGTTTGCATTTGCTGTTGAAAAATGTTTTCCATCGGCCCGCTGTCATAAAAAGGTTGTGCTTAATGCTTTTTAGTAGACTAAACTATTTTCATTGAAGCGTGCTTTCTTGTCTCATGCCTTGCTCACTGTGATCACTAGAACCGTACTGTCTGAAAGTGAAAGCGACCGTGTTGCAGTAAGCCACGGCCCAGTGTAGGCTATAAATGTCATGGGGTTATCGACCCAAGTTGCTTCTTTTGTCTCTACTATTTTCTCAATGCTATAAAACCGTTTACTTTTTACATTAAACCTACCGCCTGAGCTGATTTTATTATTAAAAAGAATTGATAGTAGGTACTTATTTATTAAATTATGATGACTTGAAATGTGTCATAAAAATTGAAAATGAACATAATTACCGTTCATATGTATTGGTACTGTTGAATGTTGATGTATGCTACCTAATAATGGTGTGTGTACCATATATTCAGAAAAATATATCACAGTAGTGAAAGTTGAGAGGAAGTCCACTGCGTTATTCAGATAATTTTGTGTAGGACTTGACAGAACTAATTGAAGTGAAATAAATATTATCTCGTGCATACTTTAAATGTGCACTTTTCAAAAATGCTTTTAATTAATATTTGTGAAAAATATTATCATCATCATTATCATCATCATCATCATCATCATCATCATCATCATCATCATTATTATTATTATTATCACCTTATAATTGTTGTTATTTTTTCGATTTTTACACGTTAAAACTGATGAAAAATTGTGTTTAATGAACAAAAGTATTCAAAATGTATATGTGAAAGTATATGGGAAGTGATATGGGCCAAGTGCCGTATCAGGTATCTGTTCAATCAGAGATAAGCTACGAAATTCCTGGGTCATCTTTGTAACGGTGATCGATTGGATTGGCCAGCAAAAAAGACTATGTTCTCTGCTGTAAAATCACTTTCCGGTGGTTCGGAACCCACCTAAAACTGTAGGTCCAACTCATCAGTTACCATCATCCAATTCATTACCCCCACACAGGTCTCAGACAAATGTGGGCTTCATCCTCAAAAAAAAAAAAATATGGGTGTTATTCTTCATTTCCAATCATATAGACCTACGTTAGTTGTACAATCTGTGGACAGAAGGCTAGACAAACTTTAAAATATTGAAACATTTTTTAAAATGATCAAATAAATAGAATAACACAACTTTTATTTTGAATTATTTGGTGAAGATGACATTGAAAAATGAGGATGGGGAGTCCGATCTCACCAATGTCAAATCTGCAAAAAAGTAGAAACAAGTCCATCAGAAATAGAGATCAGTTAGTGGAGACCTAATCAATTTATTGAATGTTCTTTTTGACTTACATTTCATCTATTGTTACAACTCAAAATTACTCAAATTTTAGTGTTCTATAGAACTGGTAGACGACAGAATGTGATTTAGCTGTAGTTTCATCTATTTTTTATAATCAACTAGTTTCTTGTGACGATAGTGACTACTGCATAGAGTACTGCATAGATCAAAATATTCATTTGAAAAGTTTCACTTATTACATTACATTATTTACATTACATATTACAAAACTTATTTCACATTACTTCATACAGCGATAATCTTTTCCTAGTTCCTACTTGGCACTTACAACCGGTATCGTTTGTGCTGATGTGGTTTGCTAGGTAATAGAGCAGAAAGTGCATCAAACAGGCGCACTAGCTGGCTAAGTAAAGCTAATCTTGATACGCAACTACTGTCAGCTGCACTCTGTCTGCAGCTGCAATCTTGATAGGCGCACAAGCAAGACGTCTCGACCTATTTGTGAATCCAGATGCAATTGGTTGTAAGGTGAAACATGGAGTTTTCCATACTCCTTCTGTTACCTGGTGAGAAAAGATGAAGAATTCAGAAGAAGGAGTGACTCCAGAAGGTGATCCCGACCCGCCTAAGTGTTTGATTTTTCTGAAACAGAATTAAAAGCTGCTAGATATTTAAAGATATTAAAAGGACATATTTTTACTACACAAATAGGCCCCACTCAAACAAATTGTCCTTTAGCCCCCTCTGTAATTGTATTATGAAAAAGAATTGTAAAAAAGTAAGAAGCAGTAGTAGTTCGGTCATTCTATACATTCCTGCTTGCGAAACAGATTTTTGGTATGTTGTTTAGACACATGAGTAGTCTGAAACCAATTTTGCACTGTCCCTGTGCTACCCTCCAATTTTCAAAAACCTCGAAATTTTGGCACTTTTTTGGTCTTTGCTAAATATTTCCAAAACCATACATCGACAGAATGAGCATGTCGTATACTAATTTAATCTTTACCAAAATTCCTTCAATTTGATACTAAAACGGGTTCAAAATTATATAAATTGACTGAGATACGATATTTCTAAAAAGAGCATTTTTTTCTCTAAACATGAGAAATTTCTATTTTTCTTTTTTGTTTTAGCACACGTATTTGAGTTGATGAAACACACATTGCTTAGACAGGGTTGCCCACCCCCCCTTAGGCTCATGACGCACCCCCCCCCCCCTAAATTTAACAACAACCCCCCCCTCAAAATGCGAAAAAAGCCCCCCGTATCCTTTCTAAAACTAAAAGAAGATTTTTATAACTATTGAAAAAATTCAAAACCAGTCAATAATATACAAAATGTATGTATATTTCTTGATATTCTTTACATAGGTAACATTTTTTTGTAAAGGTAAAAAAGAAATATCAATGAAATGAATATTTGAACTTCTGCTCAATAAACTAATTGCAAAATAGCTAAATAAGAATTTGAACCTAAATGGTTTTTAAACAATAAAAAATATTATACAATGTTCAATAAAAATGAAATACCTATAAGTTTATGTTCGGTGTACCAATTACATTAAGGTTAAGTAATTCTACAAAGTTGTTCCTTTAAAGGAAGTGAAAACAATGAGTTAATAACTTCATTTGTAAAACACAAAAATTCAAAATAGTAAGTCATTTATTGGACGGTAGTTAAACAACAGGTTATTTACTTAGAATCTTGGGAGAATTTATGTATGGATGAAGTACATAAAAGGCACACATTTCATGTATAGTTATTTACAACACACAATCGAAAGAAGTGTCTTTCAAAAACAAAATAAAGACATAGTTATGAAAAATTACTGAATTTTTAGTATTTAGTAAGTTTTGCTATAGCAGTTCTTACTCATTAGTAAGTAGTTATCCTAAAATACATGAAAAACATCAACAGTTTGAAGTCAAACATTTTAAATTTGTAGGCTGTGACCATCTACAAGTTAGCTAATACTTTAGGCACCTTCTAAGCTTGTTAAATCTATCTCTCTAAACCCCACATAGAAGTTTTTGTCTTTGGGATGAGGAAACAGAAAACCTTTCAATTTTCTTCGTTAGAAACAGACTCAAGTACATCTTTTTCTGCAGCTAGAACCATTAGATTGGACAACCATGATTCTCCCATAGCTGATCTGAGTCTGTTTTTGATAATTTTAAATCGACTTATTGCTCTTTCTGCTGATTAACTAGTAACTGTTAAGGAGAGTAAAGTTGTATAAACCACTTTCAGAGCACTCGCTTAGCGTCTTGCTAAGTTTGAATAATAACTTCCTGCACAAATCCTAAACATAACTATTTTAGCGAATTCATATTCAATTGTATAATAATAATTATAAATATATTTTCATTAATTGACATTCTATCTGGTGACTTCGTAATATATTTTTGAATGTTGTCACGTTAAACACGGTTTCAATCAACTTTACGCCCCCCCCCCCAAAACGTTTTTTGGGAACCCCCCCAAGAATTTCAATGACGCAGTCTGCGTCATAGCCCCCCCCCCCCCTGTGGGCACCCCTGGCTTAGAGACACACTTTGAAACACACTTACTCATGGATCTTTAGAATACGTTGTAACGTACAATTTGAAACTAATTTGGCCTTACAATCTGCAATAGTTTTTGAGTTAGAGCCGTTGAAAGATGTTGATAGATTCGAAAACCCCCTGAAATTCGAGTAAGGGTCTCAACAGTATTTTCTTCGTATTATCACTTCCAAGACCCCATATTATCAGATAAAATTAATATGTAATGAGGGTTAGAGTAGGGGGTAACCCTTGAACTCCAATTTTAGACCCCCCACTCATGAATGGTTCAATCATAATTTGGAATTTTAATTGAAAGGGAAAAGTATTCATGCTTCACCCATACTTGTAAAATGGGGTCTTTTATTTTAGAAAGCTGTAAATCGAAAACTACATGAAGTAAAAATTTTAAATTGATCTCAAATTGTAGGTGACAGGTCCTCTTTCCATATCATTGCCATCAATAACTCTCAACAATTTTTAAATAAAACAACAATATTTTATTATATGAACCCAAATTTTCAGAAGCTCAATTAAAATCTCATTACAGCAAAATATGTTTAGGATAAGTTAGTATCTTCAAGAGGTTTTCTAGAGAATAGATTCCCTAATATGTGAGACCAAAAACATCTCTCTACCATAAATGGATATTGTGCTATTGCTATTTAAAATATCAAAATTATGAAAAAATATGGGGTATAAATGATTTTGAATAGCCATAACTTATGATCTATGCATGCTAAGAAAACGAGCTTGGTTAATAATTGTAGGAAATTGAATTTTCCAGAAGATAAATTCAAGAAATTAATTTTTCTTAAACAAAGAATTACTGCAGGATTGGGAGAATTGAGAATTTTATAAATCACCCGAAAACTAGGTTAATATAATACAGTTTGATCTTCTAAACAGTGCTACGAGAGGTATTGATGCCAACTGCCAATGATATGGAAAGAGGAGGGTGTTACCTACAATTTGAGACCAATTTACATTTTTACTCCATGTAGTTTCCGGCTACATTCTAAAATAAAAAGCCAACATTTTCCAAGAATTGGGGAAACATGAATACATCCCATTCAATTGGAATTTCAAATTGTGGTCCGAATGCAACATGGAGCATATGAATTTTGATCAACTTGATGAGCTGAGTAGAATGAGGTATTACACGATAGTAATCAACGTCGAACCGTACATTAGGGGATCCAAAATTGGGATTCAAGGGTAACCTCCCCACTCCACCCCTCATCACCTAACCTAACCTGAGCCCACTTTTGGGCAGCAGAGATTTTATCCGATAATACAAAGAAAAATACTGTTACCAATTAAAGGATTTGTGTTGACCCTTACTCATATTTCAGGGGGTTTACGAATCTATCAAAATCTTTCAACGGCTCTTAACTCAATAACTACTGCAGATAGAAAGATAAAATTAATTTCAAATTGTACCTTACAATGTACTCTGAAGATCCATGAGTAAGTATCTAATGTGTATTTCATCATTCATCAAATAGGTACATGTACTAAAACAAAAAAAAAGAAGATATTTCTCATGTTTAGAGAAAAAATGTTTTTTTCTAGAAATACTATACCTCAGTCAATTAATTACATTTTAAACCCGTTTTAGTGTCAAATTAAATGGATTCTTGTCAAGTTTAAATTAGTATATGACATGCTCATTCCTTCGATGTATGGTTTTGGAGATATTTAGCAAAAACCAAAAAAGTGCCAAAATTTCTATGTATTTTTGAAAATTGTGGGGTAGCACAGGCACGGTGCAAAATTGATTTTAGACTCCAAACAACATACCAATAATACATATCTGCAATAAGTTTTGCAAGCAGACCCCTTTTTCATGTATAAAATGACTGGTCTATAGTATGAATAGAGATGATTTGTTCAAATCAGTGGCGGATCCAGGGGGGGATGGGGAAATTTCCCCCTCCCCCAACGCAGAAGAAAAATAATAAGAAAACGAAAAGAAAAAGGAAAAGAGGAAAAAGAAGAAAAAAGGGGAAGGAAGGAAAATAACAAAAACAGTGAAAAATGGAAAGTAGAAGAAAAAATGATGGAGAGTTTTTCAAAGTTGTAGAAAAGCAAGAAAAGTGAGACAGCATTTTCAAACAAACAATTAATGATGTTGAAGATCCATCTTGTTTCCACTAATATGTAATATAAACTTGAAAAAACCACTTTTAAATGGAATTAACTCACGTTATGGCGTGACGGCCGTTTCGCTCTGTTGTCTAGAGAATCTTCAGACGACCCACAGTAATTCAAGTATCAAGATACCTTAAGGCTGTGCGCCAGCTACCATGACTCTGATCAAGTCTCGAGTCCCGACTCAAGGCAACAAACAAACGAGTCTACAATCGAGTCGAATCGAGTTTGGTCCGGTTTTGAATCACTCTGGTGGATTAGTTTGTAACTAGCTTTCCATACCCCTAAACCGTTGCCAGATCTCTCGGCTCACGTCTACTCCCCTCTTCACCGGGTCTGACTAGGCCTTCTTGGGAGGGAGGCAGAGTCGTTCTACTACTCATAATCTAGTAAAGCAAATTTAGGGCCGTATTTATGAACGTTACTTAAACCCACACTTAGCTTGAATGAAAGAGTTACTTACATAAGTGTTTCTTATACTGAAAGTGTCACTTGAGAAAAATCCGTATTTATAAACGTTACTTAACTTTTGTCAGCTGTTTCTTACTGAAGAGCGATTCCGAAAGTGTCACTTAAAATGACGTCACCAACAATTAGGACGTCACGCGCAGCAGCCAATAGGAACGCGTTATTAGCATTTCGTTCAATGTAAACAACAAATTCAAAACAGATTCCGGGTTATCTCTTTTGTGATTGTTATCGGCAATGGGCTAAATTATTGAAAAACGCAGACTCTTCTCATCGAAAGAGAAGAAATTTCTCAAACAATTGGTCCTGCAATATTTCGACGTTATTGTAAGCAAAAGGACAGATGGATCTAATAACAAAAAAAGAATGAAATATGGACGCGAATTGAACAACAGTTTTGGCGATCATAGCCAGGTAAGCTTTGTTATTCTTACATATTTCTAAGGCTACATTAATTCATAATTATTAATTCGAAAGGTTTACTAGTATGTTATTATCAAGAAGCGATATCATAAAACCATTGATAGCGATACAGTCGCATTGTCAAATGTGGGTATATCCAAACAAAACAGGATTAAGCGTTAGGTTAGTTTTAAGGCTGTAACTAAAAACTTTCTCAGATGCGGCTCTGCATTGCGTATTTCAATGATGATAATGAATGTGAAACATACATTCAACTTAGACAATGACCTATACGAATTGAGCACATAAATCTACAGCAGCAGAACAGAATAACAGGATCGTTTGAATTTGTCTTTCATTTTTCGTATATTTTTTAAATAGGTGACTGACTAGAAATGAATGTTACAAAAGTTGAAGATTATACAAATTGCAAGAATCCATTATTGGAATAATTCCCAGTTGAAACCAATTCAGTAGGTACCATTCTAGTTTGATGTTCTAAATAAGTTCTTCAGTTTTTCTATATAATTACCGTATAATTGAGAAATTTCCATTAGAATAAATTTTATTGAACTGATTAGTTACAATACTTATGACTTAGAAAGCTAATTAGCCTGATTGCTAGTAAACTAGGAGATAGGAAGTGTTGAAATTGTTATACATATATAATAAACATCTAATATTTCTGAATACCTTGAAAATTGATTCGAATTCAAATGCTCATTCAAACACTACTGTCCTAATTTGATGCCGCGTTTAAACATTGCCAATAGCTGAAGCAAGTCCACTGGTGCCAGTCAACTGTCCTGTCCAGTTCATTCAGATGAGAACTTGAAACAATTCTAGTTCTACTTGACATTAATTCTAAAATGTAGTATGATTGCAAAAAAAAATAAATACTCTTCCATACATTCATACATTACTATTACATACAATATTTCAATTTTTTATTATGAAATTATTTAAATCAAGTCTCAATATAGTATGTGCATAGTGTCAACAGACTTTATTTTATTAATCATGGGATATCCAAAACTTAAAAAAGTTCACACACCGTTTTCCAGAAATTATGTATATTTTATGATTATTTTAAAAAATGTTTGAATTACAGTAACAATAATTTACATTTATTATTGATACCTTTCATTATTTGATTTCAGAAGAGGTATAGCAGTCAACACAGTGCACAAAAAAAAGAAAGCAAACCAATATTTTTAGAGATGAGTTGGAGATGGAACAGTCAGAAAAAGCTTTCCTTGTTTAAATTGCCCACAAAGAGAGAAAATGGGAGCTTGAATTACAAATTATTCAAAAACAATTGAAGTCATTTTTTATAAATAATTCTGTATTCCTTATTAATAAATTTATTTCATTTTAAAATTTATTTCAATAAATTATTTTTGCCCTTATGTTTTCTCAGTGTTCTATATAATGTGATAGCTATTGTTAAACTATAAACTGTACCGGTCCGTTGAGTGAGGATTCAAGTAAGCTATCTCCCTCACTTGACTAAGTATGGTTTACGCGTAAGAATTGAAAGTGACACTTTGCTCGAAAGTGTCACTTTCGATCAAGTGTGATTCATAAATACGGATTTCACTCAAGTGTGGCTTTTCAAGTGTCACTTTCGGAAAGTAACCCTCAAGTAACGTTCATAAATACGGCCCTTAGTTTCCAAGCCTGAGCCACAGATATTCTAATACCTGAGCTTTCATTCACAAAAATAATCTGATATGTCTGACGGCTAGATAACCTGGTCAGTTTGAGACCTCTGTTCACTTCGGGTGGCATGATTAGTTTGTACATTGTTTTGTGCCGTGTTTTATTTTTAACCTAATATTGTACAGAATTATACAATAATAAAACTAATTTTTGTTTTATGACATTAATGTAAGGAGTTTTTTCTTGTGTTGATAATGGCAAAGCAAAGCATTAGTTGGAATCTGTGATGTTTTCCATGACGAAATACTTAATGAACAATCTAATATTAAAACTGACACTGTATTTCACTTTTAAATAATGTTTTACTCACATATATTGGAGATGCTTGAGGAATGCATTTCACTTCTGAAAAGAGTTGGCATTAGTTGGGTCATGACTTTCAATATTTTGTTTTTTATTTTTCAATTCACCCAGGGTTACTCCTAATCCAATCATATCCTCTATAATTTCCTTAATTATCTTCTTAAGTTGAAATAATTTTAGTTATTTTTTCAGTTATTCTATACATTTATTTCCAAAGAATCACATGTCTTTCAATTTTTGTGTCTTTCAATTTTTTGAACAGACATACAGTAAAGATACACCTAATAATTTCATGATTCTGAAAAATAGTTTCTGATTGAGTAAAAACGGGGGCCAACATCAAAAATGTTTCAGTCTATGCTTAAAAATTGGATATGGCAGATTTTTGAAGCTCTCTGGAATGGCATTGAACAGTTTACACTTATAAAAAGAAAAGTCTTTTGTGTGTTTGAATAATTGTAACGGTGAGTAATCAAGTTATTTCTTGTGTTGTGAGTATGTATCACCCCATATATAGTGAAGTTTTCCAAATAATTTTTCACATAGATCAAACATTGTAAAACAAAGAGGGAAGGTAGGGTCAAAATTTGAAGCATTCCATGTGGAAATATAATAATTTCCCCGGGTCCCTGGACCCACTATTCGATTATGGGGGGGGGGGGGGGGGGGTTAGTAATTCCTTACTTGAAAACCCCCAACATTTAATGTGGACAATGCAACATTAAAAATATTTTTCCTACAACTGCTCGTAAAGTAGTTCTTTACGTACTGAAAACTAATTGTAAAATACCTCTTTACTGCTCCGCAAGCGGTAAAGTACTTTATGCTCGCCAGCTGTTTTCTTTACGCTTCTATTTTGATTTTGATGCCTTCTGGTGGATCACGGAATCCATGAAATTCACATAACCTCAACAATGGCGAAAGCTAACCAAATCCGCGCATGGTCTGTGATGTTACAAACTACAAGCTTTTATTGTGTTGGAATCCAGAACTGCAGTTTTAGGAGAAATATTGTATGCAATTCGCGCGTGAAGCTTCTTTATCACTCTCGCAATAGTTTCTCGCCAATGTTTTGGCTCGAGCGATAAAGTCGCGCTTCACGCTCTTAATACAAAAAAAAAACTATTCGCTCATTAGTCAGTTAAAATTAGCTGACTATATAGCCAATTTTTTGTTAACCGATTTATTTTGAAAATTTATTATTTTTTGCCTATTAAATTTAATTGTGTTGTAAGTATAACGTTATTATTCTGTAGCTTTCGACACTCAATGTATACATGCTTTTCTTAGGTTTTTATGATTTTTTAGCCAACCAAAATAAGTGTTTATATTAAGAGTAAAATTGTAAAGGTATGTAATGCTAGGATAAGTTGATTGATGAGTTGTAAGATAATCACAGCGTATTAGCAAAGACGATAACATTGAATGCTTTTTTATTTATTGCCTAATTTTTGTGTTAAATAATGAACTTAATTGTAATATTTAAATAATTTTTATTTTTTTAAGTTTTTCATCTCATAATTTGTAGTAAATTTCTGTTTGTAAAGCACCTTTTTCAATTACAGTTCCACGACAGTTTTTATTGAAATATCTTTGTTATCTATCAAAAAAGTATTATAATATAATTCCATTCACAATGTAAGCTCTCCAATAATGTAATCATATTTTATGATTAAGATGCAGTATATGGAACAATCGCAAGAATTTCCTCTGAAGAAAAATTTGTTTCCTTTGTTTGACACAAGAGCCCACTCAAATTTTGTTCACTCTTTTGATGGACAAAAATTGGTACAAAGCGGGAAGTTTTTTTAATCCACTCTAGGTATTCTAAGTTTGCAAAAGTTGAAATTGAAGAATACGGAATTCTACTTCGATTGATGTATATCAATATATCCGTTCAATTGTTCATTCACAATCAATTTTCAAAAATCGGGTATTCCTGGGCGCTCTTTGTAAGGGTGACCGATTGGATTGGCCAGCAAAAAAGACTTGGTTCTCTGCTGTAAAAATCATTTCCCGTTTGTTCGGAACCCACCTAAAACTGTAGGTCCAACTCATCAATCACCATCATCCAATTCATTACCCACTCACAGGTCTCAGACCTATGTGGGCTTCATCCTAATTATTGAATTTTTATTTTTATTATTGAATAATTATTCATTGCCTAATTTTTGTGTTAAATAATAGGGTAACACAATTATAATATTGAGTATAATAATATACTCAATTGTAATATTTATACATAATTTTTTAGTATTTCATCTCATAATTTGTAGTAAGTTTCTGTTTGTAGAGCAACTTCTTCAATTACAGTTCTACTACAGTTTTCATTGGAAGCCTCTTTATATATTATCTATCATAGAAGTCCTACAATATAATCCCATTCACTATGTAAATTATCCAATAAACTATAATGTAATCAAAAGAGTAAGGTACAATATATGGAACAATTGCAAAAAGAATAATTCGTTTCCTTCCTTCCAAAACAATTTGGCATATGTTTATTTGAGAGAAAAAGAATGAGGGTGAAAGAGAGTGAGAGAGCGGAAAGGAATGTGAGAGTGCTACTGGAGACATGTCATTCAAAGCAATTATTTTCGATCGCATAATAATTATTCAAGACTGTAAACAAAATACATCCGGCAGACAGAGCGAGTGCTGGTGTTGCGCGTGAGGGAGCATTTATAAGGGCGAATAATGAACGAATATGGTTCAAACCGGCAACATAGCAAGTCCTTGCATATGTGTGAGTGAACGTGCTTGCACATTTGCATGAGGAAGTTGACTCTGTAAAACTGAAGAGAATCCAAGAAAACTTTGGGGCAACTTAGCTACCCAACGATTTAATTTGGATTTACAATAATCTCTCTATTACTAGAAGGGATATCAGAGATTTCATTGACATATTTTGTATTTCAATCGGAAATCTAGTTTTTCTGTAATTAAGGTTTCCAAAAAATGATTTTTTTTAAAAATGAAAATTTTGAAAAATTAAATACCTCATTACAAAAACAATACTTTGTTCCATTGATCCTGAAAATTACACTTTTCTATTCACAACCGTTCATGATACTGGTTGCCCCCAAAAATTAACTTTAAGTGCTCATATCTCAGAAAATAATTGATGAAATTTTTTTTTTATTTATTGCAAAAGACTATATTTCAGTAGCCTAATAATCTCCAGTCGAAGAGACTTTGAAAAAAAAATATGACCAAAACCCTATTGCACAGCCTTAAGTCAGTGTACTGTGGGTCGTCTGACGATGCTCTAGACAACAGAGCGAAACGGCCGTCACGCCATAACGTGAGTTAATTTCCATTTAAAAGTGGTTTTTTTAAGTTTATATTAAACAATTAATTTTCTATTGCAAACATGGTGTAACTATGGGGTTGATCAGGGGGTAAGTTCCCCCAGAGACTCAGAAACAAAAGAAATTTCGGAATTTTAGCAAACCCTGAGAGACAATAATAATTTTTGACAAAACAGCTAAAAAAAGACGTCTTTAATCGCTGAAAATGTGGTTTTAGAGTGATTATTTTTTTAAAATTTCCGGGTGAGTACCCCGGACCCCCCTTTTGAATGAACAAGCAATGTAAAGTCTGGAATTACTGTTAGAAAACACCTCATCCTTTTCAAAGACATTCTTAAGTACGATACTATACTGTACCCCAATCAGGTGAAGTGGGGGATCAAAAAATAGCAGGGTGAAAATAGTTTCAAGTAGGCCTGCCTAAAGTTTGGCTACTTGAATAATAAACTTTTAGCGTGAGAGTTCGGATCTCCCACTGACAATGATGAAAAAACTGATGAAAATTTGACGCACAATTTGGGTTAAAATGTATGATTTTATGTTTAGAATGTGAATTTAGAAGAATTATTTTTCAAACAATTTTCCCGGGGAATAACCCCTTAATGTATAGTAAACTATACATTATAGTATTGAATTATTATTAAAGAACCCCTCGTTCTCCTCTTATGTATTATATGAGGTGTATTTTAAAGTGTCTGGAGCCTACCCATTACATCGTTGGTCATAACCCCCCACACACCCTAATGACCGTCAAGTTGATTGCAAATATGGTGTACTATAGTACTTGGTCTGTTAATAATGCCAGTTCTAAACGGTTTTTCTGGACTCTGCGGCTTATAAATACATGGCTGAGGACTACGATGGCGGAAAAAGCAGACTCGTGCTATTAGGCGTACTTCACATTCACTCAGATATCACCCTAGTTGTCCTAGTCGATCCTAGATACTCAAAAATATTGCTTTTCAGTTGCTAATAATGAAAGTAATTTTTCTTGTGAATTTTTATTAACTATTTGTGTCAGTGACGTTAGTATGGGGAACCAGGGAGGTAGTTACCCTCCCCCAGAGAATAAAGAATTTCGGAATTTTAACAGGCCTTGTGAGACAATTTTTGGCGAGTCAAAGATATCTGGAATCGCTAAAAATAAGGTTATGGAGGAATTATCTTTTCAACAAGTTTCCAGGGGAGTACCACCCGAACCTCTTTTTGAAAGAAATTTTTAAGTAGCCCAATCAAGAGCGGTGAGGTATCAAATATAGCAGAGTGAACGTTTCTAGTAGGACCCAATGAGGGTCTGGATCTCTCATTGACAATAACACAAGAACTAGATAAAATTTACTCTGCTACATAACGTGGGTTGAAATGTTTAATTAGAACAATTATTCATTCCTCTAATCACTTGAAATGTCGTTTTTGAGAGGTAATTTTTCAAAAATTTTCTCAGGGAGTATCCCCGAATCCATTTTGAAATAAATAGCCATGTATATTGCCTTAGTTTATCGTTGAATGACTCCTCCTTCACCCCTGCTGTATAGACCGCTCATCAATCACCATCATCCAACTCATTACCCTAGCACAGGTCTCAAACCTATGTGGGCTTCATCTTAAAAAAAGACCTACTACTCCAAATTACCATTGTAATTATTGTACCGAGAGTGTAACCCTCTTCGCAACATCTTTGATCATCCCCCTCCCCTAGACGTATTAAAAGTATAATATTATAGGTAATAGGTGAGCAATTAAATTTGTATATCTAAAACTTACTTAGTTAAAAGTATTTTGAGCGTTCTACAAAAAGGAGTTTCAAAGTTGGCTTTATTTCAATTCAAAATACTCTCAAATTCACAATCTTGAATCAAACCACCCAGGTCGCCAACCTTGATAAAAAATTTAAACTTAAACAGAATGTTCAACTTAATAATTCTGCTTTGTATGCTCTCTTTCTGAAACTATCCCGTTCAATTTTTTGTGTTCTACTTGAAATATGTAAGTAAAGTTGAATAACGGGTTTTTAAAAAATGACGCAACCCTGAGATCAAATGGCGGAAGTCATGCATGTGGTTGAATTTTCTGTGCCTCAGTCGATATTTGAGCAACATTTAATAAATTCAATGTCAACTATCCGACAATTGGAATGTACTAGTCGAGCATTAGTCACAGCAGTCGTTGCATTACAAAGTTTTTGACAACATTCTTATACAATATAATTAATTGTCTTGAAACTCAAACAACATTCAAAAGATTATTTCAAGTGGAGTAACAAAGAAACTTTGAAGGAAAGTTGCTACAAAAGAGTTGAAATTAGCACTCATCTACTGTATTTTAAAGCTACAGGGCATCAGATGAAAGAAACATCGTTACACCCTAACATTAGTACAAGATTAAATTTTTATCATGTGCATGTTGATTATGTCATACGTTATACGTCATGGATTGCGTTGTTTTTGAAACACTCTGTAGTAATACATATTATGTGAATCAAAAATGTATTAATTCTCAAATACTCTCATTAAGGTAATTTATCTATCTATTTATCCCATTGCTGATAACTTCTGTTATTATAGATACGTCATGGGTCAATATACTGTGACTAATACTGTAGTTTTCATATAACTTGGCAGCAGTATTCTGGGTTCAGATGTAGCATGTCCCATCTGCTACACGCTGCCAAGTTATATGAATTCTACAGTACGTTATTTTGTTTTGATCGGTGTAGTGGGGAGTAATTCTTAACTTGATTTTTTTCAGTGAGGTATTTACAACCACCGGAAAGACCATGGATTCCATTGGCTAGACCCGACAGGACCAAACCAACTTGTAAGTGAATTATACAGATTATCTATAACAAAGTGTTTTTAACGGTTTGTTAGAAAATAAGGTTAGTTAAGCACTATACGATTCTATACTAGAGTACATGTCTAACTTACTTATTGAAGTTGTCCCAACCACATTCTTTATTGAAAACAGTGAGATATTAGTTTCGGTTGTTAAGCCATTATCAATCTCAAACAAACTAAAACTAAAGTACAGAGTAGCTTAATATATACTAAACAAGGAATGATCGTATTGGCTGAGGGAGAAAGTGCCTCTAATAGGCTGGCCTTCGTTGAAGGTCTGTGATTGACTGAAGGCCAAAACACAGCCAACCACAGACCTTCAATGAAGGTCAGCCTATTAGAGGCACTTTCTCCCTCAGCCAATACGATCATTCCGTGTTTAGTATATATTAAGCTACTCTGTACTTTAGTTTTAGTTTTTTTAAGATTGATAATGGTGTAATAACCAAAACTAGTATCTCACTGTTTTCAATAAAAATAATGTGGTTGGGACAACTTCAAGTCGTATGGTGTTATTATGGATATCTTCCACAATATCACCTTCGCCACTATAAATAAAGTTCTAGCTTAACGTCTTGCAGCATTTCAGCAGATAATGAATGAGAAATAATCAATCATCTATCATCAAAGACAAGTAATATAAAGAGATTTATTTCTGTATTGGTTTTCGCATCTCATGGACTAAGAAGTATTGGTTTATTTACTACCAATTCGTCTTCCAATTTCTTAATCCACTTAATTTCAAATTATGCTATCACATACACCTTTGTGTATGTGATGGATGGATGGATTGAATGCTAAATTTTCTTGAGGCTCTTAATTTGAGTTTGGTTACAATCATATAAATCTTACTCTTCAATCTTACTCCCACCTCTGACCTCTTACTCCGTATGCACATCTTAGTACTTTCGAACACTATTGAATTGTGTTATTAATGATCAGTCCGCTTAGTATTAACGTTATAGCATAATTATACTCATCATGATATTTATTGTTATAACTTATAATTAATGATTACAGTTATTACAGTTGATATGGTCAGACAATGCAATTTAATATGGTCATCATGATAGGCTATCGTTATAACTTGCATTCCTCATGATTGGACATTAATTTTTTATGTGTCTCTTAAACTTTCCATATCTGTGAAGTAGTTAACGGTATTACTCTACTCTTGCCAGTTAGCTTTTTCAAGCTCATTATAAGTCAAGTTATTATAATTCAAATCATATTTCGAGTATAGAATGTCTTATACTTGTATTTGTTTGATATATACTCATAAATATGAATATTATCTGTGCGGTAATCTGATTCTCATCGCCTTTCCCATTCATGAAAATACGTGTTAACAATTATTTCAGGTCTGATGACTGTGATGTGCTACAATGTTCTCTGTGATAAGTATGCTACTAGGCAGATGTACGGATATTGCCCTACTTGGGCTCTTGTTTGGGATTATAGGAAAAAAGCAATTCTCAACGAGATCAGACATTACACAGCCGATATAATAAGCTTACAGGTAAGGGTTCAAGCATTCTCAGTAAAAATCATTTCTGAAATGAGAGATTTATAAAATAATTATCCAATTATTTGACACATAAAAACGTAGCTTGGGATCTTGCGAAAAATGAATAATTAGACGAAATTGTCACAACCACATTTATAAAATAAAAATATTGAGAAACTTTAGTTCCAGCCTACATTTAAAAAACTGTTCTTTCGTGTATTTCTCGGTTGACCTTGACTGCATTTTAGTGAGCTTCTAATTTTTTAGTTTTAATTTGATACAATTCTACCCTCATTACGTATTTTTCTTCTTTGTTGCTTTCTAGATGTTCACAGTGTTTAGTTATTGATTTGACTCGTATTTTTGCTTGTTACTCCTCCCACCAGGGGGCGTGACTTGTCAGCCAATCACAACCTTCGATGAAGGTCAGCCTCTTTCTCGCTTAGCCAATACTATCATTCCATGCTCAGTATATATTAAGCTTCTCTGTACTAAAGTTTTAGTTTGATTGAGATTGATAATAAATGGTATAACAACCGAAACTAGTTTATATTTTTTTTTAATAAATGTGGTTGTGACAATTTCGTCAAATTCATTATGGACACCTTCCACAATATCACCTTCGCCACTACAAAGAAAGGATCTTGGAAATACTGAGTAGCCTATGAAATGTGTTTATCTTGATTAAGCAAGTTTTAATAAAGACATAAAAAAGTTTTTCCCCAATTAAACTGTACAATTTCGATTTGAATAACTTACTTCATGATACCTTTCATGTTATTTTAGTAACTGAGTTTTTATTTAAATGGTTTTATCTCAGTCAAGCAAGTTTCTGACAGAGGCATGAAAGAGTCTTTAAATTTATCTGTATAATTTCATAATGAATTCTTTGGCCTCCGGATATCAGTATAAATATAAATAAAGGTTTAAATACCTACGTTTTGATATCCAATAAACTACTTGTTCACTACCGGTTTCAACCCTCCTATGGGGTCATCATCAGGTGGTTGTGGACGTTATTATATCATTGCCGATTTGGCAATTCGTCGTTTACATTACGACGAATTGCCAAATCGGCAATGATATAATAACGTCCACAACCACCTGATGATGACCCCATAGGAGGGTTGAAACCGGTAGTGAACAAGTAGTTTATTGGATATCAAAACGCAGGTATTTAAACCTTTATTTATATGTATAATTTCATCTTGAATAACTTACTACATGATATACCTTTCATTTTAATGCTTTGATAAATGTAAAAAATATTGTAAAATCACGCTGCTTTAGTTGGAAGCTCTTTTTATCCTGAAGAATTTTCATTAATTAAGTGGCGTATTCTTTTAGTGTTTCGTGGAATATTTTTTCGGAAAAGGGATACCATTTTCTATTTTCCATTTCATATTTAGTAAATTTAATTCATTGTGATTTGATACTTTTAACCTATTTAACGTTACTCTTTTCCCAGGCAGGTTTTTTCGTTACAGAAAATACTTCCAGAATTACAATATTAACTGAATTTTCTTCTTTTTTTTAAAGAAAATATTGCTATTTTTCACGTGTTTAAAATCACATTTAAATTTTAAAACCATTTTTCTCTGTGTGTTTAAAGTACATTTCCATTACTGTACTTCTTTTTTTAACCCAATTGTGCGTCGCTCTTTCAAGTTACATCTTGCAGCATTTGCATCTTGAGGCATCTCAGCAAAGTAAAATTTAAATAAAGTAAACTTGTACTGTCAATCAAATTAAATTAATATAAGTACAATAATATTTTCGTACAATCAATACCAGATATTGTTTTTTTCATTCGCTTGTAGATAGCAACTCCTTCCTCTATTAATGAATCTAGTATTAGGTCAAAATTTCTTAGGTATTAATTACGAGATATTCATGTAAAAAAGAGAAATTTTAATTGAAATGTAGATAAAAGTGAAAATAAAACTACCCAAAGCTATACAAAAGAAGATAACTAACAATTAAAATTGAAATATCTAATTAACTATTACAAAAATATTTTGGGTTCCAATTTTAACTTTTAATTACAAACGATTTTTTTATTCCAAGGAATTACTTCTTGAACATTGAGCCAATCCGTTACTTTCCATTTGAATATCTAAACAGATAAATACAGTAACTTATTGTATCTTCTCAAATATTTGCAGGAATTATGTTGTAGAATTTTTGGCCAATATAAATTAGGATCTTTGTTCAAAAGCTGTGTCCATTCTTCTAATAACTAACTATATTTACATTTCTCAGCTTAGTATGATGTAGATGAAACTATAGATTTAATTATTGTTCTTTTTTGGCATCCCATTACTGTTTTCCCATTTATTCCCAATTTTCAATTGTTTCTAGAATAAATATATTATTTCTTGTAGTGGAACGAAATTACATTTGAACTAAACTGAAATGTTGATACTTTCATTACAGGAGGTAGAGACTGACCAGTTCTACAAATTTTTTCTACCTGAATTGAAAAGAGATGGCTATGATGGCATATTCTCTCCGAAATCTCGTGCCAAGACTATGTCAGAGAATGATAGGAAATATGTAGATGGATGCGCAATATTTTACAGAACTGCAAAGTGAGTTCGACAATGTTTTATTTCATTATATTTTATATACATTATTCAATTCCAATAGCCGTCATTGCAGAATCACTATTCATTTGAAGTTACAAATTAATCATTTATAATTTCTGAATTCATTGAAAAAATAATTGAATTCATCTGTTTGCTTTGTTTTTATTGTAACTTTTTAAAATTTCAAATATTTAAATTATTTTTGAACATTTTGAAGTTTTTATTTAATGTTAGTAATTATCAATCTCTATATATAAAAATTAATGTATGTATGTGTGTATGTGTGTTCCCTATAGACTCCAAAACTACTTGACAGATCGGCATGAAACTTTGGGAATATGTTGTGTGAATATTGGGGATGGTTTCTGACCATAAATTTCAATAGGGGAGCTAATAATTATTATTAATTAATCCATTTTATAGACCTAACCTACTGAACTTGCCGGCCAAACAGCTTAAAGGAACAGCTGATAGAAGTCAACAGTTTTTAATCATATGGCAGGCCCCTTAGCAGCGTTATTTATGCTGTCTTTGAACAGCAAAAGACTTGGCACTTTGCATGTAGGCTACCTTGCAGTTGGAGCCTTGCAATATGTAGGAAACATACGACTGGGTATGATGAAATGTAATTATGCCAGGTTGATGACATCTGTTAACCAATGCAGCTAGAAATTTGAAATGCAGCCTCAGCGGGAGGTGGCGAATAATAAAATAAAAAACCTAGCTTCTACCCTTATAGTCATAGGAGGTTTAAATTTGAAATGTTTCTTCATTCAGAGGTGGTGATTAAGAAAACAACGAAGCCTCTATGATCAGCTGGAAGAGCCCTAGGACTAACTTCTTTCCTAATTTTAAATGTAACCTCAGCGGGAGGTGGCGAATAATAAAATCAAGGAGAATTTTTATGAGAATGCAGCAACGCGCGTTGGGCCAGCTAGTAATCTATAAAGTGAAAGATTCATCATGTAAGAAAATTTCTGCAAGAAACTTGAATGATTTTCTTATATATTCTGAAGAGAAAAATTGTAATTTTCTGACCTTTATTTATTTTAGCAAACCGACTATTTTCCTCAGTTATTTATAATCATTAATCTCATCTATTTATTATCAAATTTTGAAATTTTATTTATCACGCTCAGGCACGTTTATTATATTTACAAAAAATTGTGTTGAATCATTCGTGACTTGCTGTCGTCTCAGCGGTCGTGGGTTCAAATCCCGCTCGTCCGTCTGGTATCTATGTGTTAACATTCACCTCATTACCCACGCACAAGTCTCGGACTCATGTGGGCATTATCAGCAATAAAAAAAAATATATAAAATAAACACCATTTACGAAACAGCGAACCCACACTATTTCTTATTGAGTAGATCTATATGTAAAGTGTCTGAGCAATTTTTTAATCAGTTGCTTAATCCAATGGTTTCTAGGCAATATGTAAAATGGTGTATGAAAGGAAAGATACTGTTATGATGCAGTGCTTAAGTTGCTATTATCTATATATATAAAAATGAATGTCTGTATGTATGTATGTTCCCTATAGACTTCAAAACTACTTGACAGATCGGCATGAAACTTTGGGAATATGTTGTGTGAATATTGGGGATGGTTTGTGACCATAAATTTTAATAGGGGAGCTAGAAATTATTATTAATTAATCCATTTTATAGACCCAACCTAATGAACTTGCCGGTCAAACAGCTTAAAGGAACAGCTGATAGAAGTCAACAGTTTTTAATCATACGGCAGGCCCCTTAAGGGTTGATTACATTGGGATAGTTACTCGCTAAGCGAGTAGCGAGTAGGACGTTACTGACCGACCGTGCTACAGCAGCTCAGCATACCAAGCCAAATTATATTTCAAAAAAGTGTTATGCTGGCAGCCTGCGTGATCAAGTGTCGGCTTTGGCAACAATAATATTGTATTTTGGTGTTGGCTACTCTGCCAGCAAGTATAAATGTGACCAAATTCAAAGTAGACAGGCTCTCAACTTTGAATTTGGCCACATTTATACTCGCTGGCAGAGTAGCCAACACCAAAATACAATATTATTGTGGCCAAAGCCGACACTTGATCACACAGGCTGCCATCATAACACTTCAGACGAGATATATTGTATATTGTTTTGATGAAATTCTATTGAATAATTGTTGGTAAACTTCATATTTTAATTTTGTGTTGCAATATTATTTATTGTCTTAGAAATTCCATAGTATGGGGGTGATTCTAGAAATAATTTTTTTAATATAATTTGGCTTGGTATGCTGAGCTGCTGTAGCACGGTCGGTCAGTAACGTCCTACTCGCTACTCGCTTAGCGAGTAACTATCCCAATGTAATCAACCCTTTAGCGGCGTTATTTACGCTGTCTTTGAACAGCAAAAGACTTTGCACTTTGCATGTAGGCTACCGTTCAGTCGGAGCCTTGTATTATGTAGGAAACATACGACTGGGTATGATGAAATGTAATTATGCCAGGTTGATGACATCTGTTAACCAATGCAGCTAGAAATTTGAAATGCAGCCTCAGCGGGAGGTGGCGAATAATAAAATAAAAAACCTAGCTTCTACCCTTATAGTCGTAGGAGGTTTAAATTTGAAATGTTTCTTCATTCAGAGGTGGTGATTAAGAAAACAACGAAACCTCTATGATCAGCTGGAAGAGCCCTAGGACTAACGAATTATAAAATCAAGGAGAATTTTTATGAGAACGCAGCAACGCGCGTCGGGCCAGCTAGTTTGTAGATAAATTCTATGTGTAGTATTAAGAGGAATTTCGAAAATTGAAATATACATTTTTTTCGTGTTACATAATGATGGTTTATTTCGACATTTTGGATACAATATATGTTGTACACTTTCATGGCATATTCTTTTGTAGTTGAAATTTTGTGGTAGATATTTAATTTTGAATTTCGTTCTATCAGTCAGTCATTATTGATTTTAGTTTAATCTATGCTAAACCTTTTATTCGATTTATTTTTGTTTGACATTATAATTGATTGGCTCATTAATAAAATTTCTGTATTTTCCAGATTTACACTGATCAAAGAGCACTTGGTAGAGTTCAATCAGTTGGCAATGGCCAACTCAGAAGGCTCTGATGACATGTTGAACAGAGTTATGCCCAAAGACAACATCGGGTTGGCGGCTCTGCTCAAAACAAAAGAGGCTGCTTGGGGTGATAACGGTAGGCTTCCATTATAAACTATTTATTATGTGTAATATGTACAATATTTCCGTTTCGATCAAGTTCATATTTTCAAAGTTTTCATCCATTTTATTTGAAAATTTACTAGCTGACTATTGCCTCAATTGTTGCTATTCAACCGCCTCGTGAATGTCAGCTAAGATGCACAGCTATTTTTTGAACATATGCGGCCAGTTGCACAAAAGAAACTTAAAGTAGTGGTAGTATTTGCATTATAATTTTAGGTTCTTTCTAGACTGTTTCACTCCGCCATATAGTTTATATAGTGTAATAAACTCCTCTCAGCAATTGTAAATTGCTCAGAGAAATTATTATTACATTATTATTAAAAGCATTTATATTTTCGAGGTTTTGGGAATACAGGTTGTAGGGTTTTAAACCTGCAAGTAACCCAAGTAATTTCAGATGTTAGAGTTTTATAAAACTGCTAAATGTTAACAGGATAATTACATCGATGATTTTTTTTATCTCTATTAGTGCGTTTTTTGGATTTACCTTTTTTATTGGACTTTTTTGACGCCTAGGCACAGAAATATCTCCGCTGGGCGTTCTGCTAGTAAATTGACTTTTTTCTCTCAAAACATTTTCTCGACAAAATCATTCTCCATTCAGTCAGGATTTTAACACCATTTTTTTTTTAAATAGTCTAATTCAATAGATTATTAGTGTAATTAATCAAGAGTGAGTACTTTATAATATTAATAAACGTGAAATGCGATTGTGAATGTGATCAAAGTGATATAATTATACTTCTACATTTTGGGCTAAAAATCTCGGAAAAAAAATTAAAATTATAACAACTTTCCAGGACTGTTTCAGTGCTTCGTTTAAAGTCAATTCTCAAAGTAATATTCTTTAATTGAAAAGAATCAGTAATTGTGCTTCATAGTGAAATTCATACTAAAACTTGGACCTGAACTAAGATTTGGACTCTGAAACTTAATGAAGAAAGCTGTTCCAGGCAATATCCTGTCGTGTCTTCCTATTGATTGTGTTTTGGTCATAATGAATAAAATTTATTGATTAATATAATGATAATTAATATAATATAATGAATAAATAAATTTAAAAAATAATGAATTGTGAATATTGCAGGCCTTCCTCCTGATGTGAATCAGGTGCACCAGCCTCTGCTGGTGTGCACGGCGCACATCCATTGGGACCCGGAGTTCTGCGACGTGAAACTGATTCAGGTGATGATGCTGTGTGGCGCCTTGAAGGGTGTTCTCGATGAGGCCAGCATCCACTTCCGGCCAAACTCCTCTAATACACCTGTCCAGCTACTGCTCTGTGGTGATTTCAATTCACTACCAGATTCTGGTGAGTCACATTGTAGCTAAGAGTCTACATTGAAAATTGTTTTCATAGAAGTTGTCTTCTTGCAAAAGTTGGAGGATTGTGAGGAAACAGGTAGTACTCGAAGAAGAGGCAGATTTCGAACATTTATTTCTTCTAAACGACAAAATATAGAAAAATAATTCCAACCTTCATAGAAAGAGAAAAGTTTAATATTCTTAAACATATTTTAACAGCCTGGATAGGAAATTATATTCATAGCCACATTGTGTTGTTGCTTGTCTGCATTAAAATAACAACAACACCACAGGAACCGTGTGCTGCGATTAGCAAATACAACTATCCCTTTTGGCAATCACAAAGTTTGTAGGACCCATCAGAGTAGGTGATGATTAAAAATATATTTTGTGCAATACACAACATTTCAGTTGAAATAGGTGATGAATAAGAATTTACTGATTGTACTGTGGGTCGTCTGACGATGCTCTAGACCAGGGGTTCTCAATCTTTTTCAAAGACTGTACTCATTAATTAAAATTAAAATGTTGCGTACACCCTTGTTATAGACCTTGTAAGGTTGAGCTTGCTTCTTTTTACATAGTTTCTCAATGTTCGGCTCAAGTTTTGTTAGATCGTCCTCAACATTAAGCTTGTTTCTGTACTTGCTTTTTAGAAAACCATCTTTCACAATCATAGGTATGTAGTTGAAAACCCAATAAGAATCATTATTACAGCAGCATTTGAAAGTTCTTGTTACTCTTTACCAACACTGATCCAAAAATCTAACAATGTAGCACTCAAATATATTTTGTTTAATATTTTTATTGTTTTGTTTTCTTGCGTGATTACGGACCGGAAAGAAATGAAAATAGTTTGCTTTTTCATCAACTTGCCCCGCGAACCCCCTGAAAATTTTCGCATACCCCCAAAGGATACGCATACTACAGTTTGAGAGAACCCCTGCTCTAGACAACAGAGTGAAACGGCTGTCACACCATAACGTGAGTTAATTTCCACCTTAAAATGTTTTTTAACAAGATGGATCTTCAACATCATAAGAATTTATGGGTTTTAGTCATAATTTTTTTTAAGTTTCTGGTATTGGATAATTAAGGTATTGAAATCATCTATTGACATGAGGAATTTTTTCATCAAATATTTGGTGAAATATGGGGGTTTAAAGTGAAAATTTTTCAGTTTTTGATGGCAATTGATTAGATATTTTAAATTTTTGATGAATTTCTAATGACTAAAAGACACCTTGGGGAACACAATGACATCTTTTATATTTCAATCAATTGTTTATCAAAATAATTTTTTAAAATCTGAAAAAATTTAGTTTTTTAAAAATTTATTTCAAAAAATCAAACAATTATTTTTTCAAAACAAATTGTTTTAAATCGGGAAAAATTCAGTGTTTTAAAATTTGTTTTAAAAAATGTGCCATTCTATTCTCCAAGTTGTCTTCGTGATAAAAAATTATTTGAAGTTTGAAATAATTTAAATAATATAAGATCAATTGCCCCCCCCCCCCCCAAAAAAAAACACCTATGAAACCCCATATTTCACAAAATAATTGATGAAACAAATTTTTTCTGACGTCAATATATTACATTTCAATACCAATACAAGACACTTCGAAAAAAAATTAGGATCAAAAAGTCGATAACACAAGAAACTGAGAAAAACAAAATACAATATTGTGATGAACTACTGTGATAAAGTTGAGAACCTAGCGCTAGCCGTAATCTTCCAATTTCTTCTCTCAATATAGTTATTATGAAAGCTATGTTATAACGCCTCCACATTATAGTTACTCTGTTATTTATTTTCAGGTGTAATAGAGTATTTGTCGTCAGGAAGAGTGTCTGCCGATCATCAGGACTTCAAAGACCTGCCGTACAAGTCCGTCCTCCAGAAAATATCTGGCAGTGAAAAGCCAAACGAATTCACACATTCCTTTAAATTAGCTTCAGCATACAATGAAGATATCATGCCCTATACAAACTATACGTGAGTAATAAGTATACTCTCAGCTATAATATGCCAGTACACATGTCAAATAGATCTCAATTGGATTTAATTTAGGCCATCCTGCAGATTTAGTCCATTCTATGAAAGAACTTATTTTAATATTTGGTTACTGATCTTACTATTCGAAAAAAGTTTAAGAGCACTTCCGACTCAATTTTAATTGCTTCATCATCTATCATTGATGATAAAACCTGTAAAAAAATTATTTGAAAAGTACAAAATTTTCAATTTTCCTAAATATTGCCCCTTATACATAACAAAGGGTTACTATGCATTTTCAGCATCAGCCCGCTCTTAAAATTTAGGCTACCTCCCAATCATAAAAGTACAAATTATTCATTAACAAAAAGCTCAAATTTTTTAAATAATGTGTAAATTGAGCTCCCCTGAAAAATTAGGGTAATTTTTTGAAAAATCCTTATATATACATCGCTCGGCCAAGGAATAATGAATATCATGCAAACTTTCATGACAATCGTTCAAGGCGTTTGGCCGTAATCGTATAGCAGACAGACAAAATGCCGAACGGACGAGTTAAAACTGAGACCTCACCATGCTCGGCCAACTACACATTAATTTAATGCATCAGTTTTGGATGAACAAACTTAAATTTGATGGTTGAATAGTTGAATCTCAGATGATTGTTCGTTTATAGCAATTGTTGAAACTTGAAAGGCAACTGCATTCTCTCAAGAAATAGTCCGGGGGCAAGTGTAATCCCATGGACTCTCTGAGTATACAAGCGTAAGAATGGTGTCATTCTCTTCGTTATGACTAGCTGAATAAGAATGTCGATGGTGATGAGTTCAATTCGGGCTCATTCGCCTAATAAGTAAGATGGCGGCCAAAATTTGCAGAGTTCACTATATCGACTGTAATTCGGTAATCGTTAAAGACATTGAATTGTTTCACTAAAATGTTTCTTACAACATTCTGTACAACCTTTGTCTCAAACAATTTTTTCAAAACGCATATTTAGTGAGTTAGAAAGTTTTAAAAACGAAAAATTGTTTTTAGGCTTAGAATTTTTGCTTTTTTTCTATAACTTTTATATAAGAGGTACACGAAAATGGTCGATTCAAATGTTTTAGATCTTTTCTCGAGCTTTAAATTGATGTGATTTGTAAGACTGTAGGTCCATTAATGTTGGCTGGAGCGTCACCGGAAACGGCTAGTGCGGGGCACGGCACCCCTCTTACCGCACATACGCCGCAGGCCTAAAACGGAAAATGAGTTTGAAAAAAATGTTAAGCCAAAGGTTGTAGAGAATGCTGTAAGAAATATTTTAGTGAGAAGACCAATTCGATATCTTGAACGATTACCGAATTACAGTCGATATAGTGAAACTCTGCAAATTTTGGTCGGCATCTTTTCTTTAAGCGAATGAGCACGAATTGAACTTATTATGATCGATATTATTTAGCTAGTCATAACGAAGAGACTGACACCACTCCCACACTTGTATACTTAATGGGAGCCCTATTTTGTAACACTTGCCCCCGGACTAAAAGAATTATATTATTTATTCTTATTCTCTCAATTGTAGTAGTATATTGAAAAAAGTATCAATATAATTGTTATAAGAATATTCTTAAAATTATTAGTATTTGGTTTACAGCGATTGTTGAATCTTGAAACACTAATATGATTTCTGTTGAGTTTGAAAGTACTGTCTATTGAAAACACTGACAACTACATTTTCCGAGAAAATAACTATTATATTCATCCTGATTGTCCTGAACTTATTGATCAAGTGACGCAATATCATTGGTTTATAATTTTATAATTTGAATTTTGTTGCAGATTTCACTTCAAAGGGATAATTGATTACATTTTCTACTCGAAGCAAAACATGACTCCCCTGGGTTTACTTGGGCCATTAGCTTCTGAATGGTTGCGAGAAAACAAAGTTATAGGTTGCCCTCATCCTCATATACCCTCAGGTAAAACAATAATCATGATTGCTGTTTACTGTTCAATTATTAGTATTTTTTAAATAATCATTCTCGTATTTATAGTGATAAAAGTAAATTTGAAAACAACTTATTGTAGCTCATGTAATAGGAGAGAGTGCTGCTTTTTATATAAAAAGTAGCAGTTTTTAAATGCTGCTAATAAAATACTGATATTGTTGGGGGTATGAAAACGCTTTATTTATATAAACTGGACAGTAGTTATAATACCTACATATATGTAGTGTTTTTTTTTTCATTACATAGTTTTTATCTCCATTATCCTTGGGTAATGAATTCAATTAAGCTATCCCAATCGCTATTATCTGGTTATTCAACATTATCACTTATTGTAGTATTCTCTAAATTTGTATTTATTCAACTTTTTTTCTTTTTCTGTTATTTTTCTATAATTTGGATTGATTTGGATTTGTATTGTTTTTTTTTATTTCTGTTTCAAAGAAATATTGAATGTTTAGTGATATTTAAAATAAATACCAGTGTTTAAATCAACTCGAGTCTACGCACAGGCCACTGTTGCCTATGTAGACTCTTTTCTATATTCAAATAAGACGGTAATCAAACTCTGTAGATTTATATGCATTTTTGTATTTTTTGTCTAAATTCTATTGTACAAATTAGTGAAACTATGAGGAATAAAATCTTTGATCAATCACCTTCTAAATACTGACTGTCTCCTACTCCTGCGGTCACGGGTTCGATTCCTGTTGTCTGGCATATTATGTGTAATCGCCTCATTATCCATGCACAAGTCTCAGACTAATGTGGGCACCATCAACAAAAATCTATAATATTTTACCTTCCATTGATAACATTTGTCAAAAAAGATCAGAATTTGTAGCTTCGACAACACGCTCAGTATCATGAAAGCATACTAACACCGAGCTGGCTGTGATTCAAGTTCGAGTCAAAACAAAATATAAATCACAGCCTTGCCAAACCGATTTGAGACTGGTCGATCTCGATTCCTTATCATGCGAAAAAATTAGTCAATGGGAGGTCGGATTTTATAATATTGTCCTGTCTTTAGTTCTGTCTTTAGGTGTAAGACTACACGAACACATGGTCTTGGCGCACCATCTGAGTTTTCGTGTTGTCTAAACTTCAGTTAGTGGTACACTGACACACGTTGTTACGCTAAAAGTGGTTTGTTAAGTCTAACATCATCGGTCGTAAGAGTCGCTGCATGGGAATTGCACCTTAATTGATACAAATAGATCGTTTTCGTAGTGCTCACAACTATAATAGCTTGACTAGGTGAAAGTAACCAAGCTATACTTGAATACATGCTATGAATTATCAATTTCATAAAATATAGAACTCCTATTTGTGCCCGGATCAAATGTCTGATTCCTTACCTGATAGCCATAAGTTATTATGATTGCTTACTTTAATATTGTGTAATGCATTGCCGATCACTTCCCACTATTGTTTGAACTGGTGATGTCTTCTGATGTTTAAAACTGTTATAGTTACATTTTTATTTATTTACCTCACAACAAACTAAGTTTCAATTGTTGATTATTGTATTATGAATTGATAATTGTGTGGTGCATTGCAGATCACTTTCCACTGCTGGTTGAGCTGGAGATGACTCCGAGCGTGCCCTCGCCGAGCAACGGCCTCATTCCTCGGAGGTAGCACTAGACTATAGCTGTAGCAGCCACGTCTGACTCTGTCTCTGTCTGTGACACGTCACACACACTCTCCTCCTTATGCGCTCAGACTGTACGTCTCTCTCACTCTCTCCCCTCCTCACCTATCTCCATCCCCGTCCTCACAATGCCAGTGCCTCACGAGTACAAAAAGAACATTTACTTTTGTAACAGTGGACCTCGATGTAATACTGATTTTGTATCGCTGGAAAAATCTTAGTATTTATCTCTTGTAAGTTGATGCGTGTGTAAAGTGAAAATTAATATAATTTTTAAATAATAGTATCTCATAATGTTGTATAAACTAGAAAAATAAAATGTAATTTGTGAAAATGTTGCTGTGCAAAGTTCGTCAATTTACAATATTGTGTGAAATTTTGTAAAAGCTGATTTTATTTTCCTAGAAAATGCACAATAATTTCTGTTGAGGCTAAATCGAGTCAGGGGTTGCCATGCTCATGAATCGGATTTTCCCTTAAGTTAGTGCTAGATTACAATGTTAGAAGCTTCACATTATTTCACTTTAATAACAGAATTTCTGGTAAGGATTTTTAATGTGAATGTAGAAATGATTATCTTGAAATTTATGTTATTTAGATTTTATTTCATCAAATACTTAGTCCCTCTCATACCATTTCATTTCTCTACCATCATCAACTCTACAATAGCAAATTTTCGTATCTATTCCTCAAAAAATCCAAAGCACAGTTCGTCAGGTATGGTATGACGCGCAGTAGCACTGGTGACATTTACAGTGCAGGAGAAGCGGTAGCCTCAGTCTAGCACCAACAGCCGTATTGTTGCTTTCGTGTTGTGCATGTCATTCTAAAAACATTCACTGCATTCGTACATTGGTGTTGTAGGCAGGCTACGTTTGTGAACGACTAATATTAGATACCGTGCTCCCTGTCAGGCCAAACTAAGCCAGGTGACAAGGTCCCTACTGCACAGACAGTTGATTCTCCTTTAACTCAGCTCACAGCTCATGATTAACGAGATGATCTGTAATGCAAGGTGTAAAAGTTCCTTCTTATAAAAACGTTTATCATGTAATTTGCTATGAAAAGGAATACATTGTCGTTGATTTTATAATTTTAATTCAAACTGGCTTATTATCGTGTTGCAATTTGTTTTCATTCGTTTTTTTTGTAGTGATAAAAATATCCTTCTCTTTAATTTTCACCAACTGATCGCATTTAACTTATTTGGAATTTAGACATACTTAGAATGCTGTGGGAACTACAGACTGGTGTGGATATGACTATTCAATACATGAGGCAGATAGAGAGAGTGAGTGATCGTGTGAGAGTGAGCGAGAGTGAATGAAAGTGAGATTATGGATTTGTGAATGAGGATGAACAAAGATTGAAAAATGTGTGGGACAACAAAGAATAGTGTTTTCATATTATTTTCATTTTCTTCTTATTTTTTCACTCAATCATCATTTTTATAATTTTGAAGAACCTTGTTTATGAGGCTAGAAAATCAAGATAAGTTCATGTAAATATTCTTCTGAAAGACATTCATTCAATTTGAAAATAATTGTTAGTCTAGTGCCCGGTTTCTGAGTTGTTCATTAACAATGGGTTAATGATCCATTAAACTTAATGAACAACTCAGAAACCGGGCATAGGTATTTCATCAAACAACCACTGTTATTAATAGTGTATGATAGTGTCGAACAAATTGTAGCATGCCTCTATTATGAGTTGCACTTTTATTATGAAACTTCATGAGAAGTATTTTTTTAGGAATGAATTGATAGTTAGTATCGAGCAGATAAGTACAATCAGCAATGACATCGTTGAAGATTTTTTTCCTTGAACAATTTCTCATTGATGCTGTTTTATTTCTATCTTGACTTGGATTGAGTGGCTATTGAATCTCGAGTTTGTTTTTCAAAATTGGAAAAGATTTATTAAGTCAAACTCCGTAAATATAATAAAAACCTTTTTTCTTTATTAATTCTGATATATTTTTAAAAACATGTATTCAAAGCGAGATGATATTATTCGTCTCCTTAATTTATAATTTGAATTCGACTCCGCATGAATTGGATAAATATTTCCAACCATCGTCACTAAAAGAAGTATGCCGTGTTTAGAATGACTGTAGAATTTATCGCTGTTAATTTTATCTGGTTTTAGGTAGAAATATATGTGAGTAATGTTTGAACTGTAGTAATGTTTTGGTTGGGCTCAATCAACTGTAGTTGAATGTTTAAATGATTGCCAATTGATGTAAACTTATCTATTCATATTATGTAGTTCAAAATTTCAAAGTATATTTTCTGGTAAACTGGATACAATTGATTATTCTTAACTTGTACATAATAATGTTCCGAAGCTACCATTAATGATCCTCTACAGTTAGTATTGAACACCAAATACTATGAAAGAAGAACCTATTTCATTACATAATGAAGTTATTATTCTGTGTATAGATGAAATTGTGATTGAATTGATAGGTTATGAAGAAAATATATTTTATAACCTTGTAAATTTAAAAGCAAATACGACTTCATTGTTAAAGAAAAAGTCTGACAAGGTATTGTGATTTTACATCTAGTGCTCATTACAATATTGAAGTATAAAGTAGTTTCATTACTTGATGAAAAAAATTCTTTCCGGCTAAGTTAAGTGTCTATTGTTAGCACTCAATGGATTGAAATACGGTGTTAGGTTCAAGTATTTTTGTAACTTACAATACTTATAATTTATAATGAAAAGAAAATAATTTGAAAAATAAGATATCAAGTTCAGATTTTTCTATATTAATTTTTTCGAATACAATGATATTTAATTGATTTATTCTTTAAAATGTTTTCGATATATATGACTGGTTGAATTGCACTTCTAGTTAATCTTGAGGAGGATCAATTCACTTTATTAAATTATGAGAGTACTGTTTGTTCTAGAAAAAATGTATATATACTCTTCAATCAACTCCAATTAGTTGTGACTGCAACATATTTTCTGCATTCGGTTATTTGAAAAAATATTTTAAGAAGTTGATTCGAAAATTTCTATTTTTAATAAATATAGGGTAATGCGGACTATCGTTCGCAATATTAGGGAACTATCGTTCATAATTTTTTTAAATCTTATAAAATGTGTAAATTTTTTATTTTTTTGAATTTTAGAAATCCTAATTATGAATTTTATATCCAGATAATTCTATAATTAATGTACCTTCTCAAGATTCAAATCGTTCCATCTGCTTTGTTGAACGTTTTTTTGATGGTAAAATGTCATTTTTTATTTAGAAACATTGCTTTAGAAGCAAAGCATAATATAGAAGCATTGCTTTTAAAAGTTAATTATCTTCAACGAATAATAATTTTTGAAAACAACGTGCCCCAAAATATTCGCCATTGACGTTATTTCATTCATGTCAACATTCTTCAGTACAGTGTAACTAAAATTTATTGATAATTGGAGTACTGAATATACTATTTATATTTGTATGATGCGAATCTTGTGACTATCATCCATACTAGCTAAATATAATCAAAATTGAAAGTTCGCACAATATAATGTTGTTCTACATCTTTCATAGACCAAAATAATTATCCCCCAATTTAAATTTATAAAAGTCTGCGATTCAATTCAAAAGTTCATTTTCAAATATATTCTACATGAAAAATGAAATAAATAATTAAACGTTCAAGTCATGATTGTGAATCCCACAAACTATGCGGTTCCTTTTACAAAATTGAAATTTCCTGTCCATCAAAAGTTTAAATTACGATTGGTTCTGGAATTGGCGTTGGTAGTAAAACATTTTAGTGGTGATAGGTGTGGGGCCTGTGCAGTGTGTATGTATGATGCTTGTGTTGGTGATTTAATTTCTCAACGTTTGGTTTACTAATATTGTAATGCTATTGCATTGATGTTGAACTCTCAGATAGCCTAACAAATAAATTGAGAGATGATTGATTATATCTAATAGTGTACTTCTACTGTAAAGAGGGATCAATGTCTTGCTGAATAATTTGTGTTAGCTTTATGTGATTAATTTTTCAACATTTTCTCTAGTTTGTAAGTCTTATATTTTTCAAGAGAGAGGTAGATGCTGGATGTAGTTTAAAATTCTCGATCTCATTTAATAGCTCTCGTCAGAGAATTACAAATGTAAGGCCTGGCGCAAATGGACTGCAGCTTTCACTACGCAGCTCTCTAATGAAGCACAGAAATTCATAATAATCTGCAAATAGGATCGAGGTTCTGCTGTAATCCATTACCGCTAATCATTCAATGAATTGGGTTGAATCACTTTCGCTTGTATTTTGGCATTATTATTTACTTCTGTGCTTTGAAAAAATGTACGCGGTGTCTGCATAGTAAAGTCTGCAATATAATTAGTGCCAGGCTTAAGAGTGAAACTTGAATATCGCTATTCTTATATTGCAACAATTTCTATTATTTTCTCTCGAGACCACAGTCTAGTATTAATCTATTGACTTTTTATAAAAATTTTAATTTGTTTTCATGTGTCAAATTTGATAGTTCTTGATTATATATCTGTGTAGTTTTATAAAGATTATTAATAATTCAAGTTGGAATTCACTGGGTGAGAGTATGTTTACATTTTTTTAACATCATGTGTGAATTTTAACTTTGGAGAATTTGAATGTTCTTGATAGTTATAACAATATAATGGGTTGATATATTCATGTTTATGGTGTACCAAGACTCAGACTGGTTACCTAGACAATTCAACGGATAAGTTCAATGCGTGCTCTTGTACAGAAACAAGACTAGTATGAAAATTTACCTCCTATTTTGTATTTTTTCCATTCCTTAAAATATTACTAGAAAAATTCCTCAATCCACTTGAAAAGCATTTATAGTTCTTGTCAGATAACTATTATTCATGTATTACAAATTTAAATCAGTTATTAACTGATTTCGTCTAAATTCTCAGCGGACAGCGCCACCACATACACTTCAATATATAAAATCGATTTGCTTTCGAAATATAGTTTTTAATAACATAATTTGATAGTATAATCGATTAATTATATATATTCTGCTATTATATTCATATTACAGTATCTTGTATTACATCTATTATATCTTCTATTATATTATATTATATTATTATCTTGATTCTTCATCTGCCCCCCCCCCTCCCCGAGACATCAGGATGATGATCTATTAACACTAAAAAAGTGAAAACACGCTGGAGATGAAGCTTTTCATCTTGAGCGTGTGTCCACTGTTGTAAGTTACCATCCCTATGTCTCACCTACTCGCTGGGCAGATCAAGATGGCGCGTTGTTGTAAATTATAATTTATTATTGAAAGCAGATTATGTCGTAATGGAATATATATGAATATAACAGCAGATTATATATAATTAATCGAATATTTTATCATAGACTATATTTCGAAAGCAAATCGAATTATACAGTGTATTGTATGCAGTCCTGTCCGCTGTCCATTTAGTCCAAATCCGCGTTCTAAAAAAACCGAAGCTTTAAAGAAATGGGATGGGTAGTGACTAATCCAATAAAAGTTTTACACGAAATTTAATGAATTCATGGAAACTTAGTTAATCCAAATCGTTTGAATTTGGAGAATGTAATTAGTTTGAAGGGATGCGGATTCCCTCCTTGGAACTCTGGGTAGTCAGTTTTTCGTGAAAAGTATTTTATTACATATACTCAATACAATGATATTAAGCAGAGCTTTGTTTTCTTTAACCAACTTTGAATATTTTTGGAAAATAGAAATCTGTTTTCAACTCCAGGTTTAATATCTACTAATCTACTATTAATACGATTTTCTCATCAACCCTTTAAGATCTTTTTGGGCCAGATTAAAAAAAAATCAACCTGATTCTTTATGTAGCGTTAATCTTCAAGTTTTTGGTTCACCATAAACATGAACTTACGAAATTATTTATTCGATGTTTTATTCTATGAAATAGACAGTAGTTAGACATTTAGTTTGAAATAATTTTTGTAACTTCACTCGAATTGTTCTATGTTCATTGGCAAGGAATATTAGATTGTAAATGCTACAGTACTGTATGTTTGAAATGAAACGTTCGTCAAATCAGCTATGATTTAGCTGAATGAAATTTGAATCATACCCAACCCAAATAAGTTGTTTTTATGTATGTTGTTGAATGAGAGAATAAATCTATCATTTCAATGTATCTGTTTTTATACCCACATTTTGTACAAAATATGAGTGGTCTACTTTTAATTAACTGTAATCTATATTTTTTTCAAATAATTGCCGGGTGAACTGTTGCGACATGGTGCAGTTTGTAAATTAGAAACACAATTACAGTACCAAAGATTGATCAAATCTACTCCAAAAATATAAATTCCCATACTAGAATTATTTTTAAAATTCTTCATTCATTCTTCAAAGGGTAAAAGTCCATTTGGGCGAAACTCCCAACTGGATGGGCTAGTTGATTCATCTGTTTGACTATCCTAAATCTAAGACTCAAAATATAACTAGGAACTTTAATTAACAAAGGAATCCAATAACCTTACAAACATATAAGTAATGATTATATAAAAGAATATTTTAGTTAGGCCTAAATAAATAAAAAACTCCAGAGTGAATGAATTTATTATTCTATATTAACTGGTCCTGGGTATGACATTCAACAGTTTTCACCCTCCTGCACAAGCTGTTGGCTAAGGTTTGGTGTCAAGAAGGGTATCCGGCCATAAAAACCGATGTCAATTATATATTTATATATAAATGGGATACACCAGTAGCGGCGCATCAAGTTTTTCACTGGTGGGGATAATTTTTAAATGCACCTGTGGGTCGGTCGTGAGGGCTATTTCAGTCAGAATATTGTCAAGACCAACTAGTATTCAAGACGAATCCTTGGATTTTTTCAAATCATCTGTTGAAACGGTACTGTCTATTCCCAACAGACAAGTTATAAAACTTATGTTAGGATGGACAATTTGTAAAAAATCAGGATTTATGGCATAGTATTGTCTTTCTTAATAAGACAAAAGAAATGGATAAAAATACTGGCAATAAACTGTGCAGTACAGTTTTTGAGTATTCTTGTGTCAGTGATTATATTGACACAGTCAAGAGGGGTGTAGAGGACAGGTCAATGAATTAAAATTCAAGTTTTAAAGTAAAAATCTTACCATTGTAGATGCGATCTTTGGCTGGATATTTAATTGCATTGGTTAAATTAGTGTTACTTTCCTCGTGTATTTTAATTTTCTCACTCAAGAGTTTGAGATCCTTACAGTCAATTTCTGTCCAAAGATCATCATTTCCCTTATGATTATTATTATCAAAACATAAACAATAAAAACAAAATAAAGCTTGTTTTTTCAAACCACGGCTTTTTATCAAATCACGAGGTACAACAGTTTTTGTTTTGCTTTGTGTATGTCTAACTATGCCTAACTCTTTAATTTGTTTTTTACCTCCAATGGCAACATCGAAAACTTTGTGCAAAGTAAACTGTCAACAAGATTCATTGTTCACATTAACTTACTAACAAAAAGTAAGTAATAAATAATAAGAGTTAATTAATAAATAATGTTGTTAATAGTTCACTTTCCATATGGGTGTTGTCCAGACAACGTATTACGCACTCTTCCGGCGGAGCGCAAACTGTGGTCAACATAATTACAAGACTGCTAAGTCTGTGGGCTAAGCCCGGGAATCAAATGCCTGAAACAAATGAACCTGCGAAGTGGGGTAACTGGCAGTCTGACGTCACCTGTCTATAGAGCCAATGTATTTCAGTTCTATATTGCCAGGGCTACTTTGAAACTGGCACAGACCACGGCTACTCATCTCAATCGGCGTGCAAATTAATATACTTGCCTTACAAATTGATGCGCTGTTTTCTTATTAATTCAGTGTTTATTTTAATGAACTAATATTTTTTTCTTTTGTGGAATTATTGGTGGGGCTCAGCCCTAATGGACGCGCCGCCTGTGGGATTCACTCTCCACCTATCCCTTTTGACAAGGGATATGCTAATAATAACAAGGTAAGCAGAAAAAATTCGACTTTATCAACTGATTTTTCTTAGCAATTGGCCTTCATTACAGTTATTGATTAAAGGTGAAAGTGGCATTTCCAAGTAAAATTTCCTGCTTCTCCAAAACTGTGAAATGTAACGCTAATATTCTGAAATGGGTATCAAAATTTGCATGATCCTGTCACCAAAAGTCTATCTCTCAAACAACGATGCCGAAAAGATAGGTTAGATTAGGTTTTTGTGTTGTTTAGCTTGTAGTATATCATCACTGTACATTTGATGAATAGCTGCTCTAGAGATTTGAGCATTCGTGTCTTGTTTGTTACCTGGGCTACTGATCATTCACTTTTCTTTATATAGTGAAATGTAAGGCTAAACCGGCAACCAGCTGTTCGGCCTAAGCCTCTAAGCCAAATAAACAGGACTGTGTTTATGGATGGGCGACCATGCTTCAATGACTTGATGTTAAGATTTATTATCACTTACCCGGAGGTACAGAACCCACCTAAAATAGTAGGTCTGCCATGTTCCTCATAACCTGTGTTGAATTGCGAGGTGGAACTATCAGTACCCGTAAGGATCTCTCCACCA
Source organism: Conomelus anceps (assembly GCA_948455865.1). Classification (NCBI taxonomy): domain Eukaryota; kingdom Metazoa; phylum Arthropoda; class Insecta; order Hemiptera; family Delphacidae; genus Conomelus; species Conomelus anceps. The sequence continues at coordinate 39,170,639 of OX418217.1, forward strand.
ATTAAAGCCATACCCTTATTTATTAACAGGACTGTGTAATAATCTTGAATATACTATATAAAAGTAGAGGGCGCACCATACAAGGTGATTTTTAAGTATGGAAACGGCTTTATATTGCGTAACTGAGTCGTTCTTGGCAAAAGAAGCTCATATAAGGATCTGCATAGTTTTAAAAATCCAACTTTTTGCTGGTTTTGAAATTTTTGTCCGCCATCTTGGATTCAACTTTATTTTTTTAAATGGGATGGTGGTCATATGACACATCATTTCAGTGTAAAATTTCAAGAAAATAACAATGGCATAAACCGTTTTTAAATAGATGCCTTTGTTTTCGATCTATGAGCATTTAAATTTGCAATTTTGGGATAATTGTGTTAGCAATAAAAAAAGGTAGAACGCACTGCATAAAACATTTTATTGAATTTTTCAATCATAAATTATCTAATAACTAAGTTTGAACGGTGTTAAGAGATAATAAATAAACAATACAAAAAAATAAATGGCTATGTTTATTATTCACTAACCACATTTCAGCTACCGATGTTAATATCATCCAGTAGGTATCAGATCATTTATGGAAGAAAAATTCAATAAAATGTTTTATTCAGTGTGTTCTACCTTTTTCATTGATAACACAATTTTCCCAAAATTGCAAATTTAAATCCTAATAATTCGAAAAGAAAGGCATCTATTGAAAATTGATTTATGCCATTGTTTTTTTCTTGAAATTTCACACTGAAATGATGTCATATGACCACTATCCCATTTAAAAAAATGAAGTTGAATCCAATATGGCAAATCCAAGATGGTGGACAAAAAATGTCAAAACCAGCAAAAAGTTGAATTTTTAAAACTATACAGATCCACATAAGTTTCTTTCGCCAAGAACGTCTCAGTTATGCAATATAAAGCCGTTTCCATACTTAAAAATCACCTTGTACACGCAGATTTTTTTGCACATAATTTATTTTTTAAGTTTGAAAGACACTAAATTTCAGTTTCTGAAAGAAGTGTTAAAATGATTGATAATATTGGAGATCATTCAGTTGATCCAGAGTTATAAAAATTCTAATAAGATTGTACTACAGCTTACCCAACCTTTAGGAAAACTTTCTCTTCGCTTCAGCTGTGTAGGGCAAAAGGAGTTGGAAGTATTTTTCTAATAGTAAATTTGTTCTAAAGAATATTTCACAGTTTTTTATTATTTTATTTTCTACCAACATTTATTACCGTATTCAATTGTACAGATCAAATGCAGTAAGCTACTGTGGAACTTTAATAATTCGAATATCAAGGGACCAGTCAAAAAATTAAAATTAGGGAAGTTAAAAAGGGGTACAACGGGTATAAAAACACTCAAATTTTAATTTTAAACATAAATACTTTTATTGGCAAACTTATATGGTATACTTTCTTTTTTATGGGCACAAACTTTACTTTAAAAAATACAGTATGAATTGAATAACCTACAGTACTGTATTGTTCTGTCCATTTATACAAAATTCATTTTAATCCATATAAACAATAGCAGAATAATGAAAAAACATCAGCAAACATCATAAAAGAAAATGTAGTATTATTATCAGTCACAAATTTCAAAAACATAAGTCATTGCCACATTTGGCAAGGAGTTGTTCAGTTGTTGGGTGGATTGCATGGGATGTCCATCAGTACAGTGATTTCCCCCTACTGCTGCTCAGTTGATGAGACGGGATTTTTGGTGCTGAATGGTCAGTCTGGTTCTGGGTTTTTGCGCTCTCATTTCCCGCTTTTTGCTTATGTTGGGGTTATGTTATGCATTTGCATATCCTCACCACTTTGCTTTGTCTCACCTCTCATTATCCCTCACCTATCTTTATCCCTAACCTCTCATTATCCCTGACGATTTCCTATTTTCGTCTCTAGTTTATGCAATATGCAACCAAGTTACTACAAAAGTACACCAAAGAGATCAAAGAGATATTGTTTTTTACAGGTTGCATCATGATGTTACAGGTTGACTCATGGATACCAACAATTCAGCTTCAGCAAAATCAGTAATTCTGAGGAGGCAGTTTGTGATCTGTGATGCCAAACAAAAATGTGAACGTATTTGTTACAATGAAGACTGTTATTTTATGAAACAAGACTATAAATATACTGTTAATTATCTATTGTGTGCCGATTACATTCTGACACTCATTCCATATTTGTAATTTACTGCAATAAAAAATGTGTATTTTATTTTGTTTGGATCGATGCAATATTGTAGAACCAGTAATTCTAACATAAGTCTGAACTTTTTCAAAATAATTTTATATTTTCAACTGTTTCCTAGATTCAAGTCTCTCAGTCTTAACAAAAGAATATAACAAATTTAAGGAAAAAACACCACTTACACCATCTCTACTTCCAAAAAAAAACATCTGATTTGTTGGATGTAGATTGCTTATCAATTCCTTATATGGTTTGTATTTTTATAATATTTTTATGTATAAAAACATCGAATTATCCAGAATAAAATTTGATATAACCATTATTCTTTAACATTGTTTTTATATGAAATTCTAGAGCCTGAGAAAAAAGTTCGAATTAAAAAAAATTTCGTATTGGCCAAGTTCCACTATTGTTAGTTGAATGCAAAGAAATAATGAATTCACACAGATTAACAACAGCAGTCCATCATCCAGTCATATTGCGAACAAAGTGGTTGTGGTGTTGGTGGACAGGTGAGAAATGGAGGGCATCGAACTGGAACACTATCTGTAACATGATACAAATAAATACAATGATACATAGTAGGCCTATCTATCTTTAAGTTATCAATCTTTTAGAGATTTTTCAGTACAATTGATTGCAATTGTCATTTAATTAAAAAAAAACTGGCTGAATTTTCGCTGTGTAACAATTTCGGGAAACAACTGCTTTTCTGTCTTATCAGTTTAGCACACTTCTTGGAAAATTCATGTGTGCCAACTCAATAATTAGTAAAACAGGTTTTATAGTAAACTCCATAAGCGGGGATGACTGTAACTTTCTGCTATCTATTGGTCACCACCAACTTCTTCTATAGTACCTACAGTTCACTTCAAGAATGAGGTATTGTTTAAATGAGAGCGTTCTATCCTTGTTAATCGCAAGCAGTTTCCAATGTCTCTGGCCTAATTGCACTGAGCAACTCTTTCGCTTTCCCTATGTTTGAGCAGGTGTGGATTTACCGCATGGGTAACACGGGCACATGCCAGGGTGACAATTTTTAGGTTCATCCAGAGAACCCAAATGTGAGTGCAGAGTTTTTCAGTTTGGAACGATTATTAAAGCAGATTTTTTGTTTTTGTTTAAAATTTTTCGACATAATTCCAGAAGAAATAGAAACTATATACTGCTTCAAATCTTCAACAGATTTATGAAGTTGATTTGGAGGAGTCACGATTAGTTATGGAGTTCAACCACCTTTAAAAGGTTTGATGCATCGATAATTTTAATGAGGGTGAACCTAAGGGTCCACAATGCAAATTCTTATAGTTTAAAAACATCTTATAGATTTGAACCCAAATGTGAATATTGTTTTGAAAATATATTTATGTACTCCTGCATCAATCTGCTCTGCAAGGAGATCGTTCACTTCTCGCACAAGGATGAAGAAGAAGAACTACCCATGTTCTACCAGCACACAGCAGCTACTGAACTTACTTGCAGTTTTAGCCATTGAAAGATTTTATAAGTTAAGTATAGATTTTGAAGATGTTATTTTTCAGCTTGCCAACAAGAAACCTAGATGAGTAAAGTCTCAGTCAACAAATGTGGACATTGTTGTAGTCTAATTAACACATGCTTGCTTTAATAATAATGTTTTAAATAAAGCAATGTTTTTAGTAAATTGTTATCCTGTTTTATTTTTTTTTTTTGAGGATGAAGCCCACATAGGTCTGAGACCTGTGCGTGGGTAATGAGTTGGATGATGGTGATTGATGAGTTGGACCTACAGTTTTAGGTGGGTTCCGAACCACCGGGAAGTGATTTTACAGCAGAGAACAGTGTCTTTTTTGCTGGCCAATCTAATCGGTCACCGTTACGAACGGGACCTACGAGAACGCAGCTTATCTCTCTGATTGAACAGATACCAGCTACGGCTCGTGGCTATCACTTCCCTAAAACACACATTTAAAACACACCAAGAAAATTATAAATAATTGTAAGTAATTCCCCATTACCAATTAGGTAAGTGAAGTGAAAATACATTGAACAAATTTGACTCAATCCTGAATTCTATTGTTATTTGGGTCAAAAGAGGGTTTCCTATTAATCTGCCTTTGGAGGGGGGGGGGGGGGGGGGGTAGAAGGTTACGGCACCTTGTCTTATGCCCATGGGTGCAGAAATGGCCTGTGCTTGGGGTAGACTATCAGTGTCGACTGTACTATCAGTAAACAAACAATGAATGCTCAACAATAAACAAACGATGAGTCATGCTGTCAGTCTCCACTATGAAACTAAAATAAAATGAAATTCCTGATATTAATTATTTTCAGTCCTATGGTTCAAAAGTACTCCTGAGTACTTGGCAAAAATTTAATTATTTTATCAAATTGTTTAATTTTGATAATATTGAAACTGCTTTAAAATTATATATTTTTTATAAGCCTTGAATTTTATATTATGAGAAAAAATCAAGTGGACATAGAATCGGGACAGAGCCAATGGAATATGAGAGCACTTTGAGAAAATTCAAAAATCTCAAAATGTTATGCTTTTCAACTTTTGTACTGGAAAAATATCAGCAAGTGCTTGGTGATAACAAACTGAAGCCTGCCCAAGCAGAGGTGGAGATCTACACTTTTGCCACCTAGGGGCTGAGAGCAATCTGCCGCCCTTCTGCTAAGGTTATAAGGGGGGTTGTGTACTGGGCACTATTGAAGAAGGAAAAGATGGAGATAAAATAGCTTATGACTAATTCCATTTAAATGGAGGGGAGGGGCTCGGGGTACTCATCTTACAATATCACAGAATCAATTCACAGCAAATAGCACGTATTGCAATTTTGCATGTGGTAAGAACGGTAATATTGTATCAGACGTAAATTCTGCTTCACAACAAGCCTGTCGGGGCTGAATTTCGGTCGATATATAGTGTCGCCAATAACATGGGAAATGTAAACCATCCGCTTTTTCTGCCCCGTATAGGGTCTCTCTTACGTATTAAAAACTGGAGGAAGTGTCACAAAGTCACCCGCGCTTACGGGGCTTACCAGTAATATTCTTTTCAGTTTTTATGGGTAAATTTGGAAAAAGAATTCTCTTCTCTTTTACAAGTTGTTTTGAACTACCTACTGGTAGTTTTTTATGCGATTCGTACTACCAGTGCTTCACTTGCGGCGCAACGGCGTTCCGCCCCATCTCTTTCCAAAAAATAAAAATATCGGCACTAGGAAAAAATTTAAAATTTGGGGTAAAATATTTTTTTGCAGTGAGTTAACTACGAACATGATTACGGACTTTTTGTATTAAATTGACACCAAATTGTTAGATAGGTTACAAATTAGTTTGCAATTTATTTATAAAGCTTATAAATAAAGCTCGATGCTAACTGGAAGTGCGTCCGGTTCGTAGCTAGCCCCTCCCCTTGTGTTAGAGATGCCCCACCCTTCCGTTTGTGGTAAATAGACTCGACCGCCCGGCCGTGCCGAGTATGTTTTTTTTTCACCTTAATACTTTTACAAAGGCACACTTTTTCATGGAGGTGGAGGGGTCATAATTCCCGGCAGGTTACAGTTCCGGCGCCTCAATCTTTACAAATCAAGGGCTGATGGGTACTACAACAAAATTCTATTCTGAGAACCGTTTTATACTTCAATGGAATTGAATATTATTTTTTATAAAGAATGAGCGGTTTTTGAAACATTATTTTAATTGAAGTATAAACTACCTATGATATAACACTAAGTTATAATCACTGATCTGACCAGTCCTAATAGTACATGGAACAATATATATTGTTCTCTTCTAAAATATATGTTGAAAATATATATTGTTCTCTTTTGAAAGGTATATCAGGACTGATGTGATCGGAGATCTTTCTAAAATACAAAACTCCCATCTTCCAAGTTAAAAAGTTGCTAAATTTAACCTTTTGACACAACATATTCATATTGTGGTTTGCAAAACTGTACTTGAACATATATAGTTATGACCAACACAGAATTCACTTACTGCACAGTCATCTCCTTGAAACGGCTCTGCTTATTGTCATGTCACCAAGACTATAAGTACATAAAATGGAGAAGGGTGATGTTTCGTGAAACACAGACACGAAAAGAACACCCCATTCATAATCGATAACATGGTCGTATTTTTTTCTGTGCTTCGCAAAGTCAGGTTCCGCCTATGTTTCGTCTACATGCGATGAGATTATTCCTATTTGCGATGAGATTACGGATCACAATTCACAAACAATTCAAACCAGTAAATTGGGTATTTTTTCTTCAACTTACCGGACACTCTTGCACATCCACAACAATATCCAAGTATGACAGTGTCATCGACTCTGCAGTGATGGATGGGACAGCTGTCAGGGTGTCCGCAATGATTTGATGGGTGGATGAAAAGTTTACTCGCAATCGGATAAAAGTAACTTGCCAAACCTGTAGAAAATTAACTTGTAATAATCTAGTTTTTGGAACATTCTTCATGCACAAGATAAGTAGGCACTCCTATGCAGTGGCGTACCCAGGGTTAGTACATCGAGTCCAAAGACATTTTTGGTCCGGGGCACTCCCCCTTATCAACAAATACCAAATAAACAGTTGACAAATTTACAAATGAAATTAATTTCGATTTGTTGAGTCCCCCAGTTAAAACCACCTGGTTGAAAATATCTAACTTATATGATCAGCTTAGTGCGGATCACTATAATAATGGAATTAATACCAATGGAAGAGCAGATTTAAAAACGATGCACTGAAAAAAGGGTAGATTCAATGAAAAAAGTCTATGGAAGCTAGAATAAAGAGTAATGACTGATACCACAGAAAGACTTGAAAAACAATAAATTCTAGTCAATTTTCATGGAATTATTCTTGAATAATTTGTATTGAGCAAAGAAACTTCACACCATTACTAAAGTAAACCTGGACTAATGAGTGTAAAATATTAAAATTATTATGGTTAAAGTAATAAGTTGAATTAAAATTGACTTTGCAACTATAGAGTGATTTAATATCAAAATCAAATCAAATCAATTTTTTTTCAAATGTAAGAATTAAGTTACAACAAATTGTTTAGTAAAATAAAAAAAAGGTTATATAATAAAATTTAAGTAATATTCCCTTCCTAAAATATTTCAAATTATTATGCACTTTTCTTATGTTTTAAGGTTAACAAAATAATGCTCTTCCAACCTAGACTGGATGTCAACCAACCCCTTATTTGCTGAAATAATTGTTTTCTTCCATGATGAACCAGTAATAAAACATATATTTTAAAACAAAAAAAAAAAAGAAACCGACTTCAGTGAAATGATAAAATACTCACGTACTAAAAAGTTTAAAATAAAGTATTTACTTTAAACTGAGAAAATTTTTAATTTCATACAAGTAATCTTTTGAAGTCGGCGCCAAATATTTTATAAATTCTTTTTTAGGATGAAGCCCACATATGTCTGAGACCTGTTCGTGGGTGATGAGTTGGATGATGGTGATTGATGATTTGGACCTACAGTTTTAGGTGGGTTCCGAACCACCGGGAAGTGATTGATAAGAAATTCTATCTAATATCAAAACTAACACTGTATTTCAATTAAATATGTGATTTACACTCACTTTTACTGAAATACAGTGATTGATAAGAAATTCTATCTAATATCAAAACTAACACTGTATTTCAATTAAATATGTGATTTACAATCACTTTTACTGGAATACAGGGTCAGTTTTGATATTAGTTTGTTCAATTATTTCGTCATGGAAGACATCACAGAGTAATTCTGTTATATTTTAAAAGTTTATGGGAAATTTGGCGCCGACTTCAAAAGATTACTTGTATGAAATTAAAAATTTTCTCAGTTTAAAGTAAATACTTTATTTTAAACTTTTTAGTAGCTACGTGAGTATTTTATCATTTCACTGAAGTCGGTTTCTTTTTTTGTTTTAAAATATGTTTTATTTTAAGCTTTTTAGTTGAATTTTCAAACTTTGAAAACATGAGAAATTTCTTAAAGCCTACATTATGAAATATTTATCAAATTAGCAAGCCAATAATTAATTTATAACATTCAAACTTAAGTAACTAAAAATCCACTTATAAGAAAAGACAAACTAAGGAAAATTCTACAACGTTTTATTTAATGTGGAGTATTGTATTTAGGAAAATTATAATAGCGAAAGGCTTCTTAAATGTGAAATGGCTTTTGATTCATTTTGATGTGGTCACTTTCAGAATATACCTACACTGAAATAGTAGGCCTATATTACGTTATACAAGCGTGGAAAATTGTGTTTACTGAAAATATGATAAGTTAACGCAGGAGATGGAGTTGAGTGCGGTATTATCATACGAGTATGGTAAACATCTTCCCGGACGAGTTATCTATATAAATAAAATTAGAGTTTTGTCTGTACATTTATCAGAATTATATATTTTTTGGTTATTTTCACGTTTTATACATTAAATAAGCCGAAAATAGTCTTATCTCACTTTCTGTCTGTCACGGCCCCAAAGGCATTTTACGCGGCCTTCTCCTGAAAAACGAGATCATCGATCGGGATTAAAGTTATTTATCAGTATTGAAAACCTTTTTGACAATGTCTTTAGCTATAAAAAACTAAATTAACTTTTTTTAACAGAATAATAAACGTTTAAAAACCAAGTATTGTGCGATTTTAGATACATTTCTTCTAAGTTTTATCTATATAAATAAAATTAGAGTTTTGTCTGTACATTTATCAGAATTGTATATTTTTTGGTTATTTTTACGTTTTGTACATTAAATAAGCCGAAAATAGTCTTATCTCACTTTCTGTCTGTCTGTCACGGCCCCAAAGGCATTTTACGCGGCCTTCTCCTCAAAAACGAGAGCATCGATCGGGATTTTAGTTATTGAACAGTATTGAAAACATTATTGACAATATCTTTAGCTATGAAAAACTAAATTAACTTTTTTTAACAGAGTAATAAACTTTTAAAAACCAAGTATTGTGCGATTTTGGATACATTTTACGCGGCCTTCTCCTGAAAAACGAGAGCATCGATCGGGATTAAAGTTATTTATCAGTATTGAAAACCTTTTTGACAATGTCTTTAGCTATAAAAAACTAAATTAACTTTTTTTTAACCCTCTACTGCCAACATTATCAAATTTTAATAAAAAAAAAAATAATTCTGGTGTTATTCAAGGGGGCTCCCAGGAGGGAGCGTGACTCGAGAGTCACAGTGGCCCACAGTGATTCTGAGTGAATACTTGTGGTAAAATAATGGCACAAACAAAATCAACTACTATATTAATATTCTCTTGAATATAAAAGTACACTAAATCAAATTTTCATCTAATTTTATAATAATACATATTATTAAAAACTCATTCTCAATAATAATTGAGAAAAATTTTTTTTTGCCAAGTTAGAAAAATGTGAAAAAATTTAGTGTGATAATAATAAGAGCTATGATTTAAAACATTGATCACATAGAAATATAATAATGAAATGCACTGTTTCAAAAAATAAAAAAATTATGATACAAATAAAATAGTAAAGTAAGCTGAAAAAATGGGGGAAACAATGTATTACTATATTGCCTACTATACAAATGTGAAAAAGTTCATGATTCAATTTTTGTGAAATGTATAGAAACAGTTTTTATCAGGAGTAGCCTAAAACACAAATGCACCTTGCATTTTTGGCAAATTATTTTTGGTGCTGCAGAGCATTTAGGGAATTTGCACCTAGCTCTTTTTTCTACGAACATAGGCCAATGTCCTATTTCATCCTGTCGAATGTCTTTTTGTGGAATTGGAGCCATGGGTCCACGTTTTGATTTTTTCTCAAACTCCTTCTCCAAACTACAGCTGGGTTTTCCTCTCTTCTTCAAAACGGATTTTCCCTGTTGGCATAGAGATTCAGCAACTTGCGCTTTGAATTTTAGAAGACTGAGATGCTTCTCAGGCCCCAAGTTCAATGATCTATGGTGTCGTCTGTACATTAGCCATGAGTTGACCAATGTTTGGTCCATTAGATGAAAATATATTCTCATGTACCACTTTTCGGATCTTATCTCAGTTCGGTAGAGTGAGATGAGAGAGTCTAGTAAATCAACTCCACCCATGCATTTGTTGTAACACAAAACTATACTAGGACAATCAACATCGATTTTTGATTTTTGCTTGGAATCGTACCTTTTCACTTGCTGCACTGGATATGTCCCAACGAATGAGCTAAGAAGATGAACAGCTTTGTTGTCATACCATTTCACTGCACTATGCCGAATACCGCCATCAACTACTGCTATTTTTTCTTCCACTGCTCCTCTGTTCTTCTTTTTCATAATTTTGTCATCAGTGAACTTGCACCCATGTAGTCTATTTGGACGCACAGTACCTACAGATTCGATGCCCATCTTACACAAGGTTATGACCAGATTAGTTCCAGTAAACCAATTATCAAAAACCAGTTTATGATTCATATTTTTTGGAATTATATTACTCAATCGCAGAACAACATTACCACTAGCGCCAATATCTGGCAGAAAACGGGGTTGCACTACCTTTCCAGTATAAAATTCGAAGTTGTAGACAATACCTCTATCATCACACAAAAGAAAGCACTTGTATCCCCATTTCTTCGGTTTCTTTTGAACATATACCTTCAGAGAATGTTTTCCTTTGAAAGGTATCATCTGTTCATCAACTGATAATCTTTCATCCATTTCAATTGCCTGAAATTTGTTTTGTAGAGCATCAATGAAGGGACGCAGCTTATAGAGTCTATCTTCTGTGCCATTGATTCTATCATTGTTGTTATTTTTTATAGTTTCCCACATCGTTCTTGACATAAGATCAGCTATTTTGGGAAGTCTAGTTTCTGCTTGCCAATACATACGAGTGTGTGGTAAACCATAAATGCTCATATAAAAGCAAATACCAATAAATTGTTCTAAAGAATTTCTGTCAAGCTCCAGAGGTTTATTTATGTTCTTTTGAAGAGCATAAATTTTCGATTGATTAACTATGTCATCAAGAATGTCATTGTCAACAAAGTCTCTAAAATAGGAGATGGGTTCCCTCAGTGGTTCTTGAATTTCAGATAGAGTTGATTTACATTTGGGAACTGGTCTACACAGCCTTGAGTTGAGACTTTTCCAAGTGAGAGGATGGAATATAATTTCTTCATTACCTTCTTGTCCTGGATAAACTTCTGGATTTGTAGCTGCTGATTCTTCTGTATTGTCTGTTGTCTCGTGAGTTTCTGGTTCCTCAGGTTCTGCTTCTAACACTTCTGGTTCCTCAGTTTCTGCTTCTAACACTGCTTCTTCATTTATTTCATTGTCACTTTCACTTAGATATTCTTCATCAGAGCTAATATAGTCCAGTTGCCTAGTTACAAACTCTTCAGTCAAATCTAAACCTGCCCAATTCATATTTACTATTCAATTTTGTAATAATACAGTACAGCGCATAACATATCAAAATTATCACAATTCACTCGAATATTCTAACCTCACTACCTAATCTTCCTACATGTGTCTGTCTGTTGTCGTTGATGTCAGCTGTGACTTTGAAGTAACATAACATACCAATATAAAGTCATATAAAATGACAGAATACAAATATTATTATTTTGTAATAATTTATATAAATTTCATAATATTCTTATCAGTCTGAGATTTTTATTTCTGTGAAATAAATTATTCAACAGTATTGTATTCTTCCAAAGTATGGGCACAGATTAAGAAATTGTAAATTACAATTGAAATTGAAATTGTAATGGTATGGGTGTCAGGAAGGTGATTTTTGGACCACTAGTTTTAAAAACTGTCAACAGATAGAGCTTCAACTCATTCACAATCACAATGCCAACCAATTGTAACTTAGAAGTCACTCTGAGCAGTTGTAGTGAAAATATCCTATAATAAATATAATCCGTTCTCAAACGGCTATAAACGTATTCTCAAACAGAATAATAAACGTTTAAAAACCAAGTATTGTGCGATTATACATCAACTAAATTGTTTACAATTTTCATATGAACATATGGACAGAAATATTATATTCTTCTTATTCTGGATTCAAATTAAGTTCACGTGATTGGTCAAAACAGGACATTACAGAGGCTTGTTTCACACTGAACCAGCTTTGGGTAACCGATGTCATTTACCCGGCATAATTGTATTGCATCATATGATTTCGAAAACCGTCTATAGGCCGATTCACCTTAAGAATTCAGTATTGTTTAAATGGAGAGCATTGTTGCCAAGTGTATGTGCTATCGCTAAACAGAGCAATCGACACCTACTTTGAATGTTGGGACTGTACTCCAGCCGTCTCGAGTAGGCTTCGATTATAAATAACAATTACTGCTGGGGACTGACAACATGACCCCTGACGCCTGAAGGGGAGAGGTGAAGGAAGGTGTAATGGCGTAATAGCTCCACTATGCCTTGCACTAAATAGAGCACGAATCTGAGCCAGTGGTATTTGGGTTATCATTGCTGTTAGTGAGCCAGTTGAGTCGCTCTCAAATGTACTGTATTTAACAATATTCACTGCGAATTCCTTTCAGGGGTCAAGTTGCCAGTCTCCAACTGTAGTCACGTCCGGCTCGGTTCCAGTGGAAGTTAACATCAAATTTTGTGTTTTCCCTTTTCTTGGTGTCATTTTTACGAGAACATGATATTTACATTATCAATTAAATATATTTACATGAAATGTTGATTGTGCCATCAGCGCTGACAAAGATTCTGTTTAATGTTAGTTATCATTTCATGGCAACTGATACGTTTTAACGTACTTTAAACTTATCCATGATGAAGTTATTGGATTTTACAATAATTATTAAATTGTCAAATATGTTCAACTTAATTAATATGTTCAATTCCCTTTCAATGTTATACATTTCACTGGAGACATCCAGTAACAATTGACAATTCAGTCAATTAACAATTCGTTTAACATCCAGTAACAAAGTAACAATTTAGTATTCTTGAGAATGTCCTTTCTTGAATTTATTTTGTTTGAAACATGAATCTTAATAAATCGTTGATTTAAAAGAGGACAATAAGATTCAATCAGCAGTAAAAATTTTATGGAAAGTGTCAGCCGGTAACTTAGCCGCTGAAAAAACTTCAATAGAGGTCTACAATTTTGAAAGTTGGTCGATTTCGATAAAATTTTAACTCTACTTTGTATACACAAAATAGATATCAAATATGAAAAAAAAATTAATTATCTTCACACATTCCAAAATTTTGTAGTTTGTAGGTGTATGATGCATCGTTTGCTATCGCTGGATTTGTTTGTGTTAACGAGCGGTACAGTCTCTGCTTAAAGTCAAGATCGATCACTATGAGTGCGACAACGTTGGTCAGTGCGAGTGGGACAGATACATTGGTAACTGCCTTGTGATTAACAAGGATAGAAAGCCTCCATTTAAACAATACTGAATTCTTAAGTTGAATTGGCCTATAGATGTAAAGTGCTCCATATGATACAATGATCAGCCTGGTAAACGACACCAGTTATCCGATTGGCGGTTATGTGTGGAACTATCCTATTCAAACTTGATTGAAATGAAGACATCGAAGAATGCTCCTTTTTGTTTAATATTGGGCTAAGTATTGGGCCAATCCTTGCGAAACTTGGATGGGACCACCGCTGAGCGATGCTTTTTCATTAAAAAAAAAAATTCATCGAAATCAGTTCAATATTGTGTACGTTCTGGGAGCATCTGGTTTGGTGCACCAGAATTCTTTCGGTGCACCGAACCAGTCACGTGATTGGTGTACCAACATATGTTCCCAGGGACGGCAGTACAGCACTCACCAGTGTACAGTTGGGTGCGTACTTTTGAAATTAATCTGTGTAAGTCACTGTTGTACTAGTTGCGCAAATAAAAGAAAGCCGCTATAGGGTTTTCGCCTATTTTGATAGAATAATTGTGCATATAATAAAGAATAATTATTATTGGAGGCAATATGCAGTTTGGAAGTTCATTTCCACATAAACTGCTATCATTATTAAGGTGAATAACGGGAAATATGACATTGAAATTACAAAATTTTGTTCAATAAATATTTTATAATAAACTTACCACTTAAAAGAGCATGAATTTCCTCTGTTTCATGAATATTGTACATAACTTCATTGAATGCATTAACTTGATCATGTTTGGAAGCCATTTTGGAATGAAATAGCAGACGATTTTTCTTTGACCAATGAGAGATCTCTGATTACTGGTTCACAGTCCATGGATCTACCTTTTCGTATGGTGCATGAAACCTGCACCGGAGCAGGCCAAACCGGAAACAGCTGCTGGTTAACAAACTGTCAAAAGCTCCCAATGGACTTGGAACTCATGCCTCTGGTGCACCGGTTGAAGCTACCGGTGCACCGAAAATGCTCCCAGAATGTGTACGTTCTGGGAGCATCTGGTTTGGTGCACCAGAATTCTTTCGGTGCACCGAACCAGTCACGTGATCGGTGTACCAACATATGTTCCCAGGGACGGCAGTACAGCACTCACCGGTGTACAGTTGGGCGCGTACTTTTGAAATTAATCTGTGTAAGTCACTGTTGTACTAGCTGCGCAAATAAAAGAAAGCCGCTAGCCTATAGGGTTATCAATTGAAATATACGCCTATTTTGATAAAATAATTGTGCATATAATAAAGAATAATTATTATTGGAGGCAATATGCAGTTTGGAAGTTCATTTCTACATAAACTGCTACCATTATTAAGGTAAATAACAGGAAATATATCATTGAAATTACAAAATTTTGTTCAATAAATATTTTATAATAAACTTACTACTTAAAAGAGCATGAATTTCCTCTGTTTCATGAATATTGTACATAACCTCATTGAATGCATTAACTTGATCATGTTTGGAAGCCATTTTGGAATGAAACAGCAGACGATTTTTCATCAACCAATGAGAGCTCTCTGGTTACTGGTTCACAGTCCGTGGATCTACCTTTTCGTACGGTGCATGAAACCTGCACCGGAGCAGGCCAAACCGGAAACAACTGCTGGTTAACGAACTGTCAAAAGCTCCCAAAGGACTTGGAACTCATGCCTCTGGTGCACCGGTTGAAGCTACCGGTGCACCGAAAATGCTCCCAGAACTCACACAATGTACCCAATTCGAATGATTGATGTACAAACATAAAAAAAAGACAGGTCGAATATATAACCTTGTTCTTTTTGCAAGTCAGTTAAAAACAAGAGTTGCATCATCAGCAAATGAAATAATTTGGCCATCTCTCACATTTATTTTCAGGAGGTGATTTATGTAAATTAAAAAGAGAATTGATGATAACACAGTATGGTACCCTCTGAGGCAAACCATAAAATCGACAGGACTTTACAGCTATTTTTTTTTATTGTGAGGTGTTGTGATCTGATCTTTAAATAATTTTCAAATAGCTTTAGCAGGATGCCTCTAATTCCAAGCTTGGAATGTTTTTCTAAAAGTCTTAAATCTGAAACTGTGTCAAAAGCCTTATTTATACCCAGATCAAGAAATATGACAAACGATTTTGTTTCTTATCAAATGTGTCTGTTTTAAATTACGAGCTTTTAGAGCAAAAATTTTCTATTTGCACAGTATAATATACCTGCTGTCTTTACTTAATTTACAAATCTCTATCAGAATCAATAGTTATAAGATATGGTATTGAGTCTTGGGGAAGTGCTGCCAATTACCTTGTAGTAAAAAATCATATGTTCAAACATGTGTATTAAATTCTTTATTACTGTTTTGTTATATTCATAAACAAACTCATTCTAATTCAATGTAGTATCGTTCAAGTTATTAAAAACCTTTATAAAGGTGTTGAAAGTTTCTCTTGGATTCATTCTATTCTTATAACAATTTTAATAACTTGATATTGTGAAATGAATACAATCCTAAAGCCAGACAAGTTTAGTGTAGATCCAAAATCATCATCTGCAAGCAAGGAATGGACACATTGGCACAAAACTTTTCAGAACTTTATTACCAGCATCACACCACAACCATCAGACTCCAATAAACTCAAAATACTTATAAACTTCATTACTCCAGAAATCGATGAGTACATAAGTGGAAGTGGTACATATAACGATGCTATATCTGTGCTAAGGAAAATCTATGTAAAACCGGTCAATGAAATATTTTCCAGACATAAACTATCTGCAGGTCAGCAACAACCTGATGAGACTATTGATGAATATCTCCAGGCCTTGAAACAGGGGCGGACTTACGATAGTTTTAAGGGAGGGGCGGTAGTCCGCCTGCAGGGGGGGGGGGTCCGGGGAGGTACAGGGGGCATTATGTTTGATTTTGACAACTCTAAAACTCACGTTTTAAGCATTTTGAGCACTAAAATTCACTGTTGATTAGGTTAAGTAGTTTTGCCATTTTGTATGGTGTCTAATATTTTCTATCAAACAGTTATGCAATCAATACAATTTCTATTATTTGCAGAATTCCCATTGTTTATTGGAGATTCCTAATTACCAAATGCAAACCAAATAAAACTTAAATATAACTTGTTGTACATTATTTAAATTTCAATATGTCAGTTGAATAAAAAAACTTGAGGTAATTTAATACAAAAAAGTCTTCTTATTGGAAGAAAGACATTATGCCCACATTAGTAATTTGATTTTTCTGTTTTTTTTTTTGTTTGCAAATCTGGTAATAATGCTTTCATTATTCATGGGTATGTCACGATGAACAAACATCATTGCCAGTCCATTGAGTCTTTCTTCTCCACTTCTTGAACGTAAGTATGTCTTCAGTAGCCTAAGAGTTGAGAATGATCGTTCTGCACTTGCAGTGCTGACTGGAAGAGTGAGAAGAATCTTGAGCAGAGATTTTATTAGTGGGAATAAAATTGGGTGGCAAATTTTAAATGCATCCAGTGGAGTAGATGGGACACTACAGCCATTTTCAACTTCACGCTTCCATTTCACACTCCACTGACAATGCTCAGCTTGCAGTTTTGTTACAGTCTTCTTGATCCTCAATACCAATCAAGGTGGCAAATCTAGCAAGATTTCTTAAATCAGATGTTAGTGGTGGAGGGTTCACTGGAACATCAACATTTTGTGCAACAATGATGGCAGGTAGAAGAATATTTAGTTTGAAAACATCAAGCACATCTTCAGAAAATCTTGTCCTGAAGTCTTCAATAGTCCAGTCAAGTAAGGGGACATAAATGTTTCTCCTGCAACACTCCTCATGATTTGTAGATGGAGCATTAGGCTGATTTCTCTGCCTCTGAGTAATTCATGGTAATTTTAATTCAACACCTAATGATTGGCAATTTCAGTAGTTCTATTGTACACAATGGTGAAATCCTTTTCAATGTTGGTACGTTTATTTATAAGAATATATTTCACATTAAATATTGCATTGGAAGCTGTCTGAACATCAAGATCATTAGTCTGGAAGAGTGCACTTAAATTATGAGTGAGAACCAGAATTTCGTTCAGACAACACAGAGTAACAATGAACTCACTATCAGTGATACTCACAAGCAAACTTTGGGCTTTTGGTGGTGATGTATCCCCTTGTACATCTGACCAGTTAGAAACAATTTCAAGGGCAGTGGTAATTTTCTCTATGTGTCTAATAAACTTCAAAACTGCATCATGACATTCCACCCAATGTGTATCACACAGTTGAGTAAGTTGGCCCTTCAACACATTTTTTAGAACCATATTTCTTTTTGATGATCCATTAAAAAATGTTATGACCTCTTCCAATATACAGATTGGACTTTTGCCATTTTGAATATTACCAAGTTAAGTTGGTGATTATAGCAAGGGCATCTTACAGCATTGACTGCAACTTTCTAAATTTCTTGGATAGCTCCAAAATATTGTGATAGCTCACAGAAATATTTAAGGACACTCCATCTGTCCCAATGCCAATACAGCTTTTTGGATCCAAACCAAGACACTTTAATTCCTGAAGCACAACATGTCCAAGTTTTACACCAGTTACTGTAGGTTCAGTGTCACATTCCACGTTTCTCTCACACACATCATCTTCACTTTCATTATCAGATGGAGAATTATTATCAACAAGTTCTGTGACTGCTTCTGTAGATCAAGAAACCCCACAAAATCTTCTCTTATTTTTGTCTAGCCCCCTTCCTCTGCTATGTACCTCAATACTAAAGCCATTTGAGAAATATGTGCCACATCCACAGTCTTGTCAAACATACAGCTGAACAGTTTTGCTTCCCCTACACAAGACATGATTGTTTGTAAAATATCCTCACCACAAAATTCAATAAGAGAGTTTTGAATTGTTTCACTGGTGGAGACATTTCTCTGAGAAGCTGTCTTTAGATGCTTTTCTAGGGCAGTATCACCAACATCACAATGGAAGCACAACAGAGCTCGGAAATTACCATCATTTTTGGATGGCTCCTCCACTGTCACAAGCCCATGATCTCTATGGCCCCTAAAAGCTATGTTCTGATGGCTGAGAAAAATCACATTTTTTAGAATCAGCTCATTTTTCTCTATTCTCCTTTGCTTGCTGAAGCCTGAAGCTATCCAGTTGGTTAAATATCTGTGCCTCAGGGTGTTTGAAGTTTTCAATAAAATCCAATGCACTCTGTACCACTTCTCGATGGTAAGATGTATTTTGATGATTCTCAAGATCTCCCTTTTTACCAAAAAGCTTAGCAAACTTCAATAAAGGTTCCCTCACAAGCTTACCCAAGTTATTTGGTTTCCCACCAGTTTTTAAAAAGATTTAGGGATAAATTACACTAGTAAATGTGTTTAAACGGCCGGAATGGCCATAAAAATTTTAAATTTTCCCTGGTCAAGGGGGGGGGGGGGCGGCCGCCCCCCCGCCACCCCCCCAAGTCCGCCACTGCCTTGAAACTATTGAGTAAGGACTGCCAGTTTAAAGCTGCCACAGCTGAAAGGAATAGGGATGATTATATCCATGACACATTTATTGCTGGAATAAAGTTTCCTACAATTTGCCAGCACTTACTAGAAAATGCTTCATTGTCACTAGAAGAGGCATATAGTCAAGCCAGATCCCTAGAGCTTGCACATGACCAATCATTAGCTTTTCAATCTTCGTCCCAAGAAACTCAAGCAAGCAATCAGAATGTTGATTCAACCTCAAGCAGTTTAGAAAAGTTTTCACTAGCTGCTGTGAGAGAAAAATGTTTCTTTTGCAGTAATATCAGACATCCTCAGGTCAACTGTCCAGCTAAAAATACAATTTGTCATAACTGTGGTAAACAGGGGCATTTTGCTAAGTTCTGCAGGTCAAGTTAATTACAAACCAAGCGATCGAATAAACCTAAAGAAGTTATGAACTCTATTGACCTAGCAGCTTTACCCGGTGGACTGACAAAGAGTACAGTACAAGCCCTAGTTAATGGAAAATCTGTCTATGCTTTGATAGATACAGGAAGCTCTCTGAGTTTTATAAACAAATCTACTGCTCTTAATCTAGGTATTCCCATAAGACCAGGTAGGGGTACTGTCTCAATGGCAACTACATCAATCACATCCGACATAACAGGCCAATGCAAAATAAATCTTGTCATTCTTGATTACTGTTACAAGAAAGTTAATCTTTTGTTGTTACCAGATCTTTGTGCAGATATAATTGTTGGACATGATATTTTGAAAAACCATGCAAGTCTTAAAGTAGTCTTTGGTGGCAACAAGTTACAATTAACCATATGTAGCGTGGCAGCCTCAAATGTAGAACCAGTATCATTGTTTTCAAATTTAAAACCGGAATGTAAGCCAATCACAATCAAGTATCATCGCCATAGCACAAATGATTTAAAGTTTATTGAAAACGAACTAAGTAAATTGCTTAAAGACAATGTTATAGAGCCTAGTATGTCTCCATGGAGGGCTCAAGCATTGGTAGTTACAACTGAAAATCATAGGAAAAGAATGGTCATTGACTACTCCAAAACTATAAATCGTTTTACATTACTGGATGCTTACTCACTACCAAGAATCGATGATATTGTTAGCAAAGTTGCAAATTATGTGTTTTTCAGTACTATTGACTTGAAAAGTGCATACCACCAAGTTAAGATAAGAAATTAAGAAAAACACTTCACAGCGTTTGAGGCCTGTGGTCAACTCTACCAGTTTAAGCATATTCCATTTGGTCACTAATGGGGTAGCAGTGTTCCAACATGTAATTGACCAAGTCATATGATCAGAACAGTTACAAGACACTTACACCTACCTTGATGATATCACAATCTGTGGAAAAACACAAAAAAAACATGATATGAACCTAAAGAAGTTTATTGAAGCTGCAAACAAATACAACCTAACTATTAATAATGAGAAGTCTTCATGTTCACTGAAATCTATCAACTTATTGGGCTATCACATATCAAACAAAACTATCAAGCCTGACCCCAGTCAACTAGAACCCTTGAAAAATTTACCTCTGCCTAGAGACACTGCATCACTGAGGAGGACCCTCGGTATGTTTTCACATTATGCATCACTGATACCAGATTATGCCACTAAAGTGATTCCACTTGTGCGCACTACATTCCCCTTGTCCAAAGCTGGGCTCCAGTCATTCGAAACTATGAAAAGTGAAATCATCAAATCTGTAGTAAGCTGCATTGACCCTCAAGCACAGTTCATTGTAGAAACTGATGCATCTGAGTGCACCATTGCTGCTACTTTGACTCAATCAAACCGTCCAGTCACATTCTTCTCAAGATACTTTCTCCAGCAGAACAAAGACATTCAAGTGTTGAAAAAGAAGCACAAGCCATTGCGGAAGCACTGCAAAAATGGTGTCACTACTTGATTGGCAAACATTTCAAGCTGATTACTGACCAGAGGTCAGTAGCCTTTATGTTTGATAACAACCGTCATGGCAAAGTGATAAATGAAAAGATAATGAGGTGGAAACTGGAATTGTCTTGCTTTCATTATGATATTGTATACAGAACTGGCAAAGATAATAAGGCTGCTACCCTGTCTAGAGTATGTTCTTCAATCCAAAATCAAGAAAAATTGTTAATTGATTCACATGTGTCTCTATGTCACCCAGGTGTGACACATTTGTACCACTGGGTTTGGAGTAAAAACTTACCCTACTCGATTGATGAAATCAGATGTTTATCAAACTCCTGCAATGTGTGTGCTGCTGTGAAGCCCAGATTCTTCAAACACAAAGGGATTCTAATCAAAGCCACTTCTGCATTTGAACAACTAAATATCGATTTTAAAGGCCCTCTGCCTTCGTCAAGTCAAAACTGTTACCTATTAGTAACAGTAGATGAGTTTTCATGGTTTTCTTTTGCTTCCTCATGTTCAGACATGTCATCATCTACAGTTAAGTCAGAACTAAAAACTCTATTTTCTACTTTTGGGGTTCCTAGTTACATACATTCAGACAGAGGAACATCATTTCTGAGCCAAGACTTAAAAAGTTACTTGAATTCACTTGGAATCTCAACTAGTAGAACCACTGCATACAATCCAGCAGGTAATGGACAGGTTGAAAGATACAACGGCATTCTATGGAAAACGATTGAGCTAGCATTGAAATCACTCAACTTGGAAATAAACCAATGGGAGTCAGTTCTAGAAGATGCCCTCAGCTCAGTGAGATCACTACTTTGTACAGCCATGAATCAAACTCCTCACGAGCGTATGTTCTTACATCCACATAGATCTGGGAACAATGGTGTTTCAGCTCCTTCTTGGCTTCTCAATTCCGGCCCTGTCTACTTGAAGAAATTCAATCATACGTCCAAGTATGAGCCACTTGTTGAAGAGGTCCAACTTCTTCATGGGAATGCTGAGTATGCCCATGTTAAGTTGTCTGATAGAAGGGAAACTACTGTATCAACATGTCATCTTGCTCCAGTTGGAGAGTACCAAGACAGAGATAACATAGAACAAACTGATTTTGAAAGTGATGAAAACAATCTATTACCCACTTCTCAACCTGAACCTGAATACCTTCTTAGTCCAACATCAACACAGAACCAAGAAAATGAAATGAGTACTACTGCCAAGAATTCACTACCTAGACAAGAGACTACTAGATGAGAGAACAATAACACAATTCCGAGAAGTTCCAGAAGCAGAAGACCTCCTAATAATTTAACTGATTACATTCATTAACCTTAGGGAGGAAGAATGTAGTAAAAAATCATATGTTCAAACATGTGTTTTAAATTTTTTATTACTGTTTGTTATATTCATAAACAAACTCATTCTAATTCAATGTAGTATTGTTCAAGTTATTAAAAACCTTTCTAAAGGTGTTGAAAGTTTCTCTTGCATTCATTCTATTCTTATTACATACCTTTTGGATAGAATTGAAAGAATTCAATTCAGAACCCTTAAGTGTATCATGTCTAGATTTAATCGGTTGAATTTCACTATTGAGGATAAGCAATCTGTTCAAACTTTCTTCCACACTCTCACTCCAAGAAACTTTTATCTGTGTAGTCATACTCATGTTCAAGGATAATCACGCTCATAGACATTTTGCTCCAATCCCTCATTACAACTTGAGAACAAACAATATTTACTGCATTACCAGATTCAGCAATTCATAAGGAAAAAGATCATTGAGATATCTCCTTCCCAAACTATTCAATAGCTTACCAATTAAGATTCAACTGCAGTTAGACGAGAAAACACATTTTAGTTTAATATTTCTCTGCACTTCACAGCATAGCGCTGAATGGAATTAGTGTAGGCAGTAGGGAGAGTCTCCTTCCTACAGCGGCGGCTCCCCCCACCAACTGACCATTAGTGGGTATGTGCGTATGAGAGTGTGTGAGGGAGCGAGGGACAGACCGTTTACAGGCTACATTTTTATCTCATCAAGACTGGTTTCGCTAATGACTCATGAGCAAGAAAAGGAGAGATAAGAGCAAGAGAGGATGTGTTTTGGAATTGCAATTTTGGTGTCACACCACTCAGTGTTTACCGGACTGAAGACTGAACAGAAAGTTGAATCCTAAGATTGTGAATTTCAACTAGTGAATTCATCCACATTACAGGGGTGCCCATCCCCCCAAGT
The DNA here is from genome assembly GCA_948455865.1 of Conomelus anceps. Classification (NCBI taxonomy): domain Eukaryota; kingdom Metazoa; phylum Arthropoda; class Insecta; order Hemiptera; family Delphacidae; genus Conomelus; species Conomelus anceps. The sequence continues at coordinate 39,193,881 of OX418217.1, forward strand.
CTCATCACGCCCCCCCCCCTAAATTCAGCACCTGCCCCCCCCCACCAATAAAGTAGGAATCCCCCCAAAAAAATGCGAAAAAATAAGCTCCAATATTCAAACAAAATTAAAAGAAGATTTCTATAGGTATAGAAAAAAATCAAACCAAGTCGATAATATAAAAAATGTATGTATATTTCTTGAGATTCTTACACGGCTTAATTTTCGAAATTGAGAAATACCGGAGCTCTGACTCACCGGCTGGTCCGGGGTCCTCCCCCGGAAAATGTTTGAAAATTACACTTGAATTGGTGCATTTTAAACGCATTTGAGCATGGTTAGTAATGCACATATAATATGCTAATAATATGCATATAATATATTACATAATATGCTAAATAACAAGCTAGTTCAGATCTGGTTTAAAATAAATTATTTTATTATAGATTTAGATAGCCGGAGCTCTGCCCCGATGTGCTCCGGCTGACATTAAGCCCTGTATTCTTTACATAGGTAAATTTTTTTTTGTAAAGGTAAAAAAGAAATAGCTTAATAACTTCCTGCACAACATAACTATCTTAGCTGATTCATATTCAATACTGTAGTATGATAATAATTATAAATCTATTGTCATTAATGTTTTGAACAATGTAAAATATTCAAAATTTGTGGAGAGAGCAGTTTTGGACTTGAGTCTGTTTCTCCTTCACATTCATTGTAATTTTGTCACAATAAATAAATAAATAGACATTCTATATGTGGTGACTTCATAATATATTTTTGAATATCGTCACGTTAAACACGGTTTCAATCAACTTTAGCCCCCCCCCCCAACTTTTTTTAGAACCCCCCCAGGAATTTCAATGACGCAGTCTTTGCCCTGTGGGCACCCCTGCACATTAAAATTTGATTCCGATTAATAAAAATATGAAAATTTTAGTATTAGTATACTGCAACTGTAATGCACTTACTTGAAGTTTCTCCAACAAGTTTTCTGTTTCTTTCATCTAAGAGAGATGACATAATTTCAGAGGGTTATTGAGATCGAGGAAGAACGACAGAGAGAGAATAAAATGAAGGCTTTACCAGTTGCGTAACGTACACCCCCGCAGACCCACCATGACGCGGGGGGGGGGCGGGCTATAAGGGGGCCCGGACTGGAAATACATTTTTTCAAGAAATGGCCCGTGCCCAGACTGAAATATACAAATTTTTCAAAAGAAATAAAACTGAAACACTGAAGGAAGAAAGAAAGAATGGGCTAAATATTGTCAGGTCAATGTTTATTGTTTACTTTATCAATTTGCTGATAGATTTAGTGGAGGAATTTAGAAGCAGGATGTTGTGACTTCACTCTTCAGGAATGGAGACATACAGAGGACAAAACTCTGGAAAACGTTACGCCACTGGGCTTCACGGCATAGGGACTAGAGATTTAGTTGGATATCGTACCTTTTCCATGTGTAATGTACAAAAGTACTTCTTGCCGATTATATTACAATAATTAATATTGTTATATTTATATAGATTCCATATCAGTGGCTTCCAACAAAATATTTTTAAGGACCTCCTCATCGGTCGAAATATTGTACACCATCATAAGTTATTGAATTTCAGAGTATTGAACATTTTAGTAACTTACTACAATATTATAGTTTATACTGTATTAATTGACTGAAGGACTGTTTGAGCAAGGACACTTATTGCAATAGGGTGCTCTTGTAGAGTAATCTAGAGGCTTGCTGCATGAGTCTACAATCATTTGATTGGGAACCACTGTCTAGAAGTCTAGTTAATTATACAATAATTGACTGGGCTAAGAATGTAACAGCATTGGACTTGTTTCACACATAAATATATAGTCCGTTTTCGGTTCTAGTCATTGAGATAGGTATAAGCATAGACGAACCATCAAGACGAACCATCAAGACGAACCATCTTACTATCCCTGATCAATGGTATAAGTGAGTGGAGGGAGTAGTGTGTATTTGCACTGTGTATGAATTTGCTTCACTTCCTAAATTTATGTTCTCGCGTAGAATGGAACCGTACATTTGTATGAAACAAGCCTTATGCACGCTTTTCTAATAACAGCTATGAGTAAACACACACTAAACGTTACGAAGCATCAAACCTTTAATCAGCCAAAAAAGAGAAAAGTACGTTTTTTCTTGCGCGAGATCTACCAATCTCACAATACAGTAAACACTCAAGTATTTGTAGAGTTGACTGGCAAAGAAACAACAAAAAATTTTCTTCAAATAAGTTTATTTAAAATCGAATTAATATTATTAGGTTCAGAATAATAGACTAACAAATTATGGGATTTTTGACACAACTATTGTCAATAGTATATTTTTCAAAAATAAACGTTTTCAGCTATCTTATTCCTTTTTTTTTAAATCTTGCGTGTGCAAAATTTATATCTTACATATTCTGTTGATACAAAAATCGTAGATTATTGTCAATTTTTTCAGAATTTTTAGGACATGTGCACTACAAGTTCACACTTCTAGCATAGGGAAAATAACATTGACTCGTGACCTTGACCGCGTTTTCTACCGCGCATAAAAAACTATGCTTGTGCAGAAATTAATTTTTATATATTCTTGTGACACAAAAATCTTAGATTATTGTCAATTTTTTCATAATGTTTTAGACATGTGCGCTACAAGTTCACGGAGCTCGCTCAATGGCTTGGAGAGAGGCGTAAACGAATAACGACATCGAATTTTGGAAGGATTAGTAAGAGGAGGCCACTCACTGGTTGTCAAAATATTGTTCTTGAACTTTTGTATGGCACTTACAGTTCTTCGGCCATGAAATATGGAGATAAATAAGAAGGCTGCTCTTAAAAAAAGTTGCTGAAATGACCAGGAAAAAATAATGAAATGTTGTCTGTTTCCTGATGCCAATAATACTATTAATTTTACTGTAATGTATTAGTCTATTCCACAATAAAAGCAAAGCCCAAATCTGTTCTAGGTTACAACATTAATGCACTGTAGTGTTATGAAAATATTAGTTGAAGAGTATAAAAAATTTACCAAATAAACACACTATTCATAACAAGATAAACAATGGGCTGATAAAATACCATTATAGGTAAATTCATAAGACAGGAGTAGTCAGCTAATATTGCACTGCTAAATAAATAGTAAATCAATACCATACATAAAATAATATAATAATAAATCAAAGATCTAATACTTGAGAAGAAAGAAAAGCAAAAATAGTATTACATCAATATTACAGTCATAAATATAAAGTAAATCAGTAACGTATCTAAAATAATATAATAATAAATAAAAAATCTACTAATTAAGAAAAAGAATAACAAAAATAAGAAAATTAAAAACCTGTTAAATTAAATTAATTAAATTAAAAATTAAAGACCTGGGTGTCAGCTTGGTCCAGTGTATTCTTTAACACTTCTTTTCGCGTGTTTCTTGCGCCTCAATAATCCAATCCGGATTACAAAATAAGCAGTACTCACATTTTGAAACATGAAGTTGCCCCTGTATTTGAAAAAAACATGATTTTGACACCAAACCCCATTTTTCCCCTTTCATCTACAAAAATCAATTCTCCAACAGTGCGTGCTCAATTTCAAGTACTTGTCTCTCTTCTTTGCACGTCAATACAAAGAGACCTGTCCCTCTTAGAGAAAAAGGTTTCAAATAAAAAATTTAGATCAGATCTTTATCTAAAACTTTCACACTTTCAAAACTTTCCTACCCAAGAAATGAAAAAAATTCTCGATTAGGGTCTGCATCAATGACACATCACAAAGTTTTTGAAACATCGTTGGATAAATTCTCATATAAAAACCGAACGTGTGCAGGAAATTGATGTTTTTTTGCATCGCTCGAATCACAAAATATCGTTTCTTAAATCTACCAAATTTCAAAATATTCTATCAATATTCAGATAGTGAAATGGCTTTGCGTACAATGAATTTGTACGATAAAAATTCAGCACGACTTGTCGTTTGGCGACAAGCCAATTCCCCCACTCATTAGGTTTCACTCATCGATATCTATACTACTACAACTGGATCGCGCGCTGTATGTTGGAGTTTCGGTCCGGCCACTCGGCTCTCCCCCACCACTAGTCCGTGTAGAAGTGCGCTGCAGCCTTACAAATCCTATAGAGCTACCTTGTTCACGTGAACAAAAACTGGCATATCTTTGTTGTTACTTGATAGAATTTAATGCGGTTTTAACTATTGTATTCCCCATAATATTACAAAGGCGTATGTTAAGTTCTATGTATTTTTAAGCATGATTGGATAAAAAACAGGGTAGAAAAGCCATCTATGTATAATATATGTTTCAACTGTTGAGTCTTCTCAAAATCCCGCTCTTCTTGCCTATAACTCAGTAAGATATTAAGTATAATTGAAACCTATTTACCAATTAGGCAATTATCTTAGCATAATGTAACTCTCCAGCCAAATATCAATTGTAGTGTACCAAAATTCCTCATATGGGCTAAATGCATTGCTTTAATATAAACAGGCATTTTTGACCTTAAAAAAAGAAGATATGAGTCAATAGAACATTTAAATAGTAGAATAGTGAATTATTGTATTTCAGTTTCCCTACTGACTCAGTTGTTAGAGCAAAATGGGTTGGTGGCGACAAAACGAAAAAATTGTAATCCTATACATCATTAATGTTTATGTAGCAAGAACTTTGATGAGGATCATTTCGAAGTTGGTGGTATAAGAAGAAAATTGATGCAAAATGTGAGACCAACGAAATTCGATTTTCCTCCTAATCTACAAGAAAGCAAACCAAAATCAAGGTGCATACTATTTAGAACTCAGGTTCAGGACATTTAGAATACTCATTGGGTTTTTAATATTAAAAATCTTAATCTGGGCCCTATTGCCAGCACCAGTAAGATAAAATGTGTACGAAAATTTATTATAATTTTAATTCAACTATCTATATATTCGCACATGCTATAAAATTAATTCTGTATAATATATTCAATGAAAGACCTTTTATTTAGACATTTTTTGTAAACTAGTTATGGATTTTATTTGATTAGGGTATTTATCAAATAATTTTCGACCAGCTTCAAAAGGAAATTTGTCATAAACTTGAAGTTTGTGATATAAAGGCCTAATATTTGTATTTCTTAAGTTGTGTGCATTTGTTTGTACATTAAAAGCAAAATTAGAAAGGAAAAATAGAATTATTGTTCCTAAAATATATAATAACAGGAAAGTTAATAAGGCTAAGAACTTGAAAAAATTCCAACACGAATCTATTGAAATTATTCTTACAGAATTTTCCTGCAAAACAAAGGTTATTTGAATTTTAGTTTCCAAACCACATGTGTATGTATTTTCCTGTTTAACTTTGGTATTGTCCACCAATATAACTTTACTTTTTCTTATCTATTCTTCCCTATATTTAACCTTTTTGATTGGGAAAAGTAGTTTTTTAAAGTAGTTTGGGAAAAAGATTTTCGTCAAAGCAGAGTAGGAACCAATTATTGTATCCTAGTGTAGCAATAAATAATGAAATTTTAGTAACAGAAAATAGCACGAAGTTCTTAGGTTTGTTAGTGGATTGTAATCTCTCATGGGATAGTCATGTTTGTCATGTTATGAAAAAGATATCCCCTGGTCTTTATGCTTTGAGACAAATGTCCTGTTTATGTAGTATCCAGACATTGAAGTCAGTATACCATGCAGTAATACATGCGCATCTGGCGTACGGTCTTTGTATGTATGGCAGTACAAGCAAAAAAAATTTGGATAAAATTCTTAAGCAGCAGAAGCGAGCAATTAGAATAATGCTTAAGCTTGGAAGATCCGACTCAGCAAGATTGCCTTTCTCTCAACTTGGAATTTTGACAATTTATGGACAATACATATTCGATGTCATCATGTTTTTTAAGAGGCAGCCCAATTCAGAATTAAGAAATCAGACTCACAATTACAATACCCGTTATGGCCGAATTTCTGAGAGACATAGGTTAGACCTTTTTGAGAAGAAAACAATTTACAGGGGTAGGAAATTTTTTACAAAGTTGCCAAACGATTTGCAAATATTGGAAGATATTAAAAAATTTGGAAAAAAATTGAAGGAATATTTGGTAGCCTTATCTCTGTATTCTTTACAGGAGTTTTAAGATATTAATCATTAATTTAATTGACTTTTGTTTGTACCTACTAGTTTTACATAACTTTTAAGATTTGACACTATTCACGTGTATTTGTACATGTTAGACGAATAAAGATTTTTTCAATTCAATTCAATTCAATAGTATAAGCTACATCAATGTTTGAATACTCACATACACCTTTTGTTTGAACCTATGGATATAGATTATGTTAAAACACACTGGTAAATGTTGCAGACTGCATTTACCAGTGACGAATTGGAGTCAGCATTAGATGAGAACTTGTGGCAGAACAACACCATGGAAATTAATCTAAATTTATTAATAACTTAATGATAAAGGCTTGCTGATCTTCTAAGCTTTAATCAGACCAAAATTATGTAATATAATACACCAGTAGTTAAAATTAACAACAGGAAAGTAGCTTTCAAAATTACTCTATCACTCAACTATATTCGTTAGATTTGAGTGTCATAAATAGTTTACTATCAAATTCTTTTGATATGAAATTTATACCATAATCTTCACACGTTTATACGGATTACAAATATGATAACTAATTTAAAATAGAGCCACTACAAACAAAGATATAGCGGTTTTTGCGATGGCAAACATGGTACCGCCGTAAGCCATGCTGTGTAAGAGCGCGCTTCTACACGGACTAGTGGTGGGGGAAGTACTGTCGAGAGAACCGGACCGCTAAAGCTCACTTCCTCATATGCAGCGCGCGATCCAGTTGTAGTAGTATAGTAGTATAGAGGTCGATGGTTTCACTTCGATGAACCCCTACGGCTCTATTTCATTCCATGCTGTGGTGGTGGGGGTAATTGAGACCGGTGGCGCTTTCTGGTGAGCGACCGATTCAACTATTTTTCAAATGAAACCGTTTATTTCTTGTTCCAATTTTGTGACGTCATACGTTTTTATTCACAGTTTATGACAAAAGTATAAGGAATTTGAATAAAATTTCAATGGATTTAGATTCGTGTTGTTAATCTTTATGTCTCTTGCTTTTTAATTTCGCTGATTGATGCTTCTTTTAAAAAAATGACATAATCATGTTAAATTCCCAAAATAAGAAAAACTGAAAGAAAAAACGAATTTTGAAAAACAAGTGATCTTTGTAAAAGTATAAAGATAAATCATGTAAATTTTCAAGGCAATTTGTGGTTCCATTCTTGAGATTTTAATGAAATAAAACTGGGCAAAATGCTCATTTTCTAGCTTGCTCAGTACAGGTGCAGTTGAATCGTGATTGTACCAAGGAAGATGTTTTTCATCACATCATTATACATACTATACAAACTTAGTAAACCCATATTTCTAACTATATTTGCTAAATCATATTGAATTCAGGATTTTATTTCATCTTTAAAGCTTTGTTTATATTTTTGATTTTATTTTATTTATTCTAGCACATGGACGGTTGCTACTTTTTCTTTGTTATCCAATTGTTTATCTACTTTTGTTTTGTTTTTCAATTCTGGTAAAATCTTAGTTAACAAATAATAATCGTGTTACCGCCGCATCAGAGCGACAAATAATTTTTATAGTAATTTATTTATTACGCTTTTTTTCTTACCTGTTTAGTTTCATTTCTTTTTCTTTACATACATTAGACTAATATTCAATTTCCACCATAACCTTCATTTTCCCTAACTTCTTCTTTTTTGTAATTTGTATTATATAATTGATTTCCATTTTGTAATTTATATTATGTTGGCACCTGCTGAAAAACCCACAAGGTTTAGCGGGACCTTTATTTGGAACTTGTAAATAAACGAATGATTGATTGATTGAGCAATGAATAATAAGACTTGAAGTTGTCATAACCACATCTATTGAAAGCAGTGAAATACCGGTACTAGTTTCGGTTGTTTCCATTATCAATCTCAATCAAACTAAGAATAATATATTTATACTAAGCCACTCTATACTTTAGTTTGATTGAGATTGATAATTGTGTAACAACCGAAACTAGTAATTCACTGTTTTCAATGAATGTTTTTGTGACAACTTCGTCTTATTATTCATTATCATTATGGATATCTTCCACAATATCACCTTCGCCACTACAAAGAAAGTATTATTACCGCCATTATCATTATATTATTGTTATTTTGAGTATTTACGTCAGTTTTAAAGTTGTTGGCAATACTGCCCCAACTTTCCGCTTCAAGGTAAGAAAATAATTTTAGAAAGTCAATTTTTCTTATGTCGTTTTGTATGGGCGGGGAATGTTCTTATGTCCGAGTTTATGGTAAAAACAGTTTATTTCAAGATTTTCTTGTGTCCCTTCGGCACACACCCTGCCCAGGGGTCCCTGGGTACACACATGCTCCTCTGCTTTTCAATTTCCAATATATGTTTAGCCTATGTAGCTACTAAAATACTTGTTTCTTATATTATTTTATAGGATTATAAATAATGTTATGGTATGTCACGAGCAAGCAAGAGGATTTTATGCTGGAAAATCATACGATATTATTTTTTATTTAATAATTTATCCTGAATAATGAGATAATTTAGTAAAATTGTATTTTTGTAAGGACTTTATAATCTGTGTTTACACTCTATATAACCATGTTGTACAACTTTCACAAAGGAATGCAGTTTCCAAAAATAAAATGTTATACTAACATACTGTTGTAGTAACTAAGCTTCTATTCCACAAGGACTCAAACTACTTGTAAGTCATAAAAAAGAGGCAGTGCCCCCGAATTTACTTCCTATCCCAGGGCCTCCAGACAAAATTGCGAAACCGTTCATACATTTGAAAAACATAGAGCCACCAATTATTGTACGTCACCAACTTTTACATCAAATACATGAAAAAATACAAAGGAGTGTAAAAATAATATTATTGATAAATATATAACTAAAAATAAATTCTAACGTTCTTAATTATTCAAGTTCCTTGAAAATCCACAAAAGTTTTAATTTATTGAACTGTTGGTAAATGCCGAAAAATGAAACAGAAGAAATTTATGTTATAAATTTAATTTCGATTTTCTCTCATCATCAGGACCATTTTTCCAGATAAACATTGGACTGACATGGAAAGTAGAAATTTTAACAGTGGAAAATGGTATTGGCTTTCAACAAATAATGTGTACATTTTTGGATCCCTCTTAAATATAATTTAAATTTTTTGGTGGGTTGAAAAAATTAAACTATATATTAAATTAATAAACCTACCTTGTCTTTACTTGTCGTTACCTCTTTTTAGAGGGCTTTGGCGGTGTTGAAAAACTAAAACTATATACCGTATTGAATTGATAAACCTACCTTGTCCTTTTGACAAGAATCGCTCTTCTCTATCCTGCGCTAAAACTGATGAGAATGTTATCAAGAATAATGCGTAAACTCTGACAGAACACATATTTTCTCAAATCTTACCACCTTAGGGTCCACATGCAGTTCTTCACAACTACTAATTCTCGAATAAAATTTTCATCCATTAGGAGAAATATTTAATCGGGAAAAATACTTATCTACTTCTCATTAAGAGTTGGCATTTAATTTGTCATTGTCAGTTTCTATGCTAGGTGTCAGAAGTTTTAATTAAGTAAAACTGGTTTTTCACTTTCAAGCAAGCAGAGCAAAACAACAGGAAAATTTTATTGGTCAGTCCCGACGGAAATCTTTAAAAGTTACGGTAATAATTCTAGTCAGTCAGTCAGTATTCATCAATAGTTCACAATTATAATAATTTCCAAGAAGCTCATTGCATAATACTCTCAGTATTCTGTACAAAAATCCTTCTAGCAGTGGCGTAACGGACAACCCCGCAGACCCAGCGGCGCGGGGGGGCCCGGGCTATAAGGGGGCCCGGACGGGAAATTTTTTTTTTTTTAAGAAATGGCCCATGCCCGAACTGAAATATATAGTTTTTTCAAAAGAAATAAAACACACTGAAGGAAGGAAGGAAGAAAGAAAGAACGAAAAGGCTAAATATTGTCTTATCAATGTTTATTGTCTACTTTATCAATTCGCAAATAGCTTTAGTGAAGGAATTCAGAAACAGGATGTTGTGACAGGAAATTAAATTATTTCCCCATCGAATTCCTTAGCATACAGGGAGAAAAATGGTTAAAGGTAGCAGGGTGGGGGGGGGGGGGGTGTAGAAATGAAAAGTCAACATTTTTCTTCAAACAGTAACTATATTACTGTATATTGAATTCACCAATTCAGTTTCTTTCGAATCGCCAAGCTAGATGCATGTACATTGCACACGTGTCTGGTAAATTGGCCTAGCGTAAACCGTACGTATATTACTAAGTGAGTTTTATTATTTGGAGTGCCATCTTTTTTTTCATTTCTATTCTATTTTTCAACGTGTGTTTGGGGTATTGTGATGTCATACTTTCATTTTTTAGTTATTTCTATTCATTTTTTATCGACTTGTAGATAAGTCGATAAGTGCCTATCTAATAAGTGCCTTTGTAAAATTGAACCTGTGTCCGTTTGCGCGAACGAGGCGAATTTTGAGAGAACACCACTTCTGAGACAAGGAGCGGAGGCGCTAAGCAGGAGGCTGTGAATATGGATCCTACGGAAGACATCAATTTCAAGGTTTCTTTGAAGTTTTTTTTTATAATAAAATTAACTCTCAACTATTCCTGTCTTTCAGGAACCCGTAGGCTAGAGCCAAAATCATTAGACGACTAGTCCGCCCCTTGAAGCATGATTCAATTTTATAATTTAATAGAAAAAAAGATGTTTAGCTCTTACATAATATTATGATAACTAAATATGCGAGTTTTTCAAGGGAAGGGGGGATATTTATATGATTTTGAGGAGAGAGGCCCGGAAAATTTATTGCGGGGGGCCCAATTGAAAAACGTTATGCCACTGCCTTCTAGTTACTTGATTTAGAAAAAATACAAAAATAATGGAACCTTCCATTATTTATAAATTATTATAAATGCATTATTAGGAGTAATGTATTGATTGATAGGTTAATTCAACATAATATACAGTACAACTGTTACCACCTCATAAGCCAATAAACAGTTTTACCAAAAAATTAGTTTTACAACAGTCTGTACAAAAAAATTCCCTCTAATAACTTGGATTAGAATAAATACAAAAATTAAGGAACCTTCCATTAGAATAGATAAATTATTATAAATGCATTAATATAAAGTTATTTATTGATTGATAAGTCAACTCAAATATAAAATACAATTGTTACCACCTTATATGTAAATAACAGTTTTTACTGTTGTGTGAGATTTTTGACATATGACTCCAGACAGAGGTTTTTACTAGACACAGCAAATTCAAAATAAATACTGTAACATATGTTAACATTTTTTTCATTGCTATTCAAAATCGGAAAGCATGTGCATCAATACATTTATCTGTTCAGAGTGAATGTTGTAAATTTTTTTGTTTTTTATTATTGAAATGTATGATTATGACGTGATTGTGATTGGCAGTGGAATTGGAGGCAGATCAGCGGCAATAGCAGCTCAAAAGCTCAGTCTATCCGTAGCAGTAATCGATTATGTGCACAGAACACAATTTGGAAACAGCTGGCTGGTAGGTGGGACTAGCATCAATTCAGGAGACATTCCTATCAAATTGTTTTACAAAGCCAGTCTATTTCATAATTTAAGCAAAGAAGCCTCAAAATTGGGCATCACCTGTCAAAAAAATGGTCAAAAATTTAAATGGGTTCCATTCATGAATAGTGTCCAGTTATTTTGCAAAACCTTAGCCTTGAACTATCACACTTTGTTTCATGACAGTGGAATACACTTCCACAATGGCTATGCTTGTTTTCTTGATAAGAACACTGTGCTGACCACTGGGAACGGCGTAGTTAAAATGAAGTTCAGGGCGCCGACTTTCATCCTGGCAACTGGAACCCGACCATTAGTTGCCAAAGAAATATTTGGGTACGATCTTGCCATCACATCCGATGATATATTTTCTATGAAAACGTGCCCTACAAGAATTTTGATTGTGGGCTGTACAATTACAGCTGTAGAATGTGCTGGGTTTCTTCGCTTGATTGGAGTATCAGTAACAATTGTTGTAGATTCACAGCCATTGAGAAATGTTGATGAAGAATGTGCTTCTAGAATAATCGAACATTTAGATTTACTTGGTGTGAAATTTTTGTGGAAATATAAAGTTGAAAGAATTGAAGAGATCACAGATAGAGTTGACATGCGCCAAAGAATTGAAATTGGAAGTCAAGTTGATCACTTGCAGACAAATTTAAGAAACTATTTTACAGTAAAACGCAATGAGCAAGATTTCAATAACTTGCAAGAGAAGCAAGGTAGTGTATCCAGTCAAATAAAATCCAAACAATTAGATTTGAGAAAAGTGATCCTGCGAAAAATGTCACATAAAGAAGAAAGAGTTATATTTACAGAAGTATGGTGGACAAATACAGAATCATTAAATTCAAGATTCTTTAGAATTAAACAGAAAATGCTGCCAATTATAATCGATACATATGAAGTGGTAATGTTTGCCCACGACCGAGTAGCAAAAGTACAAGATATGGGATTGAGAGATTTACATGTTTCAATGGATTCTGATGGGAAAATTATTTCCAACAACTTTGATGAAACAAGTTGTTCGACAATTTATGCTATTGGAGATGTAGTTTCAATGCGTCCTGGACTATCAAGTGTTGCAGCAAAAAGTGGCAAATTGTTGATTGGAAGGCTTTATAATGACAGCTATGAAGAAGTGAACTACAATTTTGTACCCAGAGTCATACTGACTCCAATCAAGTACAGCTACGTTGGCTTGCCTGAAGAAGAAGCAATCAGAATCTATGGTTTTGAACAAGTTGAAATTTATGAAAGGAGTTTTCGTCCTCTTAGTTGGAAAATTTTGAAAACTAACAAAAATATCCTTTGCTTTGCAAAAATGGTCTGTGTGGAAGATATGGGTGAGGATCGAGTTGTGGGCTTGCACTATATTGGACCACAAGCAGATAATGTGATTCAAGGTTTTGAGCTTGTTTTGAAATTGGGAGTAAACAGGAAAACGATCCATGACATGATCACTGTTTACCCATCAGATGCTTTGATATTCACCAGGCTTTCTCCTAGAAGCAACCAATTATAAGATCTTAAGCACAATTTCCATAGCTTGCAGGGGTTTTATTTCCCATCTCTAGAAAATTTGATTTCAATATCATACTTCACTGGACATTAATATCTTTTGAATTTGAACCTACTTGATTAAAGAGCAAAATTTCTTATGAAATGCGTTGCATGTAGGCATTCGAATAAAACATAGTCTGTAGTTGAAGTAAAAAATTATTATTCAATTCAACAATTTTGAGTTCTTTTGGAATAAGGTTATCCAGAAATACATTTCAAAATGTTTCCCAATCATAACTTTACAATTTCTACATAGAAATTCACATCACATCAAAATTAAGCCTCACCTCAACTAATTGAAGTAATTATGGTATCTAGTGTATAATATTGTTGATCTGACTTGTCTTATACTCCTTAACTGGAGTCTCCAAGACGTAATCTACAAAAAAAAAAAAAAAAAAAAAAAAAAAAATAGACGTGTAGTTTTTCCTTCATGGAAAATGGATAAATTAGAAAAACATTCAATTTGTGAAAGTTCATTTCTGTAACACTGACCAAAACTCATAACATTGTAATTGCTTTCAAATTAAAACCCTCCCCATACAATTAACAAATGCTAAAAAGTAACTAGTAATTTTTGACAAGTGTCACATATTTGAGTAAATTTCAAATATTACACTCTGAGCATATGCCGAGGCTATTTTGGACAACGTGGGTCCATCATTGAGCACTGATGATGGACATGTGGGCCTAAATTGCCATATGCTCAGTGAGTATAATTCGAATTTTCTCAAACATTTGACAGCACATTCTGTATAGTTCTTAAAAAGTTCAAGAATAACTACTGAAATTATGCAGTTTGTAATGGATACCAAATTCCAAGATAAAAAGTAAGATAGTTTAAGAGGAATCTAGGAGTATCAGAATGAAGTAGGATTGTTGCATCTTTCAATAATAATTTATTGATTATTAAGAATATTTCTTGAAATGATACATTTCATTTCACAGGGATAGAATACCAGTACCAAACAACACATGGTATCACAGTTTGATAAGAATATTTTGTAAAAATCCAATGATAAAACAATTGATACAGAATAATCAGTCAATTTTCCTATTGCTATTTTAGAACTATATATTAACTTTATAGAACTATATATTAAGAGTAACAATAACATTATTATCAACAAAAATAAGTGACAACAAATAAGATGTCAATAGCAGGACAAGAAAAGCAGTACATTGTAAGTAGTACATGTACAAACTATTTAAAAATAATAATAAGTGAGAACAAATACAATGTCAATAGTAGGATGAGAAAAGTAGTAAATTGTATCATAGAATATGTACAAAGCAGTACAAAGGGTTTTACGAATTCATAAACATTAATTGTATTATTTGGTGTATGATTGTCTATCACAATTAATTATTTCTTAACCAAATCTTGTTTGGCAAAATCTGGCAGGAAGTTGCAGGATTTGGAATTTTCAGCACTAGAATCACGCGATTTTGAAATGGTAGCTGGTGAACGGCCTGTTCTCTCAAAACACCAGGATGCAAATGCTTTTTCACTTTCATCATTTTTCAATTTACTGGAGGAGTATTTTCGATTTGCAGTGTCTTTTTGAGCAGTAATTTTCATACTCCTCTTTATGCGATTCTCAACATCCCAATAACTACAATAGTTTTCAGCACTTTTATTTCGAAATCTAAACTGCTTGTCACTATTTGGGTTGTTTTTTGACTCTTCCCATCTACTACTAGCTGACCAGCTGCGACCTTGCGGATTTGAATCCTGAAATGTTCTTGATCTTCGAGAATTGTACCATTCCACTGATGTTTGACTTTGTGTTACTAATCCTTTACATCCCATAGCCCAACTTTTATTTGGAGGCGAGTTGGGCTTCAAAGATTTCTCAGCTAAATTCTCATCAAGGTTCAGCTTCTCCAATGAATTCGGTTTGCTTTTATTTGCTAGAATACTAGGAGAACTATTTCTGCTACTGGTGTTACCAAAGGTTTGGGAGTTTCTATTCCTGCTGGAGCTGGGTGTTCTTTGTCTACTTGTTCCATACTTTTCAGCACTGTTCCTGCGATCCCTACTTACTTCATATCCAAATGATGTTTTTGTTCTTTCTTTACTTGTTCTGGATCTGTCTCGACTGGAACTCTTATCTTTTTTTAAACCACCTCCAAAATCACTCCTGCCACCTCCAAAATTTCTATTGCCTCTTCCCCTACCTCTACCCCTACCTCGTCCTCTACCACCCAAAGACCTATCATATTTAGGTTTTGATTCCCTTTCAACTAGTTGAGCCGACTTATTTAGAATATTAATCTTCAGATGGTTATAGTGATATTGATGCACATCTGGACATAGCTTCCTCAGGTCCAAACCTATAGCCATGAGTGTTTCTCGTTCTTTCTCAGTTTCATACTTTCGTTGAGCCAGTTTCAGTTTTACTTCATCATACATCACTTCAAAAAGGTCACATGGATTGTTCATTCTCAAAAATAATGATTTATGAGCCTGAAAAAAATCAAGAATTACATGATGGTACAAGATTTGTTCATCAAAAGTAATACAATAAAATGTCAGAACAATGATAAACGACTTAATGATAAAATCAAGAACATGAAAGGAGAAATGATGGAAGAAAAAATGTTAGGATAAAAAAGAAAGTTGCCAGCAACAGCAACAGATAATTGAATGATAAGTAGACTGAATAAATACAAAATGTTAATACTCTCATGAACCTTATTAGGATGGATATTTCATTTTAATATTGAATCATATTTTAAAATCAGAGGGCCCATTTTGTAATTCACAAAATCACAAACGTTATATAGTGAAATATAGAATCGTGTCCCGGATTTTTGGCGGCCATATAGATAACATCAACACTGTTAGAGGGTTTAAAAATTCCCAGAATTTTTGGGCTTATCTAATAATGTAATATTTTAATCAAAAAGAGTGCATTGGTTGCCAGTTGAGAAGGGTTTTGGTATAACTTTGTGCTTATCAAGCTGCAGCTTCAGTATGTGAAGTGTATGCCAGACAATAAAAGACACCCTACAGTTTTGGCAATAGAAGTGATGCGCAACAAGCTATCATTCATAACAAGTGGGCACAACTGACTGCTTAGCACCAGATAACATTTGCACAGTTCACGACATTGAATGTACAATCGATTTTGAAAGAGTTGTCAATGCACTTTAGAGAAACATTTGGCATTTTGAACTGACTAAAAATGTATTATAACTTTGTAACTTTCTAAAAATTGAATCTAAAATACTCTAATGATACAAGTAAAGTAATGCAGAAGTGATGCATAATTGTTGATGAAGCGCAGTGTTGGATGCTTATTTACACCGATTTACATATACAACCACTTGATCATTCCTCTTGATTGCTCTTTAATACCCGTTCTGGAAAACTCTAGCCTAGATGGAACTTGCTTGTTGAGTAAACAGATGAGCAAACACCAACGGTTCATTTTATGTGGGTATACTTGTAATACAAGTTCATGCCCCAACGGCGGATAGTTCAGAGGAGTAGTTAGATTTATTCTATGACACACTCGAGGGGCTGATGGGATTGAAGAAATCGGAAGAGAAACTTATCATAATCGGTGACTTCAATGCTCGAATAGGAAGGAGTTTGAGAAGCGAAAGCAGCGCACATGGAATTCACGGAGTTGGAGACAGAAATGAGAGGGGAAAATCTTCTTAAGTTTGCACTCTCCAATAATTTGAAAATAATGAACTCTTTTTTCGAAGGACAGCTTGCTGATAAATGGACATGGAAGTCTCCACTAGGATGTTCATGAAATCGATTTCTTTATTGTAGAAAAATCTAATAATTTAATAAAAGAGCTGAAAGTGTTGGAAAGGTTTAATTTCGATTCTGATCATAGACTTCTGATAGGAAAAATAATACTTCCGAAGAGAAGGTTCTTCATTAAAAAGAAACAAAGGTAATTATATAGAAACGTTACTTGTTGAATTTTGTGATGATTTTTTTTTGTGACATCTACACACCCCCGGAAGCAATAATCCATTGAAAGTTTTTGGGGGTTGCGATTATTTCACAGAAAAATTGAAATTTTTGAAAAATAAAACATTTTTCATGAAAATTTATATTTTTATTTAAAAAATGAATAATTTGCAAACATGTGAGGAGTTCCAAATCTTAAAACAATGTAAACCAAGTGAATATAACATTTCAAAAACACTACTGCCTCCAAATGCATTGCGCGCAAAACGCGCATAACCAAACCTAACCTGGCTAGATGTGACTGCACCACCTCATACCTTCATTTTGATGCATAAAGAATATACGTCAAGCTAATTTACCATTAAACGACATAGATCAAGTGAATTATCACATTGCCAAAATACTACCGCCCCAAACGCAGTGTGTGCTCTGTGCGCCTTACAAAACCTTCCCTGGGTGCCTAACAAAGCTAGATGTGACTGAACTAACTCACAAAAGACCTAACCGCGCGCCTAACCTTTGTCATTAATTTATTTCACTGTTAATTAATTTAATCACTTCACACTTCACACACGTCACAACTTACCACACAACAATAACCATTTCACACACACACAAAAACAGACTCTACACCACAACAGACAGTACAAGAATGACTAGGTTTCTTTCTATGCAACTATAGCCTAACAGAATCATTCTCCCGGAAATCATTAAAAGCGAAAATGAGTTTTTTGTTTGGTATGCTTTTCCGCGGAAACTACTTGACCGATTATTATAAAATGTTTTACTTATATTTTAAGAATATTGCAAAAGACATAGGACACATTTTATTTAAAAAAATATTTTTTCAACATTTAAAGTACAATCGATTCTATTCTATAGGGAAACACAGCTGATACAGATCAATACATATTTTCCAATTCACTAGAACTGTGAGAAGGCACAGGGCAAAGCCGTGCCCCGAACAAGAGTTCTTTATTAGTGAGTCAGCTGATTCTCAAACTTGAAACTCATGATTTTTGACACAGCGGCTTTCCACAAATGGAAATGTGATCTTCCGCCTAAGAAAAATAGTACCACTGGAAAACTTGAATTTCAATGTTAAATAGTCATTGCCCCCAAAAAATTACACTGTATTATTATTCAGTAAAGGTGTTAGGTTGAATTAGGGAGAGTTTTGTTAGAAAATTTGACAAGTAACATTTCTGTATAAATACCGAAACAAATAAGGACAAACCCATTGAATGAACCGGAATATGTCTGGAATCTGGAGAACGAACTGAACAATAGAGACCTTTCAGAGTATAACACCGTTGAGGAAATGTACGAGGGGATAGTGAAATCAATTGGTGAAGCGGCGAGAAAAACTAACAGAGCGAACCAACAGGGGGAAAGAAGGATAAGTAATAAATTATCAGAAGAAACGAAACGGATGATCGAAGAACGAGAGAGATTGAACAGAATTAAAAGCAAGACAGATGAAGAAAAAAGGAAACGTCGAGATATTAGGAAGCAAGTACGAAGTCGAATTAGAAAAGAAATTAAGGACTACAAGGAAAATATAATAATAATAATATAATGAACTCTACAGAATCTACGAAAAGTGTTCAAAAGCTTACAAATAACGTGAAATAGAGATGGATTCCAAGACTAGATACAGAAGACGGAACAACAACCGATAGAGGGAGAATAATAGAGCAGGTAACAGCATTTTATGAAGAGCTATATGAAGAGAAAAATAATGAAGGACAGGAGGAGAGAATGGACTTCAAAGAACAGGAGGCAGATCTTCAAATTCCAGAAATATTGGAAGACAAGATAAGACAAGCTATTAAACGCCTGAAGAAGAATAAAGCTCCTGGCGATGATGCAATAACAAATGAGGCAATTATCTCCGCTTTAGATCTGTTGCTTAAACCACTAAAAATGCTTTTTAATAGAATTATGAAAGAGAAAAGGGTACTTATAGGCTGGAAAAAAAGTAAAATTATAATTTTATTCAAGAAAGGAGCACGTTCAAGTATAAAAAATTATAAGCCTATCACTTTGACTTCCACTATCTACAAAGTTTTTGCATCGATAATAAAAGCTAGAATAATAAACAGAATTTATGAAAATCATCCCACAGAACAGGCCAGATTCAGACCAGGATATTCAACAACTGATCAACTACAAGCCGCCAATCAAATTATTGAGAAAAGCCTCGAGTATAAAATTCCTTTGTACTTGGGGTTCGTGGATTTTCACAAAGCTTTCGACAGTATAAAGCACAGAGAAATATGGAAAGCTTTGGAAGAGTCGGGCATTGAAGTAGAATATATAGACGTATTAAGAAAATTATATGAAGATAATGAGGTCTACATTGAGCTAGAGAGAAGAGGTAGGAGTATTAGAGTGGGAAGAGGCCTCAAACAGGGATGCCCAATGTCCCCAATTATCTTTAATTCCTGTCTGGAGTATGTGTTTCGTCGACTTCGATGGGAGAATAGAGGTTTACGCATAAATGGATGTCAGTTAACAAATCTCAGATTTGCAGATGACATCATGCTAGTAGCGAAAAATGCCAATGAGATGAGAGAAATGCTGAACGAACTCATAGATGCTAGCGAAGGAATGGGTCTCCATCTGAACGCTAACAAGACAAGAGTAATGACGAACTCCAGTAAAGATTAGATGGAAGTGACAAGCAGAACTATAGACTACGTGGAAGAATACGAATATCTGGGTCAATTGCTTTCGTTTGGAAATCGTGCAGCGAAGGAGGTGAACCAGCGAATCAGCAAGGGATGGAGGAAATACTGGTCGCTGAAGAAGATACTCAAAGGAAATTTTTCAAACGAAATGAAAGCCAAAGTCCTCGGAAAATGTATCTACCCTTCGCTACTCTACGGTGCACAGTCGTGGTCACTAGCAACTCAACTGGACAGAAGATTAGATACAACACAGACAAAGATGTCAAGAAGCATTCTTGGGCTGCATCTTCATCAGAGGGTCAGAAACACAGAAATGTTGAGACTGGTAAAGCTAAATATTTGCAGAAAGAAGCGCATCTGATGAAGTGGAGATGGGCCGGTCACGTGGCGAGGATGGCAGACGAGAGATGGGCGAAGATCTGCACCGAGTGGACACCACGTGACAGGACAGGAGGAAGGGGACGTCCAACTTTGCGGTGGCGAGACAAAATGGCACAGAGAGTGGGAGACGTCTGGCTTACCACAGCAAGAGGCAGAAGAAGATGGAGCAAAATTGTTGATAAATTATAAAAAGGAAAAATAGAAAAGAGTTTTTGTTTGTAAATAGATTTATTTGAAGGATTTAATATTTTATGTTCAAGTTGCCAACACTTTTAACCTCATATGAGAGGCTTTTGTTCTGTGAAGAATGATAAAGCTTTATTTATTTATACTTAATAAGCGACGCTCAATTGTGAGTCAGTCAGTGTTGATTGAGGACTTGTGATAACCACAAGGGTTATTGAACGGCCTACCTAAAAGTTATTGATTATTTTCAGACAGTAATTAATCTTACTATGGAAATATTCGTTGCTAGTTTGAAGTTATTGAACTGTTGGTTTGTTTTACTGATTTCTTAAAGGTATTACTTATTAGTGCCTGCTGTTAATTTGATTGTTAAAGTTTCGTGTGTTACTTTTAAGTGTAGCCAGCCTTATGTTAGTGATAGAACCCGCAACAATATTATATGTAATTAACATTGCAACAATTTTTGCAGAAAATTATCAACTTCTTAAAATTCTCATTATTTCTCATGAAATACAGTAAAGCAAAATTTGGGGAACATATTTGTAGGAAGCTGGAATAAATGAGAAAAGATATATTATCATATTTTTTAGTAACTTATGACTTATGATAGATACAGGAAATTTCACTCACCCTTGGAGAAGGATCGATGGTAACTTTTTTCAAATACTCCCAAGCTTTATTCAAGTCGTGCTTATTGAAGAAGTACCAAGATGCAATCTGAGTGTATGTTGTTCCAGTATTATCTTTGTATTTTTTTAAAAGTTCTGTCAATTCTGGAATGGGATCATAATTTTTACGATCTAGGGAATACTTTAGTCTCATCAGATCTGCATGTGCGCCATAAGCATTTAGACTAGCCGCAGCTTGCAAATATTTCATTCCTTTTTCATTATCCTGAAAACATTGAGAAAGTTAATGTGATTTACATCTCATTCTATGAATTATTATTCATAGACATGGGTGAGCATATTACAATTTCACAATAAGGCCCGTATGCATAAACCAGTCAATCCAATTTTAATTTTTACGAAACGACAATTTACCACCATATCTGAATGTTCACACTAAACTTAGATCAAGATTTTGAGCATATGAATTCACACCTTAAGGGTGTTTGAACAAAAAATTTTATTCACTCTTTTGTTGGAAACTTTAAAGTTCATTTAGTTAAAACCAAATGTGACATTTAAAAAAATAGAAAAAAATAAATTGCGGCCTATGTGTGACCTTGAAGTGTACATTTTGAGCATTCAATAGCTACAAATGGAAACGAAAAACACCATAGCAATGAAACTTTGGAAAATTTTTCGTTAAAATGTGCTCTTTACAGTGATTTATTTTAAAAAACAAAATATACATACAAACATACATACATACATATATATATATTTATTTTTTTTTTGAGGATGAAGCCCACATAGGTCTGAGACCTGTGCGTGGGTAATGAGTTGGATGATGGTGATTTATAAGTTGGACCTACAGTTTTAGGTGGGTTCCGAACCACCGGGAAGTGATTTTCAGCAGAGAACAGTGTCTTTTTTGCTGGCCAATCTAATCGGTCACCGTTACAAACACGACCTACGAGAACGCAGCTTATCTATCTGATTGAACAGATACCTGCTACGGCTCGCGGCTATCACTTCCCTAAATTATTGTGGTTATCCATTTTTCGTGAACTGCAGTAGAACTAATCATATGTATTATCTTGCTGTGCAGAACTGACCTTTTTGAGTCGCGGCGGACGCGTTTCGAACTATGTTGTTCTTCTTCGGCACTTGGTAGCAGACTGAGTAGTTTTCTAGTATGTCAGGTCTGGTGGTCGTAGGAAGGTAGTGGGAGGAGTGGATGTGGTGGGGGAAGTGGGTGTGGTGGAGGTGTTTTTAGGAGGGGTTTGTGATGATGTTGAAGAGGGTATGAGATTTGAAATTAAGTTGGTCATTGAGTATGAATTGAGGATGTGAAATGGAATGTTTGTAAATTTCGAATTGTTCAAGAGTATTGAGTTTTTGACTTTTGGGGGCAATGTGAAGGATGTGGAGGTTTTGATCAATGTTGATGAATGAATGATTTTTGTAGGTAGATGTTCAGCATAATTTGATTTTGTCTGTGGTTGGGAGTATAGTTTGGAGACCTCTGGGACACCCCCCCCTCCCCCCCCCCCTAAAAAAAAAAAAAAAAAAAATTAAAAAAAAAAAAATTAGAAAATATTAGAAAAAATTCCCAAAAAATTCCGAACGATCGGCCAAGGTCAGGGGACCATGGGTGGGGACCTGGCATGAGTATATATGGGGGATCAGTTGCTGGTAGAGTCATAGTGTCTCAGTGAACGCTGACTAGTGAGTGCTTATACTATAGCCCAGACCTTCTGTTGTGACTTCACCCAGATCTTCAGTAGTGATTAAAATGTAAGTACAAGTGCTTTGAAAGTAACATCTCAGGACTTAGTAAATTTTTGTAACATCTCAGGACTTAGAAAAATTTTGAAACATATTAGGACTTAGAAAATTTTTGTAACATCTCAGGACTTAGAAAATTTTTCGAAAAATCCTAGGACTTGGAAAAATTTCCGAAAAATCTTGGGACTTGGAAAAATTTTCGAAAAATCTCAGGACTTAGAAAAATTTTCGAAAAATCTCAGGACTTAGAAAAATTTTCAAAAAAATCTCAGGACTTAGAAAATTTTTCGAAAAATCCTAGGACTTAGAAAAATTTTCAAAAAATCTTGGGACTTGGAAAAATTTCCGAAAAATCGTAGGACTTAGAAAAATTTTCAAAAAATCTTGAGATTTAGTTTTACATGGGGCATGTGGGGAGGGGCATGTGGGGAGTTTGCCGGACTATGAGGAATTACATGTGGGGAGGGGCATGTGGGGAGTTTGCCGGACTATGAGGAATTACATGTGGGGAGGGGCTTGTGGGGAGTGGAGCAATTATGTGACCAGCTGAATTACATGGGGCATGTGGGGAGTTTGCCGGACTATGAGGAATTACATGGGGCATGTGGGGAGTGGAGCAATTATGTGACCAGCTACTATTAACAAGATATCTATAGCCACCAATAATGCGTTCAAAACTAATAATCATTCAATTCAATTACAGATGTCATCCACCACTACCGCCGCTGACGCCATCTTCAATTCAATCAGAGCACTAAAACCTCTTGTTTTCACATCTATGAAAGATCTCCAACAAGGCCAGACATATCAGATGATATATGCACAGAGAATAACTACACAGTATGGGAAAAAGGTTGCAATCACATTGGATTCCGAGAACGGGCATCTACGTGTCATACTACCAGATCTATACAGCAGGACCACCCTAGAACTTATCCCAGATGGAGAAATTGTTGATATGTCGATGTACAAATTCAAGAGTCACCCTGCTGGGAGAACGCATAGGATTCAAATGTTTAAGGAACAGTAAATACCCACTCTCTCTCTCTCTCATCTCAATGTTACCCGCTCTCTTTATAATGCTAACCTTAAAAATCAGCTCTCTTTATAATGCTTAGGAAAAAATAAAACTTGTTACATCTGCAACTGTATTACATAATCAATAACCTTGGCATTCTGTATGATATCATTCCAATGCAGGAAAAACAAGTAATTGCGCAACATTATGCATTACTTAATCACTTGCCTTTGGCGCCATACCAATGAAGCAAGAAAAACAAGTAATTGCGCAACATTATGCATTACGTAATCACTTGCCTTTGGCGCCATACCAATGAAGCAGGAAAAAACATGTCTGTGTGCAGCATTACTGACCTTGGCGCCATCCAGGAAAAACGTATGCAACTAATTTATGGCTGTACAAGAAATAGGTGGGAGCGTAGTTAACCTTGGGGAGATCCGGTTACCAAGTATATATAGAGGACCTCCGGCTTGTAGATCCATAGTATCTCAGCAAACGACTGCTAGCTTCTACAGTGAATCCTGCTAAAGACTCAATAACAGTAAGTATTTGTCTTTTGCTAGATCATCCAACCTCTATAGCTATTGCATGAAATCTAATGCCTAACCATGTTATCATTCATCCATTGCATGAAATCTAACCTCAAATGGCTAACCATGATATCATCTACTGCATGAAATCTCATTCATCTACTGCATGAAATCACATTCATCTACTGCATGAAATCTCATCCACATGAATGGCTGACCCACAATGCTGACTGTAAGATTATGCTAATACCTGTTCATTTTCAGATGTCATCCACTAATGATGCCGCTGACGCCATCTACAACACAATTGCATCCCAAAAGCCGCTAGACCTCGTATCCAAGAAAGATCTCGAGCCAGGGCACATATACCAAATGATCAGCGCAGAGAGAGTCACCACAAAATATGGTGAAAAGGTGGCAGTCACACTGGATTCCGACAACGCACACATATGGGTTATACTTCCAGAGTCGTACTGCAGGACCACCTTCAAATTCGTCCCTGCTGTAGGAACCGTCGACATGAAATCATATAAATTCATGTGCCATCCTGCTGGGAGAACCCATAGAATCCAATTGATTAAAGAATAATGAATGAAAAAATAAAAGTGTGACATCTGCAACTGATTTGTTATTCATTTTCCCCTACCATAGTTTCAGTGTCCACTTATGCCTACAAGTGTACACCAAGTGTTCACCTAGTGTTCACCTAGTGTTCACCTAGTGCTCACCTAGTGATCACCAGTGTTCACTAAGTGTTCACCTAGTGCTCACTTAGGCCTAAAAGTGTTCACCAAGTGTTCACCTAGCTCTAGCTGAGGCTTAAAAGTGCACACCTAGTGTCCACTTATGCCTAAAAGTGTACACCAAGTGTTCACCTAGTGATCACCAGTGTTCACCAAGTGTTCACCTAGTGCTCACTTAGGCTTAAAAGTGTACACCAAGTGTTCACCTAGTGCACTGTTGCTTCAAAGAAAAAAGGTTGAAAAGAAAAGTATATACTCTTACAATACATTATTTATTAACATAAACAATCTCAAGTATGAAACAGTACATAGAAATTGGCTACAATATTGCCCCTTTCAAAGTCTCTGGTAACACCATAGGTCTCTGCCGACCTATTAAGAGATTCCTTTACATGGCCCACGCCATCGGTCACATCACCTGGCGGCCATAATCTAGGATGTTGCTCAGCTTTACGAATTGATACCAGTAGAGCAGGATCGCCTGATTGACCATCCTCAATCCTAATGCATCTGACACATCCATCCATAGAGTTGTAGTCAAAGCCGGCAAATGTAATCCTTCTTCTGTCAACCAAAGATAGACTCTGGTCACTGCACTCAAAGTCACACCACCAAGTCTCATCGCTGTCGTTGAAATCAATCTCCAGCTCAACATCCTTGCTCCTCCATCCAGGCACTGAACGCAAGTCCATTATGGCTACCAAGCTATTCTTTAACTTGTATATTGTGTCTAATGGCACTCTCCAATGATTATCAAAACAGGCTGTCACCATGAATGGCAGTCTATCCACATATGATGCTGGAGACCGTTGCTTCTTATCCTCCTTATACGATGCAATGCCCATGTAGATATCTTTCAGGAACGAATTGACACTAGTACGGTTGAAGTTTGCAGATTGTGGACCTGGACAGAATCTTTCACCTGGGAAGTCGTCTTTGTCTCTGACCCATTGTATAAACCCTTGACTAGGTACTGCATCAATGACAGCATAGCGTAGTCTCCTGAGATGAGTACAATCACATTCAAGAATATTCTCAGAGCTGACGTCACATGACTCTGCATGCCCAGATTCAAGTTGAAAATTGTCCATGCTCAAGCTGTCTTGCCGCCGCAGTAGCTCAGCTTCTAGATCCATGACTGCCGCCTTCAAGCGTGTCTTGGCTGCCCTTGAGCTCAAAATCCTTGAGATCATCTTGACTGTAGGTGTTAAACTAAACTATCCTGAGCAACAGCAGGCACTCAAATACTAGAGGTGGTGGGGGGTAAGTAAATGATGACGCAATATTCACATTTCATTCTTTATTGACAAAAACAAACTTCGACAAAAATATCTATCTCTTTGTAATCCTTGCATGATCCAATTGTGCAGGATGTTTACTACATTGAGTGCACAAAATGGCGGTACATCCAAGCGCCCTTGTCTTCCATTGTCACCAGCCAGCTTCATCTTCACAGTCTCCAAGAAGTCGAGCAGGTAATGTTCCGGGCAGTAGACTGTAGTAGTCTTCATCAGCACCTCCAAGTTGGGCATCTCATGGAATAGGTAGGGCGAACTCAGGTCCATGTACTCCACATTTTCCTTTTTGTTCAGCTGCAGTAGCGTTTCCAGCAGACAAATCTTCTCATATCCATATACCAAGATCTTGACTGGCCGTCCCGATTCACTGTTCTCATGCAGCCATCTTCCAACTGTGTCACATACAATTTGCTTCAAGGCCGAATATGAGAGGTGTGTTTGGCCGGCTCCATTGCCCGACCATCTCAGTCCATGTTTAGCTCTTTGTAATTGATTGCTTTCAACCAGGCCGCTTGTTTTCAGCAAAATGTCCGGGTATGGTGACTTGAAAAAGTAGTGGTGAGTCAACACATGATGTTCATCGTCACGTTCCAATATTGCCATCTCCTTGACAATAAACTGGTTATTCAATCCCTCAAAGCCTTGAAAGTCCATCAAGTAGATTGGTATTGGTCCAAAAAGTTCTGTAGCCCTGCTTGGCGTGATGCCATCTTCATCATCATCAGTGGAAGCCTGGTTGAGGTCGGTTGTACTTGTAGAAGCGTCCTTCATCAACAATGTCTCATGTTGAGTGTAGTAGCCTGGGCAGCAGCCCACAACATCCTCTCCATCGCTGGGTGGCAACTCCCCCTCCTCCTCCTCCTCATCCAAAAAGCGTAGAACTCTCCTGGACATGATGACTGCTTCACTCGACGCTTCTTGCAACTATGAGCATACTGCTGCTTGCTGACCGCCTTTATATCCTCTACCGCTCTCTCTAGGCTGATTGAACAAGACCGGTCATTGGCTGATACTCCTTAACCACTTCGTGTATCAGCAGACAATAGGCATGTGTATTTCCTGGAATGTTGTCACTTGCTTCAAACTCAACTCTGATGTCAATGCTTCCCGTCTTGAGCGATTCGTTTTGACGTGAACAGTCAATGGGAAACAGTAACATCTTACCATCCCGCACAGCATGTTTCTCAAAAAGTGGGTTGCTTGCTCGAGCGTCATCACGATTGTAGACTCCATTGAATGCTGCATACATATTGTACACTTGGTTGTCATTGCCATTGATGCTTTCATACGGATAGTACTTGTTGTTCAAGAAAACTCGAACATCTTTCATTTTGCACAAGTCAAAGTATGAGCTATTCACAGTAGCCGCTCCTCTTCTTCCAGTCTGCAGTCCAATCACAATGTATCTTGGCTTCTCCAGCTGAGTAGTCGACTTGACAGTCCACGTATGTTTTGTGGTCTGTGGCAAAGACGGGTACTCGTACAGTTCCCAATGTCGGAATGGCATTGAGATGGGCGTGTTCTTTTGCACCAGTCTCAGCAGACGCAATTTTTCCTCATGAGACACCTCTACATAGGGCATCCTCCACACCAGTTTCTCAATTATGACCTTGCCTGCTGTATTCAAACAGTCTAAAGTGTCAGCACTGTGTCTCAGCACCAGCTCCTGTTTCACATTCAGCATAATCTGCCTATAGTCCTCGGCAAAGCCCAACAGGTATCTAAGTGGCACATTCATGATGGTTGTGTTGGCACCATTGGCATCAAACGTGCCAAACCCTGTCTGGGCATCATATCTGTAGCCGGCTCCATCCATCTTGAGCTGTTCTTCCCGCTCAAAGGTCATGGCATTCTTCATCAGGCTGGCAATGCCAGGGCTACGTATGCTGTCCACTACAACTCCATTGATCTCGTAGCGTATCTCCGAAAACAGGTGGCCAAAGAATCCAGAAACACAAGGTGAGCCTCCCAAGGCTGCATTTGCTGCATTGGTCACCTTGTACTCCATGTGCAGATAGCTCTCCGATGGCAGTGTATAGATGTCCTGCTGCTGAATTGCTATCCGAATCTCATCGTTGGCACCAAAGCCTGTAGTATATGGTGCATGAGAATGATATTCATAGCCAGTGATGCTGTTCTCCGCTGAAGGGCCAGCCCTTGTCACATCCAAAACTCCCATTTTTCAGTGTTGTTGTCATCTTCCTCCTCTTACAACTTGATAGCCTTTCTTCTGCAGATATTTGATGCTGCTCGATGTTAACACCACAGAGTCCAATGGTCGAATGATGTCTTTCACAAATGGCGCCCTATTAATAGACTTTTGTTCTACCACCTCCATGGGGGACATAGCTGCTTCCACATCCAATCCTTGATTCCACTTGCCAAATAATAGCACCATCACTTGGATTGTTGTTGCAAATGTAAGGTTATGTTTATCGGTTCCTCCCTAAAGTCCACCAGACGTCCGTTCTCATCAACAATCTCCAATGTAATGCTACCAATCTGCTTGGTGTCTACCGGTAAATAGATGACATTTTGTACAGTCACACTCATTTTATACCCTGGATCAACATCTGGGTAAAACTCATAGATCATGTGATCCTTGACTCCATTTGAGTAGGATCCACTCACAATGTTACACTTTATACGCAGCACATTGGGACAACTGATTTGCACTGTCGTGATACCTCTAGTCTCAACTTTAGCTTCTACAACTTGGTCGAATCCCAGCAGCTTTCCTATTGAATCAGGTTGTCTAAAGTCCAAAATGGCGTCGCATAATACTAAGCATTTCAAGGTCGATGGGTCCACAGCCATCTGAAACTTGACTCCACGCTTCTTCATCCTTGCCTCCAGCAGGTTGGCAATTGTTTGAAATTCAAAACTACCTTCTGGCAATACTACCTTTTGCCAAACCATTACTGGAGCTTTTTCTCCTCCAGCCTGGGCAGCTCTGGGTTTCCTTTGAGTACCCTGGTTAGCAGTATCACTAAACAACTGCTGAGCAAACACTTTACCTGTAACTTCCTCATGAGTCATTGCATAGTCGTCCTCTGGCTTAGCTGCTGCTGCCTTCTGGTCCACTTTTGGAGCCAGGAAATGTAGTGCATTGTTGTAGCCATTCTCAACATTTCGTATAGAGTTGCAGCTAGTAAAGCTGATGAGTCCAATTTCCCATTCGCCATTGCTTGTATCAAGTGGCAGGTAAAATTCACTTTTCAATATTGAGGTTCTACCTCCAAAGCAGAGCATCATGGTCTTGACTGCTCAGTGTACTATTACACAATGACTTGATAAGAGTATAGACTAGAACCTTTATACTATGTGGGTGGGAGAAATGAAAAGACAATTGTTGTACATTGTTATTTATTTTCATCAAGCAAAAACTTTAAACATAAATGTCCGCATATATGAGAGTAGAGATCCTCTTGCTTCTGATCATAGTTGTACTCAATCCTTGCTGCTGGACTCGATCCTCTGTGCATGTAGTCGATAAACTCCTGCGGTGGTCTCAAATTGCCAAATCCGTCAAAGTAGTGAACGATGCCATCCTTCTTCTTCACATAGCACACCCAATGTGTGCCAGCTCCATCACTTTGGTCCAGGTTGATGATGCCACACTCTTGATCCAGTGGTCCATTGGTTGGTAGAGCATCTCGCATGAAAACTCCTCGAAATTTCTTCAGCTTAAGACGGCAGGCGTACTTGTAGAGGTCGGCATCTGTTAGTGCTCGGTCGGGTAGAGCAACAATCATCTTCTGCCACCACATTGATGGCGACACACCCCGTTTCCCGTCTTCTGACATCTCAGGTACAGACCTCTACCACTCCTTTTCCTGGAAGCTGCTGTAGTTCTCTTCCTCCTCCTGCTCTGTGCAGCTCTCCTCTTCTTTTTAGCTCCTCCTCCAAACTTTGCCTTGGCCTTCATGATGTTGGTCACCGCTAATGCTGCAGCTCTTTCTGCCAATCCAGCGTCTGAAGATGTTGCCACACTCCAAGCTCTTTCAGCCAAATCTCTGTCTGCTGCTGCTCTGCTCCTTGTATCGCTATTCCTCGAATAGGCAATGTCGTGCTGCTTGCAGGCCTGGTCAAGTTTGTTGATTCCTTGATCACCTCTTGCCAATCGTTTTTCAAGCTTTGTACCTGGTCCACAGTACTGGTAGCCGGGAAGATGAAGTTCTACGGACAGTACGTCTATCGCTTTGTTGACTATTGTACCCGCTGCATTTGTGATTGCTGAAAGTACTCCTCTTCCTCGGTACCTCCGTCTACCTCTGCATACAGCCATCTTATGTCAATCAGCAGCCTTGTCATCTCATTTTATACCCTTCGATGGATTGGTGATTCCCATTAGCTTTAACATTTTTTCCTTCAATTGTTCCTTACTCAAATTGCGGTTTTCAATTGACGAAGTAACATCCAACATGATAGTGAGACACTTTTCAACCACGGCCTTTGAATGTTCATCCATCCTTTTCTCCAAATACTGTTTGTTCACTCCATCTGTAGCTTGAATTGGATCTTGCATATCTGTCAGTATTGATTTCTTCAGGCTTGTATTAATTGCAATGTATCGGGATCTCTGCTCTTTGGCAAATGAAATGACATTATATCTCTACATGTAATCAGATTCACAGCATCATGATTGCTGCGTGGATTTGCCAAATTGATCATATGCCTATGACGGGCATTGATGTTTCCCAAAGAATTCATGTTTGCTCTTTAGAGACCTACTGCCCATCAATGCAACATTGTTGCCTTATATAGTGTATGTGTGTGCAGGCCTACCAACTATGTAACCGCCTTCCTCCAACTCTTCCAAGATTGAGTTGATTTCATTCTCATGTCCAGTGTTGCCAACTGCTTTAGACTGATCCAACAGCTTCAGTCTGTCCACAAGTTCGTTGGGATCGTTGTAGTAGACATATTCAATCCTGTTGCCATTACTTGCCACCATATTGAAAGGTGCCACCAGTCCTCGTCCAGCAACTTTGGCTCCTTTCCCACTGACTGCTTCTCCTCCTCTTATCAGATCCTTGATTGTCCTCTTGTACTTGGTATTGTTATAGTTTGCAATTTTACCATTTGGACTATAGTTTTCTCAGTACACATTGGTAAAGTCCAAAAGCAGTTTATAGGTGTTCAAGTCGTCTACCTTCACTTTTCCTTTGTCAGGCATTTTCATGAAAACCAGCTCACAAAGGCCTGGTGTAGCTCTGAAAGTCTTTTCAATCCTACCATCTGCAGGATTAGACAGCACAATCTTGTTACCTTTAGGTCCAAAGGTAAGCAGCTTACTGCCTAGATAGTACAAGTTGTCTATCACTTTTGGTCCAAATGCATCATCAAAGTTGAAGTCCTTGCGCACCAATCGCATAATGTACTCCCCCACTGGTTTTGAAGCCAGATCAGATTGGGCCAATGCTTGTTGTGCCACATGACTGCTAGTATCAAGCAATTTCTCAACACTAAGGTTTTCCTCATCATCATCGTCATCATCATCACCCATGTCTTGACGCTTCCACAATTGTCGTGCAACACTCGAAGTACTTGCAGCTGGACTTGCACCTTCACCTGTTCCATATGTTTCAAAGATTGGTGACTCCTCTTCTCTAATATCTGGCAGTGATTGCAGTCTATGCTTCATCCTTCCTGGATAGGGAGTGCTGCTGCTGGCTGGTGTTGTTGGCGGTGTAGGCAATATACGGGGTGCATCCAAAAATGGTGTAGTCATTGGATGTGTCTGTTGTTGAGCCGGTGGTTTAGAAGATTTGAGTGTTTCAACAATATTGGTAAGTGGATCACTAAGCGGCTTGAAATGTTTTGCATGCTGCTCCTCTGTCAATTCCCTGCCCAGTGTCAGCTCTCTATGCTTCCTCTTGATGTTATGCTTCAGCTTGACAATCTCCATGATGGTTGGTGCAATCTCTTCCACAGTTTGCTTCATCTCCTCGTCCATCTCACTCGGCGTTCAGTGCTAGACTGAGTGAAATCACTGCTGTGCTTCAACTAAGAATGTATCAAGGCCGTTCCTGTAGCGCCCTCTATTCTTGTCTGAGGACTGATCAACTACAAGGAATGCATGTGCAGATGATGACCATACGTCATTGCATATTCTTCTGAATTCGTCAAAGGTCATGTCGGATCCCACATGATCTCTGTACAAATGTTTCATATTCAGTTCATCTTGTTTAAACATGATTAGAAAATTGGCATTGTCACGTATCAACTGTTTTGGTATACGGCTATAAGTCTGTGCCAGATAAAATGCATCAACGTTACTGTGTCGACCAGTGGTAAAGTAACGTCTGATGGCTTCCTGTTGCTCACAGATAACATCATCAAAAATTATTATCGAGTTGGCGGGCAACTCATGTGGTGCAGGTATCTCTTCACATGTGTCACACTCGGTGTAGCTCAGTTTAGGTCCAAGGTCTTCCATAATGGTGCACAGTAGCTGATACTTTGGTTGAAATGCAGTTTTTGAGTAGAGATAGATGTTTGAAAATGAGATTCCTTTACGATCAAAAAGCATGTTGAACAGTAAATTGGTTTTTCCACAGCCTGATGGTCCACATATAATGCAGCGCATATGGTTGGGGAACAAAGGCCCATGACGTTTCTTTGCATTCATTTCTGGGTCGGTCAGACCACAGCCTCTCACCACTTGATCAAAGTCAATTATATTGAACCTGTGACTCCTTTGCACAACCGGCTTCATCACACTAAATCTGCTCTATCAATCCAAGAGTCGTGACTGCGATCGTATCCTTTCCAGCGCACCAACAGTTTATTACCTTTCCTTCTCAGCACTTTGGCAATTTCAAAAACACTGGGTACTTTGGTTTTCACAATCTCTTCTGCGTAGAATCCTCCTTGCACACGCTGTCCTCTGCAATCTTCCAACTCGTATGTTACAGGCACTGTAGGTCGCACATGTGTTACTGTGAACAGCTCATTTGTCCAATTGGGTAGGTAGCCCTTGTCGAATGTCATTTTATACTTGCTTATTCGAACCTTATCACCTGGATCGACTGTTTGGTGAACACCTGGATAGAACCGGTTTTCAGATTTGTCCAACAAGCTCTGTTGATACTCTTGACGTTGTTCACCAAGTCTGGAGAGCAGTAATGTCTCATGCTCTTTTGTAACATCAACCGGTCGCATACCTATTGTCCTATGGATTCTTCCAATGTACTCTTTGACAAGTGAGGTTAGAATATCTGTCCAGCGATAGGTTCCACGCTCAGTGAATTTGATCCACATTAAATGTTTAAGTGTTCTGTTGAAACGTTCCACTATTGAAGCCTTCTTATCTGAATACGTTGAATAGTGATTGATGTCATAGTGTTTCACAAGTTGTTGAAACTTTGAATTGAACCACTCTTTACCATCGTCAGTTTGCAAGTGTTTCATTGGATTCTGCTCAAATATAGGATGCATTGCCTTGACAACTGCATCGGCTGACTTGTTCTCTATCGGAATAGCATAAGCATACTTGCTCAGACAATTGATAATTGTAATAATGTACCTGTATCCTTTGTTCTGACGTGCATACGGTATCATCTCAACTAGATCAGCCTGATACAGATCATCTAGCCCCTTCACAGTTACCATACGTGTTGGGAAATTCCGACGAGCTGACCTGTGCAACTCTCTTGATATTGTAGCCTTCTCCATACTGATACATAATATATGTTTACATAATATATATACTAGGCATTGAAATGGCGCCAGAATGTCAGTGATTGTTGCACACAGTCACGTTTTTCCTGCATGGCGCCAAGGTCAGTACTGCTGCACACAGACATGTTTTTTCCTGCGTCATACCAATGAAGCTGTCAAGGTCAGTGATTATGTAACACATTTGCATAATATTGCGCAATTCCACAGACATGTTTCATTGGTATGGCGCCAAAAGGCTAGTTTAAGTCAATCATGGGTTAGAAATTAGTAGCTGACACGTGGATATACAATATTTATTGACAATAGAAATGATATACATACAGTTTAGTCCATGATATCAACAAGCACCCAATGGTACAGCTGTCCCAGGTTGGCAGCAATTTCACACAGTCCTTTGCCAAGAGGGAATTGTAAAATAATAGCATCATTGTAAAGATTACTTATGAAGGCTTCAGGAAAGCATAATGACACTGTTTCCACAAAGTTTTGTAATGTTCCAAATGGTTCAGGTTGTTGTTTGTAGCCGAAACAGAATAGTGGTTGCAGAATCCAGTGGTTGCTGGTAACATGTTGACAATCTTCACAATCGCACATTATATTGCTCTGCTGGCTCCACTGGTGATGGCTGGTGGCGGTGAGTTGTCCAGAGTCTTCGGTACAGCTGTAGTAGTAGTAGAGAGCGTAGGACAGTGTGGTGTACAGACTGTGTCTGATGCAGCAATGATGGCTTCAAGAAAGCCCAGTGATGTGAAGGATGGGTGGAGACAGGTGCGCAAATTGTATGTGCAATGGACTTGTTGGCACAGGTCCTCCTCCACATTGCATTCTGCAGCCAGCTTCATGTACCATTCGTTAACGTCACGGCCCATTGCATCAATGGCTTCCTGTGTAGTATTCCGGTGTAGCACCATTCTTGACACCAGGCACTGATGTATGTGGAACACATTTGATTTATCCAGTCCATGCTCCCTTGATGTTAGAAATTCCTCAGTCCTGTACTCTGGGTCCAACGATATTGAGCTAACGCTCACAGCAGCTGCCACAAGTAGATAGTATGTTGCCTGCATCATGATTGAAGGTCATCCGCCGATGCACGTCCTTTTATAGCCTCAATGCTCATTAATTCTTGGAAGTAATCATGACGTCACTGCTGTCCATGACGTCATCATCACTGCTGTCCATGACATCATCATCATTACGAGCCCGCTTCGTGGGAGGCTGGTCTTCATCAGTGGAGGTTCTTTTGTTACTGAGCTGATGGTGCCCAAATGCCATAGTGCTGATGCCATCATCCATTATGCTTCGTTTTTCATCAGCATTGCTAAGGGCCTTCTTCTTTTGCACAGTCGTCATGATTTGGTGTTTATGTGTGCTGAACATGACTTGCTCTCTATAGATCGCCTCATCTCCATAGAGGCAGTCCAGGTAGTCGTGGAAGCCGATGTAGCGTTTGGCATTGGGATGATCCTTTGATAGCTCTTGACCCAACACAGGTCGCTGTACTCCCTTGGCCTTCTTGATGAGTCCACTCTTTGCCTGGCTAGGATCAGGATTGTAGCATCGACAGGCGTACAGCTTGGAGCGCAGTCCAACATACTCATGAGGAGCTCTGGCCAAATATTCATCTTTGAACTTCCCCAACACCATTTTGTTTGTGTGAGAGTAGCAAGGATGGTCGGTTGGGTATTCTGACGTGTCAAAGATATCTCGCAGCTCCTTGATGTTGAGTATATCCTTGTACATGTCTTCTGTCTCAACCAGGTAGAAGAGGCTGTCTGTGTCCTGGTACAATAGCTTGAGATGATCGTTGTAGATTGGCTTCATCACGTCATAGTGGAATTCGTACATTAGGGTTTTACTAATGTCCAGCACAGATAGTCCAACGTAAATCGGTTTGTTGAGATTAACTTTCTCCTGATGTAGGGTGACTGCACAGATGTTCTCTCCAAAGATGATTCGATCCTTGAATGATGGTCGAGCCACAAGCTTCTTTAGATGGTTCTCACAGTTGACCAACTCCATGTTCATATGCTTCCTCACATTCTCCATGGTCTTGCCAAAGACAGCGTTATTCATTAGTTTGAAGAAGTTTTTCTCAAACTTATTCTTTGACTGCTGTCTGAGACTGGTATTGAGCTGGATGTATGGAGCTAGGAAGTCAGTCTGCTCAAATCTCACACCTCGATGGACCTTGGTTATTCTCAAACCATGTTGGACAGCTTGTTTGAGAAGACGGTAGTGGCAGACGTAGCGTGTATGCGAGTTCAGTGTTGTCATCAGGCAAACATATCCAGATTTCTGCGTTTTCCGGTTTTCTGGTAGGAATGGAAACTCATTGTGTAGATCATGCAGTTTGGCAGGGTACTCCACATCAACCTCGAGGATGTATCCAATTTGTTGTCTATCAGTAACACCTGCAATGTCCCTGATAACTGCCTCCAGTTCCTCTTTGCCCATCCATTGGAATTTCCGGCAAGGAAGTGGATTGCTCATTGCCCAGCCATACAGGTTGTTGGCGTCTGTGTACAAGAGGTAGGATGTAGGTTTCTCTGGATCCACAGGCGCCCCAGTATACTGGTTGTTGGCAATGGCATGGAGGTGAATGCAGGTGGTGATACCTCCTCTGATACCTCGTTCAATAAGCATGTACATGTCATAGTCGGTCAGCAGCTCAAGTTCCATCTTTGTACTTTTAAGCATAACATCAAAGGAGAAGCCTGGTGATGTGAAATAATGAGCACAGTCCAGATCGTATGTCCTCATGCACACGTCTCTAAAGCTTTCGAATACATCAGCCAGCAGGAGCACATCTGATTTTAGATAGAGATCGCTGTACTCTCCCAGAGTGCTACAACTGAACTGGCGACAGACACATTGCGCATGTACATAGTCCTCATCACTGATACCGCGATCTGTTAGCCTACTGTAGAAAGCCTGTTTTGGAGGAAGTTGTGTCTCCTCCAATCTCTCCCATGAGTTGCAGTACTCGTACGGGAACACACCTTTACGGGACACAAGAGCCAGTTTATCTCTAAACTGTTTAGAGGTGTGCACCAATACATTGGCAAGATCAGAGGCATTCTCAGCTGTCTTGACAAGATTCGTTACCAGGTTGTCCAGACTGTCGGGTGTAAACCGGAATGTATTGATGAATCTCAGATGGAGACTCTTTGAGATGTGCTTGGTGAAGGATATATATTTTTCAGATGTGTTTGGAATAACTGAAATTTCAGATTTGTCAGATCCAAGATGAGGAATGATCAAGTGGGTATCATAATTTGAGGAATTGTGGAGGAATACAGGGATGTAGGTTTAACGACGTCTCTGCAGGTTGCACTTGTTACATAATGCATTCCGGTACAACCCAGTCATATGACAGTGGTCCCGAACCTTGTCATTGGTGAACTTCTTGTGACAAGCTTCACAGAACTCAACCGCATCAAAATCTACCTTTTGTTTGTCAGAGAGTGGGGACATCCTTGTCTGATGACATTCAATGGCTTCTGCAATATCGGTTGCAACCTCAGTCAGTGTCTTCATAAAGTGGGCAGCAGCATCTGGCCCATGGTACACAATTGGGTCCTGGGGAATGAGGTTGCTGATGGTGAGCCATGAGGGGAATTGTTGTTTATCCCTCACAAAGTAGAGGCAATAACTCATTGCCTTATGGTATTGGAGAACTCTTGTAGCCTTTCCAATCCATTGCTCTGGGGCTCCACCATCTTCCTCAGGAGTGGGCTGCTCCAACAAGCACTCAAAATCTGCATAGGCAACAAGTGGTAACCTATACTTGTTCAAGTGCTTTTCAAACTTCATGGTAGGTAGGCTTCCATCATCATTGGGCTTGGGCATCACAATCCTTGCTGTCCGGTTCTGGGCGCAAAACTCTTCATGCTCCTTCATCCTGCGCTCGCCTTCTCTGCTGAGGGTGTAATGGGTGAAGCAGCATCTGCAGATGATAATCTGCCCTCTATGTTTTGTCAGCTGGGCTCGCAGCAACTTTTCAAAGTTCTTTATCCAGCAGTAGTGGCTATTCACTTCCAAGTCATCACCATCCACTGTTTCACTCTCACACTGCAGGAGTAGATCAGTATGGTCGGCCTTGATTTCCTTGCCAACTCGTCGCGGGAAGATGTTGTTGTCGGCATCGATACCATAGACATTGACCGATACTCTGGGATTGTTCCTCTCAAAAGTATCGATCTGGTTGATGGTGGTGGGGAAAGACAATCCGGAAAAGTTGTACTTGTCGGTCAGCTGGTAGTACTGGTCGTTGACCCGCTCTGGATGTGCTCCTTGGACATGCTTGGCAAGCATGGCCCACCTGAAGCACTGCTGGTCATCATTCTTCGGGTTCACGATGGCTTTCCTTGCTGCAATATTGGTAGGCAGCTCGATGTAGGATGATCCCCGCAGCGGCGAATACTTGCTGATGCGGATGAGTAGACCATCAATGTTGAGGAGGGTCCATCCGCTAGAATTGCCCTCAAACTTGGCTTCCTCCTCCAACATTTTCTGGCATGCCGCCTTGATGAGGTGAGGGAGCTCTGTGATGCTGACCACCGAATAGTTGGGCGTCTTGAAGGCCACATCTTGGAACTCCTCCTTCTCCTGGTTCTGCTCATCGAGGCTGCTTTTGTAGTAGGTAGCCTCCAACACCAAGTTGAATTTCACAGTTCCATGATGCAGAAACTCATTAGAGATGGCCGTAATGATTTTGTCCTCGAGGCTGTTGAGCAGGGAGTGGAAGTCCTTGGCTGGATCATCCATGCAGTTATTGTTGTAGAACAGGGTGCGGAGGCAGGAGTTGAAGGTGTCCTCCAGCACAACAAACTCTCCCTGAGAGCCCTCGGTCATCTGGCATCGGCTGGCCTTGTTCATCTGAAACAGATAGTGCATTTCCATTAGTAATACTATGTTATTGCATCACATTGATGGCAAAACAGAATGGATTTTAGGGGATAGATGCTTACTTTTATTGCTTTATAGGAAGGGAGTCCTTCCTAAGATCATTCCTTATAGTCCGGCAAACTCCCCACATGCCCCATGTAATTCCTCATAGTCCGGCAAACTCCCCACATGCCCCTCCCCACATGCCCCATGTAAAACTAAATCCCAAGATTTTTTGAAAATTTTTCTAAGTCCTACGATTTTTCGGAAATTTTTCCAAGTCCCAAGATTTTTTGAAAATTTTTCTAAGTCCTGAGATTTTTCGAAAATTTTTCTAAGTCCTGAGATGTTACAAAATTTTTCTAAGTCCTGAGATGATACAAAATTTTTCTAAGTCCTAAAATGTTTCAAAAATTTACTAAGTCCTGAGATGTTACTTTCAAAGCACTTGTACTTACATTTTAATCACTACTGAAGATCTGGGTGAAGTCACAACAGAAGGTCTGGGCTATAGTATAAGCACTCACTAGTCAGCGTTCACTGAGACACTATGACTCTACCAGCAACTGATCCCCCATATATACTCATGCCAGGTCCCCACCCATGGTCCCCTGACCTTGGCCGATCGTTCGGAATTTTTTGGGAATTTTTTCTAATATTTTCTAATTTTTTTTAGGGGGGGGGGAGGGGGGGTATCCCAGAGGTCTCCAAACTATACTCATAATTTACAAACATTCCATTTCACATCCTCAATTCATACTCAATGACCAACTTAATTTCAAATCTCATACCCTCTTCAACATCATCACAAACCCCTCCTAAAAACACCTCCACCACACCCACTTCCCCCACCACATCCACTCCTCCCACTACCTTCCTATGACCACCAGACCTTACATACTAGAAAACTACTCAGTCTGCAACCAAGCGCCGAAGAAGAACAACATAGTTCGAAACGCGTCCGCCGCGATTCAAAAAGGTCACCTTTGAGTTACAGTTTATTTACCGTTTGGTGCTTTGAGTTACAGTTTATTTACCGTTTGGTACCATGGTGGAATGAAAAATTATAAAAATTTGGTAATTGCTCATCATCAGGCATTATTATTATTATTATTATTTATAATTCATAATTTATCATTTGTAATTTACAATCTTTTATAATTTATAATTTTTTATAGTTTACAATTTGTAATTTATAATTTAAAATTTATAATTAATTTGG
This sequence comes from Conomelus anceps, assembly GCA_948455865.1. Taxonomy (NCBI): domain Eukaryota; kingdom Metazoa; phylum Arthropoda; class Insecta; order Hemiptera; family Delphacidae; genus Conomelus; species Conomelus anceps. The sequence continues at coordinate 39,234,120 of OX418217.1, forward strand.
TTTTTTATAATTTATAATTTTTTATAATTTATAATTAATAATTTATTATTATTATCAAATTCATTATAAATTTAAATTTATTATTATTATTATTATAACTATTGGTTTATTATTAGTCTAATATACGTCTATTATGATTATTAGTAACTATTATTATTATTTTTATTTAATTTTATTTTATTATTAGAATTATTTTTATCCAATTGTTATTGTTATTATTCTATTGTTATAATTTTCAAATGCAATAAATGTTTGCTATGAATAATAACACAGACGAACCATCACCACCTAACCTTACTCCCTGATCTATGATAATACTATGTGGTTGGTGTATTTATTGTGATCTCATTTTCCTTCACCGATCATAGGTAGTTGCGTAAATATTGTAAGGCAATAGCAGATTGTGGAAGTTCACTAGCAGGTTTGATAGATAAAGATAGGCGCGTCAAGGATCGAGAGAGTCTTCGCGAGAGGGGCAAGTGGCCTGTTGGTAGAGTGGGGGATTAGATTAGATTTCTTTATTCATGTAAGTTTACAGATTTCGTATAATATGATTAGTTAAAACAAAATTGTCAACATCACATAGATACTATATATAGACTTAGATCATAATTTTTATAGTGCTAGAAATTATTTACAATGATGTTTGTATTTTATTAATGATATAAGCTCTAGTGATGACAATCTAAGTGATGCAATTACATGAAATGGCGAAGTTTGGACAAAGATTCGTCCATTCTTGACACTTAACCAGTATACATAAAAATAATTATTCTATTTGCATTTAGTTGTTCTCATTTTTCAATATGAAAGCAGTTTATTATAAAAATGGCAGGTATTTAATTAAATTGAGAACAGAGAATATAAATTTTAAATTGTTCAATGTTAATTGTGGTGATGATAATGGTGGTGGATGATGAAAAGAGGAGACGGGGTGATTATTCAAAATAGTTGATTTTGTACAAGTTTTCTCAGAAGGATTGTGGTGAGTGATAAAACATATTTTCAATAAGCTGTACAATACTGACGAAAATTATTTACAAGGTAGGTTAATGTTCTGATTTCATGCAGTTGCTCTAGGGTTGGACAGATGCAGCCATTTTCTCCATGAGATATTTCCTTAATGATGAGATAAAGCCCGCTCGACTCTCAATGCACCTGATGGAACTTGGAAGTGCATTCCAAGCACGACAAGCACTTACAATAAATGATTTTGTATAAATGGTAGTATGATGGTTGGGTATTCTTAGAGTATTATCCCCAGTTCTGGTATGTGAGACATCATTCCACCTGCCTTCAGACACAAATTTGAAATCATTTTTGAAGTAATTTGGTTTACCATATTTGAGAATATCTTTGACAAGTTTGACAATCCTGAATAACCTTTGATCAGTAAGTTTGAGAGTTGAGCTAGCAATGTGGGATTGAGTTATACGTTCATGCCGTTGAAGAGAGTAGACAAACCGTAAACAATAGTTCTGACTGCGCTGCAGTCTATCATTCAGAGTGACTGTCATGTCATTCATAACAGAATTACAATACATGAAATGTGGGAAGATAAGAGATTTAACCAGTAAAAGTCTGACCCTTCTAGGTAGAATATCTTGCATTTTCTTCAAAGGATGCATAGCTGAAAAAACCTTTTTACTTGTACTTATAACTTGCTCTGACCAGTCAAGTGTTGAATTCATGATTATCCTTAAGTTCTTAACTGAGCTACAATATGGTATTGCATTTCCATCAACAGTGATTTTATGAGTAAGGTTCAAGTCAGTACTATTTATCAGGCGTGAATAGCCGATGATTATAGGTTGCGTTTTTACAGGATTGAGTTTAAGACCATTTTTTCTAGTCCATTCAACAATTCGATTGATATCCTCATTCATCCTGTCATTGATTCTTGAGATACAGCAGCTGGAATAGATTTGAAGATCATCCGCATAAGTGTGGAAACTAGAAAACTTGATTACTGAGGAGAGGTCATTTGCATAGAGAGTGAAAAGGAGGGGGCCAAGAATAGAACCTTGGGGTACGCCATGTAATACGCTTTTCCATTGTGATTTGTTATCACCATCTGTGACACATTGTTTTCTACCTGTGAGATAAGATTTAAATCATGCTTGAGCTTTGTGACTGAAACCAAGAAGAGCTAATTTACTGAGGAGAAAATCATGGTCGACAGTATCAAATGCTTTAGAGAAATCAAACAGACTCAAGATTGTACATTTCCTATGATCCATAGCTAACCTGATATCTTCAGTGACACGTAATAGAGCAGTTTCAGTTGAATGAGATTTTCGAAAACCAGATTGGAAGTTATGAAGCTTACTGTTTCTTTCAAGGAATTCGACCACCTGCCAATGAACCAGTCTTTCCAATACTTTGGATAATTCTGGAAGAATGCTAATAGGTCTGAAGTCTTCAGCTTTATTGGGAGAGGCAACTTTGTCCAAAGGACGAACTAGAGCATGCTTCCAATTTTTAGGGAAATTACCATTTGGAAGAGATGTATTGAAAATAAGAGTGATGACAGGTAAAACAGCAAATAATATTTTCTTGATGAATTTAATAGGAATTTCGTCTGCCCCAGTAGCATTGGTGTGAACAAGGTGAATTGCTTTAAGAGCATCTTGTTCTGTAATTGCATGAAAATGGGGATGAGAGAGACTGAGAGAGAAACTGATTTAAGAATTGGACAATGGACTGCACACCTATATGGGCCCTTATTTCTAAATGATCTAGAATGGAATTGCTGAAAATTAGTGATGAAAATGAATCGCTGTATCGTCTGCAAATAAGAGGGCTCTACCACTCTACCAGCTCTACCTTATTTAGGTAAACGGTTGACATATAACAAAAAAAAAAGCAATGTACCTAGTATTGAACCCTGAGGCACTCCAGCTTGGACCTCTAATTCATTAATTTATTCTTTACTATACTACTCCCAACTACTGTAGTTAGTTCTACACATTTTTTTCTACCAATAAGATATGATTCAAATCATTCCAGCTCAACCCCATTTACGCATACATTTTGCAGTATTTCCAATAAAGTTAACACAATCAAATGCCTTTGATAGATCTAAGAAGATTGCAGTAGCTTTATCACCTGAATCTATAATATCTATTAGTTTTTCAACTAGAGAAACTATGGCTGTCTTTGTTGATCTCCCTTTCTGGAAGCCATGCTATCACAGATAAAGTTAGCAGAGAGAAAAAAAATGAAATCGTCTGCTCAGACCCATGCATCAGATGGGGAATTCAATCCTGTGTCGAGCTGCACACCGGCAGTTATAGTTAATCTCTCCTATGATCTGTGTTTTGTATTTTTTAATATGAACTAGTAATGATTTTATAAAGAGCTGTCTTATATTCAAAACTGGAAATTCAGTAAATAGCTAAAAGGTTGGTTATCTGTAGTAGTTTTTCAATATTGTTTTGATTATCGCCCTCTGGTTAACCGCCAGCAGTTCCATGACAGAGGAGGAAACTCCACCCCACGCCAGGATACCGCGGTTATTAAATAATTAATTGCGAAGTTATCATTCCACACAATAAGCACTTAGGGAAGTGATAGCTGCGAGCCGTGGCAGGTTAGTTATCTGTTCATATAGATAAGATAAGCTACGTACTCCTGGGCCCTCGTTAAAAGGGTGACCGATTGGATTGAAAAGAAAAAGACTGCTTCTCTGCTGTGAAATCGCTTCCCGATAGTTCAGAACCCACCTAAAACTGTAGTACTAATTCATCATCACCATCATCTCCAACTCATTACCCACGCACAAATCTCAGACCTATGTGGGCTTCATCCTCCGAAAAACTATTGACTTTCAGGACCATGGTTTTGTGCAATAAAATATTACACATTTTTGGCAGAACAAAGTTATTACCTTTTGGCCGCCTTTTGGAAGACGTTTCATTTCAACTCACCTTTAGGTGGCGTACATGAATTAGTCCAGCATAGTGATTAGCCATCGGGTTATTTGGAGATATTGTCAATGCCTTTTCAATTGCTTCAACTGCCAAATCCAAACATCTATAAGGTTCAGGTAATTTCACCATTCCAAACGCACACCGGCAAAGGATGTGAGAATCATTTTGATTAGAATGTATTAGTTTTCTAAAACAAAAGAGTTTCAGTAATATTAGATGTGATAAGAAATGCTATAAGATAATGTATTCTCAATAACAAGATAAAACTTGAGAAATTTCATAGTGATTGAACACAATAATGTGTTACAAAACATGATACAAACAAAATTATACTAATTGTGAACAAACAATCCAATTATGCAATTTGCATAATTAAGGTATGTAATTTGCGGGCCAATGGAGGGAGTTGGAAACGAAACATTTTTAAATCTCAATCTAACGTTTATCTGTTTGAAAAAACAAATATAATACCAAACTGAATATTAGCAACCCGAGTAGCAACTGTGCGAGGATGACAGGCAACTGGAGTCTCCCAGTATCAGAGTATCCAGATCTCTGAGAAACCAACATTTTGGTATCCCCGTGTGAGAAGTGCTCTAAATGGCTAAATTACACCGGTTTTATTTGATTAAAAAATCAGCTGTTTCTGAGCCGATGGCTCTAAGCACTTGCATGACTTTGTAAAAACGTTAAAATTCCTAAACTTGGTCAAATGCTCAATTGGTGTAATTTAAACAAAAACGTCGCGAGCTACATCGACTGAAGTAGCTCTGTATTAAGGCTCTAAGTAACTGAATTAAGGCTCTAAGTAAAGCGATGAGTAACAACAATAAACATCCCCCCCCCCAACATGATTCAAAGAAACATCACTTTTTTGCAAATCTGATTCAAACAAACATGCTTCATTCTTCAAGTGCTCGACAAGTTGAAAGAATTCTGCTAAATGCCCTTATGTCCTAAATGCCACGCGCGTAATTGTATTGCTTATTTATTTGTCCAGAAATTGCGTTCATTTTAACCAACCACAAGCAGGTGAAATTATTACAGAAAGTTATGACGGTAAAAATCTTTTCAATTATATCTATTGAATTAATCTTTTAACTACGGCCTTATTAGGCTCATCCACAACAGAATTTTGCCACTGTCACAACATCATAAAGTAGCACTAATTGCTTTCTGCTCATTATGTTGATGCGTATTTATATGCATGGTTATGGCAAGTAATATTATATTGTGATTTACAAAAAGTTTTAATTGAAAAAAAATTGAACCAGGCGTGATTAAACTACTTGGACATCACCATTAACCTTTCTAACTATACCCTAATAAACTATTTTTGAAAAAATATATCTTACTGGTACAGAGATGAAGCTTCTTCATTCAAATTTTCCACACGCACTTTTCGAGGGTCCGTTACTGACATCTTTCTAGGGTTTTCATTTCGATACTCATTGAACAATTTGCTTGCTTTTTCGCGGGTAATCTGTGCAATATACATCATGTATGTTGGATTATCGCTACGCAGCTCGTAGGCAGTCCGACAAAATTTTTCTTCATCTTCAGGTATTGTCATAAATGGAAACTTGAAACGACGTATTCTCCCTGCAAAAGATTTAATTAGTTGAGATGGATTTCAAAATGTTTGATGTCACACAAAATTTGTTGGACATGAACAAAACACACTAGATATTTTAATAAATGATCAATTATAAGGATGGTTTCAATTTCTTTATGATTCGAGTCAATTGTGACATTTTGGGCCAGCTGGCCACCGAAAGCTTGTTGTGCTGAAAACTGTGCTGGGACTGCTGTTAGAGTCAAATAAAAGGGTTTCAATAAATGACCGGCCACCAAAAGCGGTGCTGTGCTGTGCCATGGGACAAAAGGTCTCAGATCTCAAATTGATAAGACATCAACTAATCTAGTTTGTTTACTATCCAGGTAGAGGTTATTGAAATTTTTCAATCAGTGGAAGTATTCCATAGTAAGATTGTGTAGAAGTATGGTGACTATTGTACTGTTTTGGTTCTGAAATTTCTAGTGAAATTTAATATTCTACTCTTTGTTGAAAATGTTTGTTCAGCGCATATTTTCAACTAATTTGTTCTATTGATTATCTTCAAATCAATAAGACTCACATGAACTTTTCAGTGGAAACGATTAGTGAGATAGATGACATGAGTGTCACCTTCAGTGGTTTTGATGAACTTTTCAGTTGAGAGTTGGTGAAAAGAAGTTTTGTGGGTTCTAAAATCCTTTTTGAATATAGATAAATGAATGAATAAAGTAATAAATAATATGGATTCCGCTAACGTGTGTGCCACAATTTTTGTGTTTTTTAATGCATTATTTATCATGTTTTGATCAATATTACCGTTCTTCAAGAATTCCACAGAGTAACAAAAATAATTATTAATAAGCATAGAAATACTCACCACATAAAAAATTGCAATACATACTATTTGCAGTCAATTGATTAAGTAATATTGAATTATAATAAAGTGTCTGACCACAAGCATTGGAAAACGTTTAAACCAAGACAGGGAAACTCAATTACTTGCCGGATAAACGGTTTCAATTCTTCATCAATCACAATCTGCATCATTAAGACAAATAATGAAAATTCATTATTTCAGAAAATTCGAAATTCTTCCATTGAGGTATATAATTATTTGTCTTCAAAGTTCTGGAAGTATTTTACACGCGGAGTGGCGATGGTAGCCAGAGATTTTGCAGATATACAGGAGCAGCCGCTAATGGTTTTTTGTTAGGCCCAAAGTAAATAAGATTTTAGAAGATAGGATTAAATAGATTTAGAAAATAGATTTTGTAAAATAAGGTTTTAGAAAATCGTTTGTGTTTTTGGGTCCCAAAATTTTCAATATTCTTCCCTTACAAATAAAGAATGCTGTGAATGTTCTTCTGTTCAAGAAGAGAGCAGGTCCATCGAGCTGAAAAACTATATTTGGGGTTTCACCTCTTTTTTAGTTCTTGCCAAATAGATCTGAAACTATTGATTGTGAAACCATCTATTGGGTGAATAAGAATGTCATATACTCTTTTGAACCCTACAAAATGCCCTAAAATCTGACCAGAACGGGGTTAAAAGGATGTAAAATTACCGACCTACATTAATTAAAAAAAATACATGTTTCAAAAAATTGCAGATTTTATGTATTGCGTTGTTTGTAACTATATCAGAATTGGGATCATACATCCATAGTAAAAAATTCTCAAGTGTCTTAATTTACACAATATTTTTCTAAACTGACATTGAAAAGCCAACTTCACTTGATCTGACAACTAGGTGCTTTATTTGTTCTTCTATGACAATATGTATGTCTTACAGTGTGGCTTGAGTTAAATTAGTTATATTAATTTTAGACACAAAAAATTAGTCTATATTAATTTTGTCATTCTACAAACGTATCTGTCGATTAATGATGACTTTGGAAAAAGGAAGTAGCCTAGAAGTGTGCTTGTATAAAGCGACCCCACTTGACATGTGGTAAGACGAGCAAACAGTTTCTTTCTTTGTTGAACTTAATCTGCTATCATCACACTACCATATTGATTTTTGCCAAGTTACTCACCCATTATTTTGCTTGTAAGAAAATGCCATTCAGGCATTAATGGATCCCTGTTTCGGGCCTCATTCATAAATTCAAGAGCCTTGTGAAATCCATTTATTCCATACTCCATGTAAGCGCATGCTTTCATGCCATAAATACCAGATCTCTCTTTAAAACCCATCTCACTGCAGCTGGTTAGGTTTTGCAGAATCTGCAAAATACAGTAGATGGAATCAATAAATTATTCCATTCAATGATGATGATTGCAGTAGACAGAAACTGAACAGGATTGCAGAACAGAAATATTAAAAATGTAAAGCAAATTACATGAAATTTTACAGAGATTTGACAGAAACGTAAGATAATTAGCACTTATAGTAGTACTCTGAGAAACGTTTTTATAACTCTGAACTATCCATATTTTGAAAGAAGCTCACTGAATGTTTATTTTTCTATGCTATAAATTACGGTATAGGTCATTATAATATCATTTTTTGCAAGAGCTGTAGCCTATGTCCTTATTACAAATTTACGGTATTTGATATCTCAAGAAAATACTTTTCCCTACCTCTTTTGTTTCACTAAGAAGTCCACATTTGAAAAGTGCATAAGCCTTACAACCCATAACAATATACTCCATTGCTTTTAAAATAGTGGTGAACAGATATTCTTGGCAATTACTACTTTTTTGGCATTTCAACAATTGCTCGCAATCCCGTATTTTTTGTAATCCACTACTTTTGTCATACTTCATCAACTCGTGCGCTATTATCAGTTGGACATTGAAACTGAAATCAAAGTGACAAAGCAGGTGAATTTTATAACATTGATGAGAATTCAAGCTGAATAACTTAGATTCTAGATCTATAATAAACTACATTTGTCTTTAAAAGTGTTGCACTCATTGTGGTCTGTGGGGGAATGAGGAAGCTGATAGGTTTGCCAAGCTGGGATCACAGATGACACAAACTGATGCTGGGAAAGCTATATTAGTGTCAAGAAGATTATAACAGCACACATAAACAAGAAGCGGCAGGATACACTGAAAGAGAAGGCTGCAGGAAGAAGAACCCTGCGCTACGAGTGCTGGCTCCACTTCCAAGAAAAAGAGGTACGGCACTGTTCAGGATGATGACAGGACATGATTTTCTGCAGAACCATGTATACAGAATAGGAATAGTGTCCACTATGTGGATTAAATATCATGACACCTGAACACTTGCAATTCATTGCAAGATATTAGGAGTAGTAAGAACTGCAAGTCAGAATTATATTGGGCTGCGCGTTCTCTCATGGTCATTGCCGCCAATAAGAATGTGGCATAGGTAAAATAATAAATGTGTTGCAAGTAGTAAGATGATTTGAATGACAAATACAGGAGGCTGTCTCATGAGTCAGGTCTTGGTTCCCGCTGAGGTAGAGTGGAGGTGACGTGGCAATTAAATGGCAAGTGACTAAGGCTGTGGTCAGACTGCTTGCGACTGACGAGTAGATCGTTTTGCGAGCAGGTCGTACGAGTAGGTCGTCAGAGTAAGAGTGGTCACATTGCAAACTTCCTACTACTGCGAGTTTATACTTCAAAGGCATTGACCAGTTGTTGTTAGACAATCTGTTATTGCGCATTTTGTTTGTTAATGAAGAAAAATATAGCTGGCTGAATGATATTAATTTATCAAGAGAGACGCAAGGAGAATTCAAGCTACTTTTTCCTCATCTACGAAAAACTGATAGAAAATTTTTCTATTATTTTCGGATATCACCAGGAACGTTTTATTATATTTTAAACAGAATCAGCACAAAGATTGAAAAACAAAGCAATTTTTGGAATTAAGCCTGTGGAAAGATTAGCGGTTACATTGAGATCTCTTTTCTGATTGGTCCCACAATGGATATTGGTCAAACACAATCGTAATCAACTCCTCAACGTTCATTTTTACACTGACGACCACGCAAAGAAAATCAAACAAACTTGCTTCCAGAATTTTTTTTTTTTTTTTTTTTTTTTTTTTGTAGATTACGTCTTGGAGACTCCAGTTAAGGAGTATAAGACAAGTCAGATCAACAATGTTATACACTAGATACCATAATTACTTCAATTAGTTGAGGTGAGGCTTAATTTTGATGTGAAAGGAACTCTTGTACACTATAAAAAGCTTTATCAACTAAATATTTCTTCAATTGTTTTTTAAATATTTCTATATTTTCAAGACTCTTCAAAAACTGTGGTAGCTTGTTGTAGAATTTCCTACCAATATAACTAGGTTTTTGTTTGAATAAGCTACTATTGTGACTCACCAAGTGATAATCTCCTCGGCTTCTTGTATTATAATCATGTACATCAAGATTTTGGTTAATATCATTCGTTTTTACATATAAAGTAGCTTCATACACATATAAGCAGGGTACAGTTAGGAGACCAAGTCTCTTGAACAACGGCCTACATGAATCTAATCTATTTACTCTTTCTATACACCTAACCGCTTTCTTTTGGATCTTAAACACCCTATCAAGATTTTGTTTTGATGAATTACCCCATACTAAGATAGCATACCTAATATGTGACAGTAAGAGCCCATGGTAAGCTGAAAAAAGTAACTTTTTGTCATTCAATCTAGCGAGCTGTCGCAGGACAAATACCCCAGATGAAATTTTACTACATATTTTCTCAATGTATGGAGTCCAGGTCAATCGTCTATCCAACATAACTCCTAGAAATGCAATTTTTTCTTCCTGGTCTAATTGATTATCGTTTACAAACACGTTTATAGCCCTATCTTCATTTAAATTATGTTTGTTTTTGAATTGAAGGTATTGGCATTTTTTACTATTTATAGTTAATTTCAACTGATTTAAAAATTGGACAATGGACTGCACACCTATATGGGCACTTATTTCTAAATTATCTAGAATGGAATTGCTGAAAATGAGTGATGTATCATCTGCAAATAAGAGGGCTCTACCACTAATTAATTCTTTAGGTAAACGGTTGACATATAACAAAAAAAGCAATGGACCTAGTATTGACCCCTGAGGCACTCCAGCTTGCACCTCTAATTTATTAGATTTATTCTTTACTATCCTATTACCAACTACTGTAGTTAGTTCTACACATTGTTTTCTCCCAATAAGATATGATTCAAACCATTTCAGTTCAACCCCATTTACACCTACATTTTGCAGTATTTCCAATAAAGTTCTATGATTAACACAATCAAATGCCTTTGACAGATCTAAGAAGATTGCAGTAGCTTTATCACCTGAATCTATTATATCTATTAGTTTTTCAACTAAAGAAACTATGGCTGTTTTTGTTGATCTCCCTTTCTGGAAGCCATGCTGTTCATCACAGATAAAGTTAGCTTCTTGAAGGTGCAGAAGTAACCTATTTAGAACTACTCTTTCAAAAATTTTACTTATTACATTTAAAATACTAATGGGCCTATAGTTTTCTACCTTTTCTCTATCACCACTTTTGAAGATTGGCAAGATCTTCCCCTCTTTTAAGTTATCTGGAAAAACACCTTGTTCTAATGAATGATTGATCAGATAAATCAAAGGGTCTAACAATTGATCTTTACATTCTTTCAGAATTTTACTGGATACCCCATCCATTCCTACAGTTTTTTTATTATTTAAACCATCAATGATATTTGACAACTCGTCTTGGCATACTGGGTGGAATTTTAATTCGTTCTGAATCCCCTCAGTATTCCTCATGTTTGCATCACTAATACCTGTATTAAGAGATTTTTGAAGATCCTTAGCAACCAGTTGATAATATCTGTTAAAGAAATTACAAATGTCTACACTATCATCAATATATTTGTTATTTTCGTTAATTATTCTGGGGACACTAGTATAAGCATCTACATGAGCTACTTGCCTATTTTTGTTTATTACATCCCACACTGCTGTGTTAAAGTACACACTATTATTCAAAATTTCAGCTGTTTTCTTACATTTCGCTTTTTTCACTTCTCTTGTATAATTTTTCTTTAAAGCTTTGTAATTATCTTCACTTAACATATTTCTAGATAGTTTGAATTCATCATATGCATCTTTAACCCTATTTCTTTCTGCAAGGATATCATCAGTTATCCACTCTTCAATCTTGTCTAATTTGTTCTTTACAGGGACTTTTTTAACTGGACAACTCATAGTAATATGAAACCTTAAAATATTAATGAAACTATCATATTTGTCATTTAAACTATTGCTATTGTAAACCCTACTCCAGTTTTCTTGTAGCAGATTCTGCTTTAAACAATCGATATTCCCCTGTTCACATTGTTGAATTTCTTTCATTACTCTACTCTTTTTAATTGATTTATGACCTTGCAACCCCACCTCTAAGATTTGATAGTCATGATCAGATAGTTCCGAGCCGCCTAATCTTGTTTTAGAGTAATCTATATTAGTAAGGATGTTATCAATTATTGTTTGTGATGTTCTTGTGACTCTGGTATATTCATGAACTTTTATTTCCAAGTTATTCATGCATATAATATCCTTTAAATCTTCTGTCATTTTATTCTGTGTTGCAAAGTCTGTATTGAAATCTCCCGCTACAATAACGTTTGTAAAACGAGTAGTAGTAATCTCTAAAAGCCTATTGAATAGTACACAAAAATTGTTCCATTCCCCATTTGGTGACCTGTAAATACCTAACACCGCTACTTCGAAATTATTGTCGATTTTTACTCTCAAATCAGTAAATTCTAAATCCATTTCCACAGCAAATTTCTCTACATATTCTAAATTAAATGTTTGCATATTCTTAGCATTTTTAGTGAAGATAGCTACTCCCCCACTTCGATGTGATGTCCTGCAATACGACGTTTTCAATGAATAGTTTGGAATATTTAGTTGTGACAATTCATCTTCTTTTAAACCATGCTCTGTGAAAATAGCTATATCAGGAGCCTCTTCTTTAAAAAATACTTCGATTCTATCTATTTTGTTACGAATGTATTGAATATTCTGATGGAACACAGTGAGTACCGGTACTTCCCTATCATCCCTTATTACTTTATCGTTGCTTTTGCATATTGAAGTAGATTTACTTAATCTCTTAGAATCTTGAGAGCCTATCAGATTGCTACAAGAGTTCCTTCCACTAATGCTATCCTGATTTTTTGATCGATTAACGTCTTTTAATACAATTGAAGATATGAATTTATCATTTGAAACTATTTTCCCTTCCCGGTTTTGAGCCACTTTACTAAAAAAGGTTCGTTAGATGATTGTTTAGGAGAATTATTGACAGTAGATTGCAAACGACTTTCAATCAGCTCTGCCAGCCAGATTGATTTAGATGTAGATCATGATTAGTGAAGTTTTGTTTTTTCAGCCTTTCATTTAGAAAACAAATCCCCAACTGCTTAGAATTCTTATTTTTTAGGCTGTTGATTGTATTATGAATTGATTTATTTGTTGACTTAATGGCTTCATTTAGCTCTGGCCTATCAAACCTATACGGAATTGTACTTATTATTACATTAGTTTTTTGGCTGAGTGGCACAATCTCTTTAATTTTTTCATTTATTTCAGGAAGATGTTTTAGATTAGGTTCATTTATATTGTTTGAGCCACCCAGTACTATTAGAAAATCGTTTTTTCCAAAATCTTTAGTTTGTTCCTGTGCTGACTCTACGATAGCGTTTATAGGGGCACTTGGTTTGAAAAAGCTCTGAACTTCATACTTATTTTTTAATCTTTTATTTAGTAGGTCACTACAGTCTCGTCCATGACTGGATGTCAAGAGCAGTACTCTACCTTTCCTATCGTTATTTGCCCTTACTTTAGTTTTGGTTGCTGTTTGCAAAACCTGACTATACGTTTTTGTTTGACCATTTCTATTTATTTTTTCCCCATTTGATTTAGGTTCTACTTTTTTTGTATTGATCAGAGGTTCAGATCTTACATTAGCCAAGTTTATTTTTGATTTTAATATTTCGATTTCCTCTGACATAGACCTACATTGACTCGTGAGATTTAGTATTTCCGTTTTATGGTCTTCCTGCTGCAATTTTACAATAACTTCCAGAGATTTTATGTGATCCACTAACCCTATTCGTTCTTCCTCAGAATTTTTTAGTGATGTTTCTAATTTTGTTTTCAATTTGGTGTGATCACTCAATAGTTTAGCAACCTTTTCTTCTACATCCACAGTAGCTTTAAGAGCTGTTGGAGATTTTTTTGTTAATAATTGCTGAGATCGCGTAGCTACCTGAGTTTTAGTTAAACAATTAGATTTAGATGCCTTGTTTGGACTCATTTTCCTAGCTAAAAATTGTTTTCAATTGATTTTAGTTAAATGTTTAATGAAATATTACTTAATTTATTACAATTGTCAACTTGAGACTATTTAATTACAAGAAAATTTATCAATATCGGTACACCTAACCTCGAAAATAGAATTTGACTTTTTATTATATACTTTAACTTATATTAGACAAGTTAATGATGTAAATTATTAAGATATTATAAATACTAATAATAATAAACAAAAATACTACTTATCCGTTCGAATTAATATACTATGCTTCAAAATTCGCAGAGCCTGTTCTCGTGCGTGTACGCAAGTCCTCGTACGACCAACTCTTCTCTACTGTGACCAATCAAACCGGTTTATCAGTCTACTGTGACCTATCAAACCGGTTTATCAACGTTTGTTTTACTCTGACGTCCAGATGCGAGCACGCACGTCCATTTACTCGTCGGAGTACGCATGCAGTCTGACCACGGCCTAAAGTGGCATGTGACGATGGAGTAATGAAGGCTCAGCGTTAGAAATTCAGTGACTAGCAAAGTGGCAAGGAACATTCAATTTTTAATAATGTCGCCTTTGGCACTCCCACATTTGCACTTATTTTAAATTTTTTGTTCCAAATAACTCTGCAAATTAATAGTTTAACTCGCTGAGCAGGGTGTCTGGGCGATCGCGATGTACAGTCACGAACGCCCGTGGAAATATGAGCGGCAGCTATAATATAAAGTTATCTCCTTTAATATCACTTACCTGTCGGTACAGAACCCACCTAAAACTGTAGGTTCACTATTAATATTACCATGCTGGTTATATCATCAGTCACCTCATAATCCACAAACAAGTTTCTGACTCATGTGGGATTCATCAGATACAGAAAATTTAACCAAGTAAATCCAATTCAAATGTGTAAAAAATCATGTTTTCAGGTCTTTTCTTGCTCATTTTTTTTGTATATATTGAATACTAATGTTAGTAGTTAGACTTGTAAAAAATTCTATCAAAATTAGTTTGATATTTGATTAAAGAAATCCAGACTGGATCGAAAATCGAAATCGAGACCGTCAGAGTGATAGTCGGGTGTCTCTAATCACTTTCATAAAAAATTATCCTCCAAATTAAGTATAAGTTCTTATTGAGCTGTTTAATTCAAAATGAAACTTAAAATAATTATGAAATTTTGTCAACAGCGTTTGGTAACAACTCTTGGATTAGAATAAAGGTTACTAGCAAATTGAAAAACTCACTTCAAGAATTTGAATTCAGTATGCTCTACTAATTCTTCAATCTTTTCTTGCAGTCTATATACCACCGCTTCGGGACTTTCGCTTTGAGGTGCCAACTGTGATAAATCCCAATTGAAATGAATGTCCAAAAGCCTCAGTTTTGTTTCCACGAATGAGTCATCTTCGTCAATTTTACATGAATTCATTTCCTTCATGAGTTTTCTAATGTCATCATCGAGCTGATGAGAAACCATCTTGATAGGGATGCAGAGACTTGACCAACAGTCCCAAGTTGACTGTGGACAGGCTGGTTACCTGATCTCTCACAAGTTTCCCAGAAACTGCAACAAACGAATAGGTTAGTGTTATCACTCGAGTGCAACCCCTTAACCTCTGACGATCAATGCTTATTGAAAGGCTACATTGATCATATAGGAGCTTCAAAAAGATTGACAGTGTATTGAAGCATATTGATAAGAAATTACATTGGAACATATTGATGTACATTGTGTAATATTTTAATGTATAATTCAAGAGAATGCTCATGCCTACAAGGTATATTGATCAATATTTGCTTCAATCATCACTCAGATATCGAATCGTGAACTACTCAGCTCTTTACACACCAAAAATGTATAGTTCAGTCGTTCATGTATTTTGATTATCGGCCGCTAGAAGAAAGATAGGCTTTTGCTTATCTAGGGTGAATAACGTTTGCAAAGACATTGAATATTTACTATTTTGTTAACAGACTACAGCAAGGTCATTCCACTCCTGTACTATCAGCGATTTAGTTCTTAGTAATTGTGACAGTCCATCTGAAACTCGTATTTCTTTTATCCTATGTAAGAAAATGATATACTTACATCTGATAGTCATCTTAAGTTATTGATCAGTACTACTCTACTTTTTACTGTCTGATAATTAGCTTGCATTTTTGAAATATTTCAAAATTTCCTGAATATTTTTTGTTGGTGTTGAAAAAATAGGCATGATTTAGTTGCAAAACTTTGTATTGTATTCCCAGCTTATTTTTAAACAATCCCATAATTAGTACAATTGATTTTTTGTTGCGAATCTGTTTCATAGCAAGGACATTATTTCAACTTTGTGATTTGCAGATACATTCATTTTTTGCAGTTGCCACAATAGTGGTGGTTCGGTAGTTTTCCAAATTTGGGCAGGCTTCAATAGTATGACCTGAAGTGGACTAGGTGACTTTTCTACAATATTTTTTGATGTAGCCAAAATTTGATATTAAGAAAGCAAACGATGGCAAAGAAAGGGGGAAACTCGATTCTGAACCCTGATGACCAGAAGACCGCTCATCATACAGTTGTCAGGCGACAAAGTTGTGCTACAATTCAATCTTCTATTTCAATTCAAACGTCTATTAATATTTGCTGATGATCAAGGTAGAACCACAACAACTATTTGTCCAGTGCTACACAATCTTGTTGGTTCAAATATGTCTGTCTCAGGAAATATTTTTACAGGAGCAGGTGCAAATATTGATCAATATACCTTGTAGGCATGAGCATTCTCTTGAATTATACATTAAAATATTACACAATGTACTGCAAATCACAATCTTTGTATTTTGTGATGCCACCGGCATCTGCCTGCCATAAATTAATTTTTAGATTAAATAAGGGTATCCAAGATATCAGTAAACATCTGAATCGACAATATCTGACCTACAAAAGCATCTGAAGAGAAGAGAGGGGAATACTCTAGAGTACTCTTCAGAGAACTTGTAGAATATTCTCACATTGAAAACTTACAAGGAAAGCAAACTGATTTAAACATAAAAATTAATTGCTCGACCATATCAGAAGATAGTAATACCTTCGCGCTCAACTTAATAATAAACGAACTATGTGCAACAAATATCTTACAGAGAAGTTGTGCCATTGAAAATCAAAGAAAATGAGGACTCAATTTTTCTAGGTCGAAAACAAAACAGTACTACACAATATAATGATAGTTTATGTAAAGATTGTATTATGACTGCCTTTAAGCAACTCAGACCTTTAAACCAGTGTTCTAAACATATCACGAGTTGATTTAAGGCAAAATGCAAACGTTGGATACAATATTTAGTTTCCGACTACCAATAAATTACATTTAACTCCAGTTTGATTTCGAAATGTTTAAATCAGCTGATGTGACTATTGCATAACATTCATATCGACACTATTTGAAGAAATCCTGAGTTCTGATTGGTCTAGACTCCTGTACTGAAAATTAATGTTAAAAAAGCTTTTTTTTATAAGCCCTCATTGGAGCAAATCTAGTCGAAATTGGTAAGATCATTTTCGGAAACGTTTCTTCTGTGCCCAATATGTCTTCATTCTCTCGGATCTCTGAAGTCTCTGCCCATCTGTGATGTTGTAATTTCTCTGTTTTGGAGTTTTGATTTTTAATTGAGTTGTCTCATTTTTAAGAATCATTTTTTCTTCCCTAAAAATAGCTTTATTATACAACTAGCCGGCAGACTCGCTTCGCTCGCCTTAACCGTCTAGCCAGGGGGCTCCGCCCCCTGGACCCCCGGGGGGTCCAACTAATTTCCATTGTGATTAGATAAATTTACAGAAATAGGTGATTTTGGGAAGAATTTTGATACCATTACTTAGTATGCATCTAGGGTCTTAATCAAACAGTGGTATTTCGATTATATAGATATAGATTTCACTCCATGTGGCCTTGAGGTTCTTGAGAAATTGTGATCAACTAAATTCCAAAAATCCTAAATTTTGAGATGAATCATGTAACCCTATTTTTCACGTGTTTAGCACCCCAGATGAAAATTTGAACTTTTTTGGCCTTGTGGTTCTTGAGAAATTAATCACCTAAATTTTCAAAATCGTTAATCTATGGAAAATTAATTTCACAACTAATTTTTTGTTACAATTTTTGCACAAAAATTCTCAGGCTCATGTACTGTTACAAATAGTATTTGATTAATTCCTTAATACTTCTTTGTAAACCTAAGTATTGATAGGTAAGAGTTCTTATAAGAACTGATATTTATTCGATTTGAGCGTTGTTGAAATTCACAAATACTCGGAGAACGATGTTAGCAGTCTGATGTGCAACTGCAAACTGATCTGATCGTGAAAGTGAGTGATCGTTTGAGGTAGTAGGCTACGCAATTGAAGTGGGAAGGGGTCAGCCTACCGGCAGTACAGTCAGGTTCGGAACGGAATATGCAACTACAATGAGCATTCTTCATAGGAGAAAGAGACAGCATTCTTCTAGAAAGAGACAGCAACGTCGAGAATACAACTATACACTATGCGGATGGGAGTCGAAATGCATAATATGCATGCGCGATTAATCGGCTCCAGCAAAGTTGTACCGAGCAATATTGTACTAATATTAAAAATTATTGTACTTGACCTAACAGGCAGCTCGGCTACTTTTTTACTTTTCATAAACGTTGGCTTTTAGCTATTGAAATTAATTTGGTAGCTCGGGATAAGTTTGCTTAGTTTGAAACAAATTATTATTCATTAATAGACCTAACCTACTGAACTTGCCAGCCAAACAGCTTAAAGGAACAGCTGATAGAAGATCATAGCAGATCATCCAGGTCATAACAAAACAGATGTTAGAAAAAACGGAAAAACGCACACTCATCACAGCACAACCAGAATAAATGAAATAAAAAATCTTAAAATTTACCACTTGAATATCCAAAGAGGCCTACAAAATAAAATTGATAAATTACAAATAGAGATAAGTCTTTATACACCTGATATCATCATACTATCAGAACATGGCCTAAGACTTGATGAGCTATTGAGCACTCATATACCCGGTTATACACTAGTTACTCAATTCTGTCGAACTGCATTTATGTGGGGTGGCATAGCATTATACAGGAAGGACACATTAACTGCAAAAATAAATGAGATCATATTTGACGAAACACAGAAGCCAACAGAATTTTTTTTTTGAAACAATAGCAGCTGAAGTTCAACTCAAAAAACAAAATTTGGTAATAATAGGTACTTATAGATCACCTGATCCTAGAACAGAAGCTGAGTACTTGACTAAGTTAGGATGTGTACTGCAGAAACACTCAGGAAGAAATTGCCGCATATTATTACTAGGAGACACAAATATAGACATACTAAAAACAGATAGACAAAGTTATAAAGATTTAAACAACTTACTAAAACAGCACGGCTGCTACATTTATGACATACCTGTTACTAGGAAAACTCGGACAACAAGCACAAGTATAGATGGGTGCTATCTAAACATTCCTGTAGAAAAAGTAAAAACAATAGCATACCCAAATTTAATTTCAGACTACCACTCCATATTGTGTGATATAAAATATAAAGTTGAACATCAAATGGCTACTTATAAATATGCCAGAAATTACTCAAAAACAAACCTAAATAGCCTCAAACACCAGCTAAGTCATGTCGACTGGAAACAAGTAATCACGTCTCATTCTATAGAAGATAAATATAATAAATTTCAAAGGATCATGTGCTCAAGCATAGACGAAAATATGCCAAGAGAATCTAAGAAGATTAAAATGACAGAATATAATATTTTCTGGGATAAAGAAACCAAAACACTAAAGAATGCTACACAACAAGCATATGCTAAATATATGCTTACAGACCGGATAGAGGACAAAGAACAATATTTGAAAATAAAAAAAGCCTATGACCTGGATATCAAAAATAAAAGACAACTGCAATTAAAAACGAAAATTCAACAAGCAGAAAATAAAACTAAAGTCTTGTGGAGAACAATAAACGACGAAAGAAACAAATTCAAAAATATTAAAAAGGAGAACCTCTAATTAACTGTGCAAGACAAAAAAATCACAGATCCCTATCAAATTAGCAACACTCTAAATGCGGGCTTCACGCAGCCAATGACGGAATTGAGTGGCTATGATGATACTCAAGAATATCTGGAAGAACCAGAAAATGCTCTAACTTTCAACCACTTTGAAGCTATTACTGACATGGGACTAAGCCAGATCCTAGGAAGACTAAAACCAAACAACTCTGCAGGTCATGACGATATTACAGGAAAAATTCTAAAACACTGTGAGGATGAACTAAAAGAACCACTACTGCACATTGTAAATGCATCATTTGAACAAGCAGCTTTTCCACAGAGTCTGAAAATTGCAAAAATATATCCAAAATATAAAACAGGTGACCAGACTGACCCAAAGAACTACAGACCAATAGCAAATCTTCCCATTACATCCAAGATAATAGAACGGGCAGCATTCAATCAATTGATCACACATTTGGAAAAGAATAAGTTGTCTGTGAGTCAGCATGGATTCCGAAAAAATCACAGTACAACTACAGCAATCTCTGGACTCTGCAATGAAATATATAAGATATGGGAGGACAAGAAATCAGCCTCTGGACTGTTTATCGATCTCCGTAAAGAATTTGATACCCTTGATTGGAACATACTCAAGAGGAAACTAAAAAAAATGAAAATACAAGGCAGAGCACTTATGTGGATAGAGGACTCTACCTCCTTTTTTTTTTTTTTTTTTTTTTTTTTTGAGGATGATGCCCACATAGGTCTGAGACCTGTGCGTGGGTAATGAATTGGATGATGGTGATTGATGGGTTGGACCTACAGTTTTAGGTGGGTTCCGAACCACCGGGAAGTGATTTTCAGCAGAGAACCGTGTCTTTTTTGCTGGCCATTCTAATCGGTCACCGTTACGAAC
Source organism: Conomelus anceps (assembly GCA_948455865.1). NCBI lineage: Eukaryota > Metazoa > Arthropoda > Insecta > Hemiptera > Delphacidae > Conomelus > Conomelus anceps. Next base: position 39,254,849 of record OX418217.1, read on the forward strand.
GGGACCTACGGAACGCAGCTTATCTCTCTGATTGAACAGATACCTGCTACGGCTCGCGGCTATCACTTCCCTTAAAAAAGGGATTTTCCTAAATCGAAAACAATATGTCGAGCTAGACTTCTATGGGCGAAACACAATAACCACCTACAAGTCAACACTCCGACAAGTCACAAGGGGAGTACCACAAGGGTCAATCCTGGGACCGCTGCTTTTTCTTGTCTACATAAACGATTTCCCTGATGAACTGCAAGAGAATCAGAAGTGCATCCTGTTCGCAGACGACACAACCATACTACTCCCCACAAACAGAAAAGAAAACAAAAACAACATAGTCGAATCAACTCTTGCTCAAGCCACCTTAATATGCAATAAAATGAAATTGGCCATAAATAATGAAAAGACAGTGCATATTAATTTCACTCCAATAAACCAGGCACAAGACAATCACCTGAATAGTGCCATACAAACAGTGGAAAGCACAAAATTCCTTGGTGTGATAAAGACAATCATTTGTCCTGGAGACAGCATACTGAGTATCTATGCAAGAAACTCTCATCGGCCGTTTATGTCATCCGTAGGATTAGAAATATTGCTGATGAGAAGACCGCGCTGATCGCATACCACTCACTGTTTGTGTCACATATAAGATACGGAATCGCCGTATCATAATGTTATTATGCCAGGTTGATGACATCTGTTAAGTGCAAATTTCAAAATATTTGGCTGTTTATCACCAAACTTTTCAAAAATCGTCGATTTTGGGGCTAATTTTGAAACTTTTTTCCAAGGTACATCTAAGGCCGATACTTAACACGAATACTAAATTTTATCTGATTTGACCTTATGGTTCTCTAGAAATTGTTGTCACCTAAATTTTCAAAAATCTTCAATTTTGGGCCCATTTTGGGGTAAATTTTGAAACCCTTTATTAGCACGCGTCTAGTCCCCCTACTGAATACGTGTACCAAATTTTATCGTTTTTGGTCGAGTGGTTCCTGAGAAACTGTGATGAATGAGTGAGTGAGTCAGTCAGTGGTATTTCGATTATATAGATATAGATTATCTCTATATATAAAAATGAATGTCTGTCTGTATGTATGTATGTTCCCTATAGACTTCAAAACTACTTGACAGATCGGCATGAAACTTTGGGAATATGTTGTGTGAATATTGGGGATGGTTTCTGACCATAAATTTTAATAGGGGAGCTAATAATTATTATTTATTAATCCATTTTATAGACCTAACCTACTGAACTTGCCGGCCAAACAGCTTAAAGGAACAGCTGATAGAAGTCAACAGTTTTTAATCATATGGCAGGCCCCTTAGCGGCGTTATTTACGCTGTCTTTGAACAGCAAAAGACTTTGCACTTTGCATGTAGGCTACCGTTCAGTAGGAGCCTTGCAATATGTAGGAAACATACGACTGGGTATGATGAAATGTAATAATTATGCCAGGTTGATGACATCTGTTAACCAATGCAGCTAGAAATTTGAAATGCAGCCTCAGCGGGAGGTGGCAAATAATAAAATCAAAAACCTAGCTTCTACCTTCTACCCTTATAGTCGTAGGAGCAGGAGGTTTAAATTTGAAATGTTTCTTCATTCAGAGGTGGTGATTAAGAAAACAACGAAGCCGCTATGATCAGCTGGAAGAGCCTTAGGACTAACTTCTTTCCTAATTTGAAATGTAACCTCAGCGGGAGGTGGCGAATAATAAAATCAAGGAGAATTTTTATGAGAACGCAGCAACGCGTGTCGGGCCAGCTAGTGCTTGATAATCTTTGGAATAACGTAAATTGTATTGAAATCACTTTCTAACCTCTTATGTCTACTTTATAAGTAGCTGTAAATAAAACAAGTACGCAAGTAAAGAATTGACTGGTGATAAGAGACAATGTGAGACAAAACTAGTATTGAAATCTACACCACACTTGAGAAAAAGAACAGCCACAAATTAAAAATACTCATTAGAGTATTCGTGGGTTGGGAGGAAATTTTAAAGGCAAAATACCAATGAATCATTTGGTGGATCTGCTGTTGAAAACGAAGCAGACTCTAAACTTTTAAGGTTAAAAGTGTGACCGCTATTATGTAGGGTAACTTTATACTATTATACTTTAACTATTATACTTTATACTTTAACTATTAACTATTATACTTATTATAACTTTATACTATTTCAACTATAAATGAAAAACCTGTTTCACATGGTAATTCGGCTGAATTGAGGGGTTTGAGTTGGCGTACAAAGGCACAATAATTTATATAAGATCCCCCAGACACAGGTGGTTGGGATAGAGTTTAATTTGTGTGATATTTCCTTCGTCCATCAATTTTTGAAGGATATTTTCTGGTTTTAAGTGCACATAATACTACTACAGGCTAAAGCTAAGAATACCGGCCAGGTCCGCTTTTTCAATTTTTTTAGGAAGAATAAAATAATAACACAAACTTACGAGCAATTACCCAAACCTATAGCACGCGCGGCCGGTTAATTAGTGAGTTGCTGGCAGTAGCAACTATCCCATAGAAATTGTCGTTAAATTAATGTTTATTTTTAACGAATACGATTTTACCAGAAAGTAGGTAATAAATTAATACATAATACATTCGGCTGTAATACATGTGCTACTGATACTTGCTACATACATACATACATTGTTTTGAATTAACATTTCACGTCATTCTAGGATCATTGCCTCCTACATCATGAAGTGGGCTAAGTGCCAAGCAAAATATTATTGTCAACGTCTTAAGCATAATTTATCATGAATTTCGAATGTAGAATATTCTATTCTGGATAGAAAAGTGATTATTTTTTATAACCGTACTAATAATAATTGATGATCAATCATCACATTCTCGAATCCATGTTTTGATCTTTGAAGTTTCAGCTATCAATTCATCATTGTTGAGAATAATGGTTTTAAAATTAATTTTCTTGGAAATTGGAGCTTCGTGAAAATTTTCATTTATATGGTTGAAAAAATATTGTTTTTTGACAGATACAGTCTTCAACGTCTTTGGTAGGCAAGGAGATTAGAACAAGGTAAATCTACCATCCTTGGTGGCTGTGGCTGGGGTCAGAATGCACGCACGCACATTACTCGTTCTTTTCCACCACTACTACTACTACAACTCAAACCAAGCACAAACGCAAATTCACAGCAGCCATATTGATAAACCCCAGCACCACGACCAGCACCACTTGCTTTGGTTGCTTTGCTTGTTGTATTGGCATCCTGGTGTGTGATCGGTGTATGAATAATAGCTGAGGTAAGAATTATTGTTTTATTCACATTTCTTTTTAAATTATTTTGCTAGATTTTGCTTATTTTTGTATCTTTGTATAAATTATTTCATTTTTCGTTCTCGTTTTCAATTATTTCTATTAAATTCAATAACCTACAAAAAATGTTGCTCAAGCTGTAGCCTCACGAATTTGAATTGTCCAACAGCTTTTTCAAGATATCAAAATCAAACTATTCATCTATTTATTAATATTACTTATCCATTTATAATTCACATTACTTTTTATACTTCTCCATGCACTTTATTCATAATTGGGCTCATGTTCATTTTAAGACAGTGAAATCAATTGTGATATTCGATGTATCCAATTAACTTAGGCTATGTATTCAACGTAGGCACTCCAGAAGTGTGATCGTTTCTGATATTTTCTCTCTAAATAAGTCTAGAATGACTCATTAAATATACTTGACACAATACTTTCGTTGCTTAATAACTTATTAATTCGTTTGTAACTTACATAAGTTAAATTTTATTTATCTTAACTCCGTGTTTACATTAATTGCTTGACATTTTTAGAATTTAGCTTGAGCTCAGTTTGCTTTGATTATAAAAATAATTATACTTTCCATATAAGTAGGCATAATCTTACCTAGTGGCATTGGTAAGGATCCGGGTGCCTTTTATATTGGCCGTCGCAGGGTCTGATTATCCAATAGCAATAGGCTAACTAGTCTGTAGCCTACAACGCAAGCCACTTTTAAGGCGCCGGATTTGGTATAACAATTTACTTGATACTTGAAAATGTTTTAAATAAATCTTTTGATCTGTATAAAAAAATTTACTCTACAGCGTAGCCTATATTTTTGTAAGTCATTGTTATAGAAGTATAGAACCAACATCACGAATTTTATGCATTTTACAAGCCTAACATCACATTCATTGTTTTGTAAAGCGGTGCGTAAATGCAAGATGCATTTTCGTTGCACTGGAAAAAGGGAGGTAGAGATATTGTACAGTGCTACACAGTTGCATAAATTTTTTTCAAAATCTATGAGTGAATATGCTGGCTAAAAAGCTTCTCTTGTATGAAACTTGTTTTTTAATAAACTGTAAGTTAATGGAGAGGTTATTAAAAGGACTGCGCTTCTTGCAAACTTTATGGGAGGACAGTTGCCTGGACGAAGTGCTAGGTATCTGTTTGGTCAGATAAGATGAGTCAATAACACCTTGTCTCTTCATTTGAAGGTGACCGATTTGGTTCGCAACCCACCTAAAACTGTAGGTCCAACTCATTAACCACGTACAGGTCTCACTTATGTGGGCTTCATACTAAAAAAAAACCGTTAGTTTTAATGATTGGGAAAACTCATATAATTGAACACCACGAAAACAGTCTTGAACATAGAGAATGTCTGAAAAAATATTTAGTTCGGATGAATATCTCAAAGAATTAATTCAGAATTAGTTGAGCAGTATCATGCAGAAGTTAAGTGTTCTATATTGGAGAAATGTGACGACATAGCATTCACATATGAAGTTTTAAACAAAAATGTCTAAAACTACGATGAAATAAATTGACATTTGATATAGGTTTTATATACTAGCAACCCTAATCGCTTATTACTACATACACTTGTTTGTTGTAATAGAACAATAGTATGTAGGTGCAATATTATTGCAATATAAAATATAATGAAAACACTTGCCATATTGAGCCACTTTTTCATCATATAATAATCTTTATTTCTGCCAAAAAACAACAATGATTCAATGATTTATTTAAGCCAAAAATACAATATTACAGTAAACAGGCCAAGTCAAATACAGGTCACAATTATTATGCACAGTAAGTCACAAAATCATAAATACACAACCATAAAAGAGCATAAGCTAAAGCTGTCAGATATACTTATACAGAGTGACTAGCGACCGGGAAAACCGGGAAAAGTCAGGGAATTATTAAATTCTGGAATAGTCAGAGAATATGAAAAAATATCGGGAAAACTTCGTAGTTATTATATATACTTAATAATAATTATACTAGAGAGCCCTACGGACTAGAGAACTCAATGGCAAAGAATTAATTTTGGAAAGGGAAACTCATTTGGGAAGCTTATCGTAGGGAAGGTAGTAACGAAAAACGGCTGTTTTGAAGATACTGATTTAGATAAAATTCACAAGACATCTATCACTTGAAGTTCAAGTTTATCGTTGCTCTGATACACAGATTTATTTTCCAGAAAAAAAAACCTACCGTACTCATATACCGATATATAAGGGCATTAGAATTAGTGAATCTATAGAGTAGATATACTGTATTTACCACTTAAATAAAACATATTTAAAAACAAAAAAAGAAACCGACTTCAGTGAAATGATAAAATACTCACGTAGCCTACTAAAACGTTTAAAATAAAGTATTTACTTTAAACTAAGAAAATTTTAAATTTCATACAAGTAATCTTTTGAAGTCGGCGCCAAATATTTTATGAAGTTGATAAGAAATTCTATCTAATATCAAAACTAACACTGTATTTTTTTGTCGGATGAAGCCCACATAGGTCTGAGACCTTTGCGTGGGTAATGAATTGGATGATGGAGATTGATGAGTTGGACCTACAGTTTTAGGTGGGTTCCGAACCACCAGGAAGTGATTGATCAGAAATTCTATCTAATATCAAAACTAACACTGTATTTCAATTAAATATGTGATTTACACTCACTTTTACTGAAATACAGTGTCAGTTTTGATATTAGATTGTTCAATTATTTCGTCATGGAAAACATCACAGAGTAATTCTGTTATATTTTAGAAGTTTATGGGAAATTTGGCGCCGACTTCAAAAGATTACTTGTACAGTGTGAAATTTAAAATTTTCTCAGTTTAAAGTAAATACTTTATTAATTTTAAACTTTTTAGTACGTGAGTATTTTATCATTTCACTGAAGTCGGTTTCTTTTTTTGTTTTAAAATATGTTTTTTTAAGCTTTTTAGTTGAAACTTTGAAAACGAGACATTTCTTAAAGCCTACATTATGAAATATTTATCAAATTAGCAAGCCAATAATTAATTTATAACATCCAAGCTAAAACTTTCACTTATAAGAAAAGATAAACTAAGGAAAATTCTACAACGTTTTATTTAATGTGGAATATTGTATTTAGGAAAATTATAATAGTGAAAGGTTTCTTACAAGTGAAATGGCTTTTGATTAATTTTGATGTGGTCCCTTTCAGAATATACCTACACTGAAATAGTAGGCCTATATTACGTTACAAGTGTGGAAAATTGTGTTTACTGAAAATATGATAAGTAAACGCCGGAGATGAAGTTGAGTGCGGTATTATCATACGAGTATGGTAAACATCTTCCCGGACGAGTTATGTACGATATTTTTCGTGATATTAGTCATATATCAAATCTAAATCAAATCAAAATTTATTCAATCAATAACATAATAATTACAAAAATCCTTTTAGTTAAACTTCATAAATACAGAATATTTTATATCAGTAATTCATCTTTAGAAACCCCACTATAAAAAACTATGTGTTGGGGTATATGAGTCTGTTAATATTATTATTATTTTTTTAGTGCTATATAATATATAGTAAAATGTATTTTTTTTTTCTTTTTCTGAGGATGAAGCCCACATAGGTCTGAGACCTGTGCGTGGGTAATGAGTTGGATGATGGTGATTGATGAGTTGGACCTACAGTTTTAGGTGGGTTCCGAACCACCAGGAAGTGATTTTACAGCAGATAATGTCTTTTTTGCTGGCCAATCTAATCGGTCACCGTTACGAACAGGACCTACGAGAACGCAGCTTATCTATCTGATTGAACAGATACCTGCTACGGCTCGCGGCTATCACTTCCCAAATGTCCGCTTAGCGCAGTTGGTTGGAGCGTCACAACTTCAGCTTGCTGTCGTTTAAGCGGTCGTGGGTTCGAATCCCGCTCCACCGTCAGGCATTTATGTGTAATCATTCACCTCATTACCCACGCACAAGTCTCGGACTCATGTGGGCATCATCAAAAAAAAAAAAAAAAATGATAAATGTTAGTGCATATTATGTAAGTGGACAAAGTTAATAAATGTGAAAAATTTAAAAATAAAATAAAAAATTACCTAGAGTCATACAAAATAGCTACTCAATGATAATAATATATTAAAATATCATGATAATACAAGAAAATTATAAATGCAAACAAAAATATAAGCTAATAATTAATTGATATCAACTCTTACTAAATTTTCAAATTGCGTTACTTCCTTATCTATCATCCAATTTATTAATTTTCTTTTGAACCGATAAATAATTCTTTCTACTTTTACATCTACAGGAATAATGTTATACATTCTTGGTGCTATGCAAATAAACGATCTTTGCCCAAATGCCGTGTTAATTCTGGGACTAACAATATTTACATTTCTTAACCTAGTATGATGAATGTGATCTACAAATCTAAATTGTTCTGGTCTTTTCTTTAACCAAGGTGTATAAATGAAGGTTCTCCGTGACAGACTTCAAGCACTGGTACACATGCATGTTAAACACTGTCATGATTTTTAACTGAATAAAAAGTGGCTTGTAGTGATCAATCCAGCCAGCCCTTGCCACAACCCTAACCGCTCTCTTCTGAAGCAGCAGCAATCGAATGACGCTAGCAGAGTGTCCCCACAATATAGTGCCATATGCAATGTAGCGCTGGAAAAAACAAAATAAGCCTGACGTACAAAACTTTCAGGTACACAGTCGACAAGCTTCCTTATCAAGAAAATAACTCTACTGAGCTTAATGCAAAGCTGGTCGATGTGGGTTTCCCATGATAATTTCCCATCCAGGGAGAAACCCAAGAGTTTTACAGCACTTATGTTAGTGTTTTCTGGGTTAAGACTGAAATTCAGCTCCTGAGCCTTATTGGCTCCAAACCACTGGGAGGCACTGTTCTTGGCAGAACAGTTATTTTCATGCCTGGAATAAAGAGAGGTGTCATCTGCAAATAATAGAACGCTGTCATTCACTGAGTAATATAAATCATTGATCGAAAAGTAGAGGTTCCAGAACTGACGTCCCTGGGGAACTCCATGTTTCAGAGATGCCGGACTTAACTGTTTGCCATTCCAGTCTACTACCTGGAACCGGTCACAGAGATAGGATTTCATTAACTTGATAGCATTGAACCCAAGACCATACTTCTTCAGCTTTTCCACCAGAATATTATGTGAAACACAGTCAAAGGCTCGTGATAGATCACACAGTAAGAGTGATGTTGATTGCCCTTCCTCAAAAGCCTACAGGATCGCCTTAACAAGTGTTTGTACAGCAGAGACAGTCGACTTTCCCTTCCTAAATCCAAACTGAGCTGGAACCAGTAAATGGTGCCGCTCAAAATACTCATAAAGCTGGACACATAGTACTGTCTCAAATATCTTTGCAAAGATTGGGATCAATGATATGAATCTATAATTGCATAAACTGTCCAGAGAACCCTTCTTGTGGATTGGTATGGCTCTTGAGACCTTAAGCTCACTGGGGAAAACACCTTGATCTATGCATTCATTTATAAGATGAGCAAGTATTGGGCCCAAGAAAACAATGATCTTCTTCAGAAAAGTTACACTCAACAAAATACAGAAACGTGTACAAGTGCCAAACAATACAGAATCATGTATAAAAATGAAAAATAAAAGAAATGGCTATAATAAAAGATAAAAATAATACATCTTCATCAGTTACCTAAACTGTACAAAATTTATACAAGAGCAGTAATATTCTATCATGCACGTGATAAAATCACGTCCGCATAATGGAGCAGTCAGAAACGAAAGGCAATAAAAAGAATGAGAAAAATCAGAGAAAAGTTGAGCAGAATACCATATAGATAGATAGTGCAATAAAAAATATATATATTATAATATATGCATTAGAGATAACGCAATAACCAGAGTGAGAAAGACTAAACATAAATCTCAAGAATTCAAAAGAAATTTATCACAAAGCAGGTTGAGAATCCTAATCTTATGAGAAGAAGACATAACCAAAATAAATAAAGTAGCAATAACATCAAGATACAAGGGAAAACTGATGAATAAAACCACAATAGCATTATAATACAAAAAATAAATTTGTCCTTCAAACAAAATGCAAATTTATATAGTTGAAATGTGAATTTAATTTGTATTTTTTGGAGTTATATTACGGGTTTGTACATGGCCTCGACTTCCTCTCGGTTACAATTCAGTATCCATTTTTTGATAATTGATCTAAGGAAAGATTTTTTATTACAAGATCTGAAAAATATTTTTATGTGATTAGGCAATAAATTGAAAAATTTAGGAGTCAGAAATACAAAGGACTTTTTAAAAAGGGTGTAGTTTGGTCTAACTCCTCGGAGATGGTGATTTACCTCTCCTCTTGATAAATGAGGACCCGGCACCACACCACAATAGTCCTCAGTAACACCGTCGTTGCCGCTTATCTGGTAGAAAATAGAAAGTACTTTGAGGACATGTGTCTTAGCGGAACAACGTCAAATCGGCAAAACAGTGGAAAAGTGTGATCTGTATATCTTACGCCAGCAACTTTTCTAATGAAAGATTTTTGAAGTTTAATTATAGGATCCAATGTAGTATAATAAGAGCTTCCCCAACAACTCAATCCATAACTAATTTTCGAATGAGCAAACGCATAGGAAATATCTTTCAGAATACTCTGATTGCATAACCCCTTCTATGACTCTTGCCGATCCGATCCATGGTAATAGTTGGTGTAAATGTTAGTCTTGATTGTGGTGGGGGATGAAATAGAAATATTTTTTATTCTCCATATAAAATACAACAATGAAAAATATAACACAATACAATTGTGTTGGAGGCTCCTCACAGTCATGTATTAGGCGGTACGAAGTCCGCCGGGTCAGCTAGTATATGTATGTATGTGGGTTTGTGTGTGTATTTAATTATTCAATAAATAAGACTGATTATGCAGCCTATATGAATATTTACATATGTCTCGTTCATTTTGGACTACAAGTTACTTTATTATGGCAAAGTGAATGTTTCCATGTCAAAAATTGTCTAAAAATAATTGATTTCGCTCAAATATAGGAAGCAGAACGGTCTTTCATTTTTGCAGCAAAGCGAGTGTGACTTTGAACTGATTATCGTATAGTTTTTAGCGTTGACGGGCAGTGGCGTTTATCTCAAGGTGTTGCAAAGAAAAATATACTTATAGGGCCACATATTTTTGTTACATGAACAAATTAAATGAGACCCATTCATAGGATAATTATTGCCAGATTTTAAAACTACAGTAAAACTGGATGAGTCAAGCTGATAGAATAAACGTCACTTTCATCCTTTATAATTATTCTACTTTTCATAAGTCTGTAAATGTAAGCAAACTCCAGCAAACTTAATCTACATGCTGACTAGTTCAGAATTTACTATACATGTGTTTTCTCATGAAGATTTTCAATTGATTAAATATATAACCCAATAATTAGAATAAACAATACAACGCAAATGCGTTTAGCTGAAGCCCAGTTTCTCAGTCGTTCAATAAATCATGCAGTAGCTACAGATTGAATAGCGGCCCTAAGGCCTGTTTTACCCATAACCTCCATCAGGTAACAATTTTACCCAGTATAATTTCTTTGTATCGTATGATTTCAAAAATTGGGTGAGAGTGAAGCGCTCCATATTATACAATGTTCCGCCGGCCGGGTAAATGACACCGGTCATTCGATTGCTGGGTATGTGTAAAACAAGCCTTAGGGCTGATATTGATTTTGTAACTACTGAATGATTTTATTTATTTATTTGATGAAATTATTACAATAAAGTAAAAAACTACAGGCATTTGCCCAAAACAGTTCAAATTACAAATTTGTCACATAAATAGTCCAAATTAGGTTATGTCCATAGGTTGTGTTCAAATTTCTGTTTCCATCAAATATTTCCACTAAAAAAAGTAGTCCGACAGTAAATGATCAATTTGAATGGTTGATAAAACCGAAAAACACTACATAACTTGCCTGCTTGCCTGGGAAACCGAGCATGAGATTACTAATGCTTATCCTTGAATGACTTGCGATTCTATGAAAGATCCACCAGCAGTTGAATTCTATTTACCAACCTAAAGTTAAAAGTCACCTCCTGCAGCTATGTACATGGGATCCATGGGATCCATGGGATCCATGTATAAAAACTTGGAATACTTATTATATACACACAATGCTTAAAAGAGAGTTTCTCCTATGAAGTTTCCTTGTGTTGAGATGTTTTTTCTGTTTGTTCTAGTGAAAATGCGACTTGTACTGCGAAGTGACATCGGTGAGCCTGTATCTATCGAAGTACTGCCAGATGACACGTTTGAAAGTCTATCAAATCGCCTTGTTGAGCAAGGAAGTATTTCTGTCAATCTCAAACAGCTGAGCAGTGAAACTAATCCATTTGAAATGACAACCAATGTAATGGAATATTTCCAATCATTCAGGGGAGCAAAAAAGAAAGAACCTGGTGAGTCTGTGTTCCATATTTTCCTAGTCATATTGTGTATTTTGTACTATAGTGGTTTTCACGGCTCATGAGCTCTGAACTCACATACGGTTTCACGCTTTCAGAGCTAGTCAATCATTTGCAAGCAGCATTGCTAACATTCACATAAACTTGCAAGCTCTCTACAAAGCGGAAGGGCTAAAGTTCTTCAGGCGTTTCTCATTTTCATAATTAGCTGTTCTCTATCTGAATTTATTTCTCTTTACTTATTCAGAAGCCTAGGAGATTATCACTTGGTTAGTCACAATAATAGTAGCTTATTAAAAAAAAAAACTAGTTATACAACAAGCTATCGCGGTTTTTAGAGAGTCTTGAAAATATAGAAATATTTAAAAAACAATTGAAAAAACTAGTTGAAGCATTTTATAGTGTACAAGAGTTCCACTCACATCAAAATTAATCCTCACCTCAACTAATTGATATAGTAATTATTATGGTAACTAGTGTTTAAGATTGTTGATACTTGTTTTATCACTTTAAACTCTTTAAACTATGAACAGCTATTTATCTATATATTCATCCAATAGCGATGAAACTTTGGGAGATGCTTTGTGGCATGCCTGGGAGGGTTTCTGAGTTAGTAAAATCTACCCCAAAAAAAGGAGGGCTCAGTTGGAGAGGGGCAAATATCGATTTTGGGCATTTTCAGCCAATTTCTGTGGGAAAGGCTTCTTGAACATGTGAGTGAAATTTGAGTTTAAATTCAATACCACGCAAAAATATAAAATATGCCAAAAAATCGTCCACTTGGACGCCATGGTGGGTTATAAATTTGAGGTGCCAGAGGGGAGGAGTAGATTTAGGAATAAATTTTATCCAACCCCCATGTTTTATCATGTAATAGTTCATTCCACTCAGCTTGCTGATGCTGTCCAAATTCAAAACTAAGCAAAAACATGACTGCAAAGACGTCAGGAGGTGCCTGGGGGTCTGAAATTCAAGAGTTTCAACTATCTGCTGTATCATGTGATAGTTTATTCTACTCCGCTTGCTTAGGCGGTTCAAATCAATATACCAAATTTACCAGATGATATACTAGATGAAATTGTATATTTTTCACTCAATTTTCTCCATACATTGAAAACATGAGAAAAGTTTGTATTCATGTTTTGGCTGTACAGTATTACTGATCCTACATAAAAATATTTTATTCCAAACCATAGTTGACAACACAAAAAACACCAAGTAACCTAAACAAAAAAATCAATAATTCAAAAAAGCTCAAAGGGGGTGAACATTCTACTTTCCAACGGTGACTTACATTTGTTCAATGTGTGATAGCATTCTGTCATTCTACTGATCTCAACAAGGCAATTAAAACCCATAACTTGTACCAAACATTCATTTCATGTTACGTGTCTGACATGTTCGATCCTATGTTCGTGTAGATGTGAATGCACCTTTAGGCGGTATGAAGTTCGCAGAATCAGCCAGTTAATTATAAATATCAAATTGTCAGCAACTAAATTGTAAACTGTAAGGCTGGGGCTCCACTGGCCGTTATTTATCGCGCTACAAATTGTGGTTGATAAGTCAGATAAATGAGAAGGTAGCGAATAAATGGAGGTGGCTCCACTAGCGACAGTCTGCAGCGTGAAACATTTTACGGCGCGCTGCAGAATGAAGCGTCGCGCGGAAATGGACACTTTGCCGCCATAGATGGCTCTACTAGTTGTAGACTGTAGTAACGCGTCAGTCTGCAGCTGACCAGCATCCAAGGAGCAAGCCACATCGACGCTATTCTGTTTAAAGTTGTATTATGAATTGTTTCAAGTTAGGTGAATTCTATTGAGAACAATGGAGTTTGAACTTGATTGCGAGGTTATTATATTAGAAGTAGAGAAATGCCCCATTTTATACAATAAAAACAGAAATGTTAGAGTTGTAACAAGTAATCAAAGGAGTTTTGAGACACGCGATAAAATTCAAAACACTTGTCTGAACACTTTCTTAATTTGCGATGCAACGTATGGAACAAGCCTTCAGACTTCCTGTTGCTTATTATTGGGTGAATCCACCATTTTCTTTGGTGTAACCGGCGTCGTCTATAAATTAAAAGTACACTGAGTACAACACTACGAATATCAACTTGCGGCATGATCGGTCCCGGGTCACGTCTACCGCTACAATGAACTGCTAGTGAAGCCACGGCGAGCGAGACGATGCTACAGATTGCAGTTCGTTTTCTGTTCCCTGTGAAGCCACCAAACTGTCGCGTGTAGCCCCCGTAAATTGCAGCGCGATAAACTACGGCCAGTGGAGCCCCAGCCTAAGGGAAGTGATAGCAGTGAGCCGTAGCAGGTACCTGCTCAATCAAATTGCATAAGCAAAGCTCTCCTGGGCCCTCTCTGTAAGGGTGACCGATTGGATTAGCCAGCAAAAAAGACTTCTCTCTGCTGTAAAATCACTTGCCGGTGGTTCGGAACCTAAAATTGTAGGTTCACCATTTTTTCCAATAACATTTCTTAAGCGGTGAGGTGGAACTACTCGTAAGGGTCTCCATACCAATAAAAGCCATATGCATTTACTTTATTTTATTGTAAACTCTAATATACTGTATTAGAAAAGATAGCGATAACATATGTTGATTAAGCCGCGCTGTGTTCTGTGTGTCAATCACGTTTATATGGAAATTAAAGTACAGTATATTGAAACCCATTTTCTGAGTACAATTTTCAAATCTAATGCCAATTTGGTTGCGTTTCGACTATATTATCAATCAGAATTTTTTTCTATGACTCCCAAAATTGGAAGTTCTGTTGTCTTTTCAGTTTTGAACTTATTGCATAAAGTGTAGCTCATTAATTTTAGTACGAAATCACTGTAAAACATTATTTTGAATGCTGTTTTTTAGAGTTCACTGAAAAAGTGTTGAAGGAAGAGCAAATAACTGAGGACTCTGCACCGTTGGTGTCCGGACAGTTTACCGAATTGTCTACTGATGTGAAGCCGATAACTGGCGATTCTCCGCCGCCATTAGAGGCACCTGCACTGGAGCAATTGCAAGAAAATTTGAGTCTGAAAAATGAAGAAGCCGAACCGTCGCAAGATGGCGAGTCGCAAGTTGTTACATCAAAGCGTCCATCAGTCAAGTATTGTCGACTTTGTGCTGGTACTATTGACGAAGGAGCTATGTACATATTCCAGTCGACATCGACAGAATCTGGCAAAAATAGTGATGACGACGGCATTGATACATTAGCTGATAAAATCAATGAAGCACTTCCCATATTGGTAAGTCCTGCTAGAAATTTCGTGTAATTAAATATAGATTAAATATCTATTTTAAACTAAAATAAATCTCAAAGAACTGTAAAAATAGATGTTTAGTATTAACTTATTTCAAGGAAAGAGCGGTCTTTGAAAAACTGGAAAGTGTGTGCATTCTATGCACTATAAACTTTTTTGTTAAAATGTTTATTTAGTGTGGTAAAATCCATAAGGGAGATGAAACTGAACGTTGTCACAATCCTATCCAAATGTTACTTTTATATTTTAGAACATGTGGCTGTTTATTCCATGATCTTTTGTTCCCAGTTTTTTCTTGAGTGTACTAGAAGTATAAAAATTTCAGTTTACTATGTTTTTTTAAATTTAGTGTAGAAATTTATTACTCAAGATTACTTGGATAGAGCAGAAACCGAAATAGCCATGTCTTTAGTGGCTTGTCACTTGGACACTCTTTGTACTTTTTTCTATTATTAAATAAAGTTTGTTTCACTGTAGTTTTTAATATATCTGATTTGTACAAAGGTAATATTTTGCAGAATGAAAAAAAAACATGAATATATTCCATTACTTTATTCAAAGTAGTACTTTATCTTGATTTATCCCTATTCTATGGTAGTTCTTAAACTGATATACTTGGTGCAAAACTGATTTATTTGGTTGGCTTCTGGTTATTAATAACTGAATCAATATAACATAATTATCCAATTTCAGTTTTGTAGTTAATTGATTCTTATTCAAATTGTAACGGATTTAAGCGATCTTGCATTGTTAATTTCACTATTGTATTCTACAGCTTTGTAGCATTGAATCATAAATTGTTCTGGATTTCTCTTCTCAATAGAGTTTTTGTTTGTTTAGGTGAGTAAAGAGGACGAGCTTCCAAAGCAGGTGTGTCCTAGCTGTGTGGAAAGTTTGAACGCCAGTCATGCGTTTACAAGAAGAGTGACGGCTGCTGATGATCTCTTGAAGAAACTTTTGTACCAATCAAATGAGTTTGAGAAGTAAGTAGTTCTCAGTAGTTCTTAGAGTGATTGCACAGTGAGGTGTGAAAGAGCAAAGATGACAGCTATGAAATCTAACGCTCTCAGTAGAATAGTGAAAGACAGTTGAGCAGCGGGCAAAACAATGATCAAACGCTAATTAGAATGAAATGTTCCTTATAAGCACTTCCATTCCACTAAGAAGTAACTTGAAGGTGAAGCATCAACCAAAAATTTAAGAGTATCTCCCACTTGCCGAAGTGAAAGAGGACATGTATAGACAAGAGAGGGTGCATATAGTAGAAATAATCTACTATATATAATCCAATAATAGCAACAGCTATCATGAGCAAATCTCATGAGAGTCAAAGTAATGAAACTCCAACCCAATTCATTTATACATAGAAATGCAGGAAGATGTGGAGATACTTTGTACCACGTATGTAATAGTAGGCTACCTATTACTTATGTACGATGCTATTTAAATGTAGTTCCTTATTTACTGGTATCTTATCAGGTTGCCTTGTCAGGTAGTATCTTAATAACGAACTAATGTCCATATTATACCTAACCTAACCTAACGTTCAGCTAATCAACAGTGAAACCCAAGTTTAAATCAAGCAAAATAAATGTGTTCACTTTTTCATTTAGAAGTTGTAAAAAATACCAACAATAATATTGAAACAGTTTTCCATCGGGGGCTCTGGGATTTATTTGTAATAAAAACGACTATTACAAAATGAGACTGAAATTTATTGAATAACACCAATAAATAACAAATAAACTGAATCTGATAACTACTATGGAACATGTTTAAAAATTAAGAACTCTACTTTAACTCAGCTAAATGAATTAATAGTAATTACAATTAATCAATAAATAAACTCAAATAATCTACAATGAATAGCCTACTTCTCTAACAATTTAACTTGAAATTACAATTCTAATAATAATTAAATATCACTCAAAACTGCTACAAATCAAATTTAAACAGTTTCTATTCTATTCTAATCAACAGTTACTTATCAAATAGCCTTATAGAATGAATTATAATCGATTTACCTCTCACCCTAGTGATGGTTAACCTTCTACAACCACAGACACAGACCTTTACTCAGCGATTATTGGGTCACTTCGAATTACAATTCACTTATAAACTCACAACACATGAAAAACTCAAACACCACTGCCTCTTCACCGAGACAGACGACGTGCACTCACAGAGGTCACGCACAGAAGTTCAATCTTTCAAAAACTAACTGAACGACTCCGGTCTCTTGCTTTTATAGTGTCACATTTTTCTGGAACATTCTTCACCCTTCTGTTGAGGTCAATGATTGACAAGAGAATCTCCAGATGCCGGGTACCAGGTACCGGGTAGTCGATTCTTGTTTTGACTATATGGACTTTTGTTGGACTCGAGTGGAGTCAGACCGGGGGTAGAAGGGGTTATCCGCCCTTTCCGAACATGGGCGTTCCCATGAACTTTCCGAACATCTTAGTAGATTGACAGATGACATGGGTCAACCTGAATATTTTGACAGGCGAATATTCTGTACAAAACTTGACCAGAGAGAGGCTTTCCATTTTATTGTTTGTATTATTATTAAATCGACCAGTGTAGGCGATAAGGCCCCCGCGGACCAGACCCGGTTAGGTTAGGATATGGTTAGGTTAGGTTATAGTTATTTTCAATTCCCTTTTTGAGTATAGATCTCAGTAGCGGCGCTACTGAGATCTGTACTCAAAAGAAGATAATTATTGTGCAGAGATTTTAACTGGCAACCTTAAAACGGCATATGCCAGTGGAAATGAGTAAACGATGCATAAAATCTATACAAGTAATGGCACAAGTAATTGTCACAAAATATTTAAATTTAATTAATTTGATGTGATGGATAATATCAAGTGTTTTCCCTCTTTAGAAATACGGATGAAGATGAGGAACACTGTCCGTTGTGCTGTGATGGCTCAATGAAGGTTGTTCCCCATGACGAAATACCTCCTGACATCAAAGACGAAGACGAATTCGAGCAGGAGTCGAATGATGAATTTGAACAACAGCAATGGGAAAATGGCAAAGTAGAAGTCGATGTGACAATGGATTATGACGAGTACTATGAAGAATATAGTGAAGAAGGAAGCATATATATGCGAAACAAGAGGCGGGGACGCCCAAAAGGATCCCGCACCTCGAAACGACAGTATCCTTGGGATGATGCGGTAAGTGAGATATGCTGCTACAGTGTACTGTATTTTCAATATTAATTGTTACATTGCTGTTATGGCCCAACTACTCGTATCTTTCACGTCCGATGATCTCTTGGAACCAACATTAAGCCACATCTCCACCAACCGAACATGTCTGCCGAACAATGTTGACGAATACAAAAAACGGATCGGATCAAACCAAGAACTGCAAGTTCAGTAATTTTTGAGAAAAAATATGTTTTTTCGCGTGCAGGAAGCATTTGATAAATATCAGTTTTTGAATACATATTACGTTGCTTTAAACTTTTAGCTAATTGCCTTTTGAAATATACTTCCCCTGAATTTTTATTTCCGGGATCGGTTTTAATAGACTTTTCTTCTATTAGGTATTGTTTATAATTCACCAATTACACTATCAATGGTTTGAGTTTAATCCCGACTTAACCCAATTTAAGTCAAACATCTACTTTTCTTTGAATAGTGAATGTGAAAGACAGGCTGTGAAACTTCTTGGGCTGTACTTCGACAGTAAATTGACATGGAAGGAGCAAGTGAACATGTTATGTAGAAAACTATCTAGGGTAATTGTAGTAAAAAAATCATATGTTCAAGCATGTGTTTTAAATTCTTTATTACTGTTTTGTTATGTTCATAAACAAACTCATTCTAGTTCAATGTAGTATCGTTCAAGTTATTAAAAACCTTTCTAAAGGTGTTGAATGTTTCTCTTGCATTCATTCTATTCTCATTACAGTAATTTATTTATCTTATTAGAAAGCTTAAATACTGTGTAAGCTTGGAAGTGCTTTTGACAACCTATTTTGGTCTTTTTCATTCCCTGATAACATATGGAGTTATACTATGGGGTAATTGTAGCACTGCTAATAAGATACTTATTCTTCAAAAAAGAGTGGTTAGAATAATTGATGGCCTTCAACAAAGAGAATCTCGTAGAGAAAGTTTTGTAAAGTTTCAAATCATGACAGTGCCAACATTATATATCTACCATAATTTAATTCAAGTCAAAAGTAATTTAAACAAATTCAACAGCATTGGGCACTCCTATAACACAAGAAAAAAGTTGGATTTCCTATTCCTCAAAGAAGATTGTCAAAAACACATAAGAGCCATTTCTATCAGAGATTCTTGATATTTAATAAACTTCCACTATGGGTACGTAATCTACCAGAAAAATATTTTAAATTAGTTGTTAGTAGATAGCTGAAGAATCAGCCTTTTTATAATCTCAATGAATACATGGACTCCAACCCAAATACAATTAAAAATGACTGAATTGTAAGCCAACTGTTTGTGAATCTAATGACTTTGTTTTTGGTATGCTGATCTATAAATTGTAATAATACATATTATATCATTAATTATTTAAACAAATCTTGTTTATTCATTGTTGATTTTATGTGATGACGAAGCCTATTGCAATTGTTTTGTTTAATGGCAATAAATATTCTTATTCTTAAAATTTAAATTTTATCCATTGAACATAGATACATTTAGTTTCATCAATTACTTTGGGTAATCTACACGCTCAAAATAGCTATTTTCAATTGTATTATTTAAATTAAATTTATTGATCTATTTTCTCTAATCGCAGGATGATGAAGATTGGTCGTTGAAAGAAGAGAGTAGTACTCACAAAAAAAGAGGGAGACCAAAAGGATCAAAAAATAAGTCAAACCAACAAGAGCAACCAGTCCAATGCTGTCTCTGCTCTACTTGGTGAGTTTTATTTACATTTTTATGAATTTATTTTTGTTTTGGATACCTATCCATTTTAATTTCACCTAAATTTGGCCAATTTTATTTGAAAAAATATCATCTGTTAGAACGCATCACCATGGCCATATTACCATAACATAAATAAATAAATAAATAAATAAAATTTTATTTCTCACTATATATACAACATATGAAACATATATAAAATACAATTTTCCAACTGGTGAGAAACTAGGTACTCCCGAGGATATCCTATATGGGAGTTACCATCAAAAACTTGTACAATTTTTATATAAATCATAAAAATACTAATAACTGAAAAGTTCGATTAAAGAAAAAGAAACAAATAACTTTGTGTGAAAAGAATAAAATAATTGAAGAGAAAAATATATATTTATATAGTTATAACGAAAGTTGATTGCTTGAGTGAGAAGAACTACTTGAAAGGAAAAAAGTTAAGAAAAAGAATAACCAAATACAGTACTCATCCAGTAAATATCTAAAGAAGGAGAAACGTCCGTACCGTACCTAAAACTGAAACAATGATATAATATTCTGTTTGAGTATTTCGCCTTGCAACAACTTTCATAATTACCTTCTAGTGTGCGTTTGATAGTTGTACAAAGGTAGAAAAAACCATGTGACGTCTGTCTATAATTTGATAATTGATAATTTATTGATAATTTAAACAATTTTTTTTAGTAAATTTTCAATCTCATTCAAAGTTAATAGCCAGCTTTTTAATTCTTTTTTAAATTTTAGATATTGAGTTTGTTTTTTGATATTGGTTGGCATTTGATTAAATATTTTTGGTGCTACATAAAGATAAAATCTACGGAAGGATTCTTTTTTTGGTTTAGGGGGTAGCATGCTTCCTGCTGAACGGAGTTCATAAGCAACATGCTGCAGGTTAACGTGACCACCTCTATTGAAAAATGTTATCAACACCTTAAAGAAATACAAATATCTCAGCGGCAGAAGATCCCATTCTCTGAACAGAGGCAGTGAGCTTGTTAAGTGAGGCTTATTAGCTATTGTTCGCATTATGTATTTTTGTCCTGTGATGACTGGCTTAATAATTGAAAAATAGGTACCTCCCCACACTGTGAAGTACTTGGGGCAAAGTTTTCTGATAAAATAAAGTTTTCTACATGTTGATCTCAATTCATTTCGTACTTAATTAATGAGTTTTGCCCAACTTAGTTTGGAATCTATTATTACACCTAGGTATTTGACAGAATCGGTTTCTTCTATTTTCTCACAATTACAGTCGGTGTTTAAATTTCTGCACTTGACAGTGTGTGAAGAAATAGCTAATGGAGGTCTATTGATGGCAGAGTTAGTTTTAAGTTGGTAGACAATTATCTTTGATTTTTTAGTGTTGATTTCCAGCGAATTCTCCTGAAACCACAGATTCAGGTGACGTACATCATCAGTGATCATTTGAGTCAACTGATCTCTTGCCTCAGCGCAATAACTCAGGGCTGTGTCATCAGCAAACGCTGTAATTGAGCCATTGAGGGCTCCATTGCAAAAATCGTTTATGTAGATCAGGAATAATTCGGACTATAATCCAGAGCCCTGTGGGACTCCACAGGACACCGATCGCCTCTCACTTAAAGCATCGCCAATTCTTACTTGCTGAGTTCTATCTGCAAGGAAGCTAGCAAACCACTTGTTGCATACTCCTCTTATACCAGCATTGTTAAGCTTAGCTATCAGAATATCATGCTTTACCGTATCATAAGCCTTCCTAATATCTAAGAAGAGACTTGCACATTTTCTACTATTATTCATGCCATTATAAATTTCTGATGTCAATTTAAGCATTGCATCCTCTGTGTTACGTCCTTTTTGGAATCCGAACTGGTTCTTGCTATAGAAATTGTGCTTTGTCATGAAATTAACCAACCTTATCCGAACAAGCTTCTCTAATACTTTAGCAAAAACTGATAGAAGAGCTATGGGCCTGTAATTACCAGGATTCTGTCTATCACCTGATTTGAATAAAGGGACAACTATTGCGTTTTTCAACCGTTTAGGGTAGATTCCTGAGCTCAAACTAAGATTATATAGATCAGCTAGAACAACTGGCTATCACTCTCTTTAACAGGTCAATTCCAAAATTATCGTATCCGGGAGCTTTTCTTGACTTCATCGACCTGAAATCTTTTCAACCTCGGTGTCTGTAACTGGAATGAAAAACATCGACGATGAATGTTTTACTTGCTGGGGAAACACTTTACTTACCGATTCTGCATTACTTTTTTCATACAGCCTACTACTTTCAGAATCATGATTTGTGGAAGATATTAAAGCAAAGTGTTTATTCAATTCATTAGCTATTTGAGACTCATCCTGAACAATTTCACCACTGCTTGTTACAATTTGTTTTATGTTCACATTACTATTGTTCTCTCCAATTAATGAATTTAATATTTTCCAGCTCTCCCTAGTATTGCCTCTCACATTATTAAGTGTTTCCTGGAAGTATTTACGTTTTAAATAGTCTATATCAGCCTTTATTTTATCACGGTACTTTTTGTAATATTTTTTTAATTATCATTATGTGGTTGTCTTACTGATTTCTTATATAGTTTATTCTTAATCTCTACACGATGAATTATATAAGGAGTCAGCCAAGGCTTGTGTAAGTGGTTAAACCTTGAGATTATAATGGATAAATGCAGAAGTTTATAATAATAGCATTATCTATAATATAAAATGATCTATTCTTACAGGCATTCGGACACGGCTTCGGTTTTAGCTCACACTTTGGAAGTGCACTGTATTGATGAGACATCAACCTTTCCTTGTCCGCTTTGCAAGGCCATTCAGCCAGACGAAGGAGAACTTATCTACCATGTTTCAAATCATGACAGTGAGACTGCCGCTCCCCCACCACCACCTCCTACTCCTACAGCTAAGGTAAGTTCATGCAAATTGTGTATTACACGACTGTGATATTATTATTATCACCATCATCATCTAGAATCTGTTGCATAACTTTTCGAGTCCTACTAATTACGGTACAAATAAGTTTTTACAAAACAAAATCCACAAACTAATGAATTCCGTTGTATAACCTAATTCTTTTCATTAGTATTTTTCAACAAGCTTCTACTAATGGAAACTGAAATTACAAAAGTGTGTAATAAGACATATGTTTACTTTGATGGCTGTGTCAGAATAATTATAATCTTTTGTATTTTTCTACAAATGATTTCAATAGAATAATTATAATTAATTTTCTGGACAACTATTATATTATTAGATATTGTTGATTTCTAATATTATCAAAACTAATATTAATATAGTCGGCTATTCAATTCCATTCATACGTCAGTACCAAACATGGATTTTTAGAAATTTTACAAAGAAACTTTAGTTACTTCCTAGGAATGAAAAAAAAACTAGCCTTTCTTAAGCAAAGGAAACAAGTTACAAATGGACAAATTCACAATTTTTTTAAAATTTGTATTTGGTTGTTTGTAAATTTAGCTTGTACATTTTCAAGTTACAATAAGGAAAGTTAATAAAAACTAGTTGTTGAATTGTTATGCAACTGGTGGCAGGTTGTGAGGCCTACTTCCACTTGTACACTTTACTTTAATGTTGAACTCGTAACATTGTTGATGGTCAAAGAGTAAAGAAGACTGTATGCTTATTGAAGAAGAATCGATGTTGTCACACCACATTCACATTTTTTATAAAGAACAAGTATTCCAATCTCAATTCCATTCTTATTCACAAACTTTCGCTAAAATTCAAGTTTTCAACACCTATATTTATAGCCTAGGAGTGTTACTATTGGCTAGCAAAATGTAAGCATCTTGGCTATTATTCCTGAGATCTGTCACACCTACTGGTTGCAATGGGAGGAGCTAACCAATCAAAAGTGAACAGAAAACGTTAACAAGAAAAAAAACAATTATTTAATAACAAATCGACAAAATGAAAAAGTCTTTCTCTTTGTTCCTATCTTGTTCAAGCATATGTAGAGTTTTCATGATTGCAAAAGAGTTCTTTAAACAGAGTAGCATTGCATAATTATGTGGTTTTTACAATTGCAAAAAAGTTATTTAAACAGAGTAGTACTTAAGAGATCTTTCACTTTATTGGTTTTGTGTTGAAGGTAAAAATGTGGGGTTGCCCATTATGTGGCCAAGTGTATGAGACACAAGATGAGCTAGGCACTCATTTACTAGGCGATCACGTGCAGGCAGCTTCGCCCCAATACCAGTGTCCACTGTGCGACCATCTGCCCACATCCGGACCTCGCTTGGCGCATCACATAACTGACAGCCATACTGGGCCTCCAGGCTGGAATTGTCCGCTATGTGAAGAAGGTAATATTACAAGCATGTCGAACATGCAACTGACTAACCTGTTCCACAACACTTTGAATTTTTAAACAAATTTGGCAGTCATGGTAGCATAATCAGTTGGAGCGTTTGTCTCTGATAAAACTGTCTGGCTGCTACTTCAGTGGTCATGCATTTCATTCTTAATCAGCCTTCGATTTTTTGTGCTCATTGCCCAAGTTCAAGTCTTAATACTCATGTGGGTATCATCCAACAAAACAATACATTTTTGATGTAGTTGTATTTTGTGATTTAATTGCTATACTGAAATTTTATCAGACTTCAAAAAGTTATTTTTCCTACAGTGACCCAAAAAAGGGTCTATTTTTACACTAACTGTAGCATGCAAAATAGCATGCAAATTCCTACACCAGTGATGGAAAGTAAATTCCAACCTAACAACAACCTAACAGCAACCTAACAACACAAAATAGTGAGCATGTAATACGCAGGTTCCCTATTCTGCATTCAAAAATAGGTTGGCTACCCACTTCAGCCACGAAAAAGCAAGCTCACAGAATCTTCTTTGTTATGTGCCTCCTACAGAATGAATTTTGCTCTCAATAGTATGTGTGCCACAAGTCCTGTTCAATCTAATACCTTTGATCCTGAGATATTGTTCAAACTTGACCCCCTTCTGTCCTCTGCCTTTGTCTGCATGGTCAATGCCAAAAGTTGGCATGTTTATTGATACTTCTAAATTCTAATGTGATGAGTCGAATCTATGGCCCGTATTTATGAACATGACTTATGTTGATCCAAGAACGAGGTTGAAAGGCTCTATTACATTGAACGTGGTCACAAGCTAACCTAAAATTGTGTCATATTATCAGGCACTAATAAACATGAAATAACATGCATGAAAAGATAAAGGTACTGCACTGCATGTAAAATTACAGTTACTGTTACATAATAATTACCATGCCAACATTTTTCAAATCATCATTTTCTGTTTCCCAAATTTGAAAAATGAGCATTCAATGCAGTGTATTGAATGCTATCTGCCAGCAGACCTAAGAACATCATCCATTCTATTTTGTAGAAAGAGAATTCTATTCTAGTGCCAAAAAAATGTATAGGTTAGAACTATAAAATAAGTAGAAATAATTTCAATAAGTCAAATGTACAGTGAATTACATTGCAATGGTGAAAAAATTGAATATGATGATTTTATTTTTAAAAAATGATCCGATGCTATACTAAAAAATGAAATCAAAATATGATGCAACACAACAATCTAAGAACGGCTTCAAGTCAGCTCTGTACCTAGCTTGGCTAAGAACGGATTTGAGACTCCAATTATAAGCACGACTCGACTTTTAAGTTAAGAAGATGTTTAAGTAAGGTTCATGAATACGAACTTTAGTCTTAAGCTTTACTTAAACTGAGTGAGTTTAAAATCCAAAAACAGAAAATTGAAATGTGAGGTTATGAGCCGACCCAGTTGTCCCTGCAACATTTACATAGTATAAATTCTTATATTAGTGTAAATTAGAGTTGTTCAATGTAAATAATGAATATTAAATTATTTATCAGGAGTCAGATCTTTGTTTTGGGAGCTGGGTTGGCTTTTAGGATTACAGCTACTCGCTGGCTTGAACCTGTTAGTGTAAGTAAGACTTATTGCTGCTAAGTCAGACTTATCCAATCTGACTTAAGTCAATCTTTGATAAGTCACGTTCATAAATACGGGCCTATATTTTTAGCTTCAAACCGTTCTGATGAATATTCCAGTGTTGTAAAGTTCACTTTTTTATACGTTTCATCCTAATAACAATACTGTAATGAATAAAAAATGTGTCTTTTGCGTTTAATCACCACCAGTGACGGAAAGGGGTTTCAAAGATACTGACTAAAAATGACTAATTTGATTTGTATGAAGCATATCATGCCAAATTATTAGCAATTTTAAGCATTAATTGAAGTGAAAAGTGGTAAACATTTAAAAATGTCTTGTTATATATGATATTGTTTACTATTATCTTGAATTGAAAGACTAAAACGATTTTCTAAGTCTCAAGAAAATCAATTTTAATGTCAATTGTATAACAAAATTCTCAATAGTAAACGATATAAATTAACATTCCAATCTTCCTTCAGTAAAACATTACTTCATCATTAAAAGTTTGCATGTGATAAATAAACATCTTTATTGAATAAACATCTTTATCTATGCTTGAATAAACATCTGTGAAGATGTAAGAAGAATATTATATCTAATAATATTTTTACATCTCCCCCCCTCATTCAGTCAATAAATTTTCCTGAAGGAATTAATTTACTTGAATGACAAATAATCTTTTCTTTCTCAAGGTTTCCACAGGCTACTTCATACATAGAGTTTGATATCCTTCTTGTTATTGGAAATGGTCCACTTCTGATTTCATCCAATTTATTTCCTTTTTCTAAATATACTAATTCATTTTTTCTAAAGTTATATATTTTTCTATTTTCATCACATCTTATTTTGTTTTGTTGATGATTCAGGATTGAATTTTTCATAGCTTTATCTCGATCTCATACTGTCAAATCACGTTTTTATTTTAGTTGTGGTGGTACAATATTTAAATCATCTCCAGTTATGAGATACCTTGGTGAAAATCCAGTAACACTATGGATGGTATCGTTATATTCTGAAGTACAGTCTTCTGCTATTTTTGACCATGCTCGTTTTCTTCCATTTATGCTATTTATTTTGCACCTAATACGATTCACTAATGTCTGATTGAGACGTTCATTAAGACCATTTGACTGCGGACAATCTACTGATGTAAACACCATTGAATTGAATTGAATTTATTGCCAAAAACAAAATACATGTGCAAAATGAAATAACAGTATAGATAATAATACACAAATACAATAAAAATAAATAAAATCACGTTTCTTAACATCATTATCAAATACAAAATTTTTTTCTCTTTTTCTTTTCTCTTTTTGGCACTGCCAACATAAGAAACCTTGTGTGTTGACAGTGAGTTGTAGTACATATTCATATTCACTTCTCATCAATTACAAAACATTTAGAATTGACAATAATTAAGAATTTTCACATGGATTAGAAAATTAAAATATACATTTGTTAACACTACGAAAGAAAGAAACCCAACAAAAGTAAAGTGAAACGTTTAAGGTGATGATTTTTTTTTTTCTTTGGCTATCATAATATTCTATTTTATCAAAAACCAAATAGAAAACCAGACAACTCCTTATACAGTCAGCTTGAAAAAAACATATTGTTCAATCCATCTTTCTATATTGCTGTGTATTCTGGGTGAAATTTTCTTGTTTATGAAATCATTTGGAATTTTATTTATAATGTAATTACAGTAATATGGGAATTGATGCCTGCAGGTGGTGAGTTTAATAAGATCGGTATTATATCTATTGTTTGGGCGTGTATTGTATGGTGTATTGTGTAATTCAAATTGAAACCTATTTTTATTAATGTAGAAAATGACATTTTTCAAATAATTCTGCCTCAGGGTTGGAACCTTGAATTCCAGGAATATTTCCCTACTGGGATATAGTCGTGGTCTTCCTAAAGCAGCTCTTATAATATGTTTTTGAAGAATAAACAGTTTTTTCAGATGTGTGTCATATGCGGCTCCCCAAACTTCAATAATATATTGAAATAGTGAGTGCGCATATGCAAAATATATTTTTCTTATAATATCAAGTTTTTTCAGTTTATTTATTTTATAGAAAATGTAAATTAGGTATTTAGATTTTGAGCATAAGTATTCGATATGTTTATTCCATTTTAGATGCTGATCTAGTAATATACCGAGGTATTTTATTGTTTGCACTCTTTCCAATGATTTTAGTACTATTGTATTTTCTGTGCTATCTTCATTATTATCATTTCTCGTCCCTATTTTAAGTTTTAAAGCTGTTGATGGTTGTCCGGTTGTATTGGGTGAGAAGGTAATATATTTTGTTTTGTCTGCATTTAATGTTAGAATGTGTTCTTGCAGCCATTTTTGAACAATTTTTATGTTGGTGTTCGCCGTATTGAAGGTTTCTTCCCAGTTATTGCCACTAAAAATCAATACAGTATCATCTGCAAAAGACAGGGTGGTACAATTTATGAGGTTCAGCTTCAGAAGGTCATTCACATAAATCAAGAAAAGAATTGGAGATAAAACTGATCCTTGTGGTACACCGAATCCTGATGTACATCTGCTGTCAGTTTGTCCTTGAATGGAGAGATATTGTTTCCTTTCTGACAAATATGTTGAGAATAAGTTATTCACCGTACCTCTTATTCCAGATCTTTCTAATTTATCCAATAATATGTTGTGGGGTATCGTATCAAAAGCTTTTGATAAATCATTGTAACGCCTTTTGATAGTAGATATTCTATGAACTCTGTTGATTTAATTGACGCATATTGATCAGCCAATAAAATTTTAACTGAGTGGTTCTGCAAGACAGGATCAATTAAACGAATGAAGTCTTTGGAACCTTGCCCGCTGGAGGTTGATGTATACGCAAATCTAGAAAAGTGATCGACTAATATGTGTAGATATCGTTTTGTAGAGTTATTTCCACCAAATCCACCAACAGTATCTATTGACATAATCTCGTACGGTGCACTAGCTGGACCCAATTGTGAAAGTAATCCTATTTGACGACACTTTTTTGTCTTATTCTTTTTACATATATGACAAGAGTTGCAATAGCTTTTAACCATTTCATCCATATTGAAAAAATAGTAATGTGGGCGTATATTCAATAATGTATGTTTAATCCCAATGTGTCCTAATTGATAGTGGAGCTTCTCAATCAATTCTTGTCCTTTTTTCTGAGAAAGGAAAATTTTTTGTTTCCCTCTTGAAATTTTGTAAAATATTTCATCTTTAAGATAAACATTCTTGTTATTCATTATTGTTTCTCTATTTTCCTTTTGATCTTCTACGATATCTGATTGCTATTAAATTTACAACTTTTAAAATGTTTTCATTACCTTCAAAATGTTCCAAAACCGGATTCCTAGACAAAGCATCAGCTTCCACATTTTCTTTTCCTGGATTGTACATCAATTGAAAATCATATTGTGAAAGATAATATAAAAGATCTCCTAATTCTTCATCAGTCCTTGCTTTTACTTTTAGATTTTCTAATGGTTTGTGATCTGTCGTAATTGTGAATTTCCGTCCTATCAACCAATATTGCCAGTATATTATTGCCTCTTTTATCGCCATACATTCTAGGTAGATAGCCTTTTTCTTTTTTTGTGCAGGACTTAGTTTTTTAGAAAAATATGCTACCGGATGAAGTTCATTATTTTCTTTTGGTTGTTTTAATACAGCTCCAAATTCTTCTCCACTAGTGTCTGTAAAAATGTATACTGGTTTTTCAAAATCATAAATCTGCAATATAGGACTAGAACATAGATATCTCTTTATATTTCGGAATGCTTTTTCACACATTTCCGACCAGACAAAAGGTGTATCCTTTCTTAATAATTTGTGTAAAGGTTCAAGAGTTTGCACTGCATTCTCCAAATATTTGTAGTAGAAATGAATTTTTCCCAAGAATTGACGCACATTTTTTTTGTCTTTGGTTGAGGAAAGTCTTCTATTGCCTTGAGATTGTCATTAAGTGGACGAACAGAATTATTTTCAATTATATGACCCAAGTATTTGATTTAGTTTCTTGCAAAATT
The DNA here is from genome assembly GCA_948455865.1 of Conomelus anceps. Lineage (NCBI taxonomy): Eukaryota > Metazoa > Arthropoda > Insecta > Hemiptera > Delphacidae > Conomelus > Conomelus anceps. The sequence goes on from OX418217.1 coordinate 39,284,865, forward strand.
ACATTTTTCAAATTTTAGCTTGAAACCTTCATTTTTAATTGCATTTAGAACAAGGTCTGTATGGTTCAAATGTTCTTGAAAATATGAGGATATCATCAATATAACAAATACAAAAATCAGTCAGCTTATTTCTCCGTAAAGTATTTCCTAATGTTCTTTGGAAAATTGAAGATGCTGTTCTCAAACCAAATGGAAGACGTAACCATTGATAATGCCCTTCTTCTGTCACAAATGCAGTTTTTATTCTGTCTTCTTTTTTTATTGGTATTGACCAAAAAGCTGAATTCACATCCAGAACTGTATACCACTTACAATTACCTGCCTTCACTCTTATATCCTCTATTCTTGGAAACGGTTGTGGCTCTGGTATTACTAATTTATTCAAATTTTTAAAATCAATGCATAGACGAGATCTCTTTTGTTCTTCTCGTTTATAGGCGAGTGTAACAGGAGATACAAATGGTGAAGTAGAATACTCAATTAATCCTGCTTCTAGAAGCTGTGTTATTTGGTGGTCTATTTCTTTCTTATCTGGTATAGATGTCCTATATGGCTTCTTAATAACATATTTATCTTCTGATAGTTTTATTTCTGCAACTGCATTCTTTATTTCACCCACATCATATTTGTGTTTCGCAAATATTGATTCATGTTTATCTATCAATTCTATCACAGTTTGTCTCTTATCAATATCAAGATATTCTAAATTTTTGTTCTCGCTTATAGAATAATTAACATTTGGATTAATATTTTTTTTTTTTAGTAGAATCCAAACTTACGTCTTATCAAATTTTTGTAAAATTTCTAAATTTTCATTTTGAATCAATTTGAATTTTTTTATTGCATCTAATCCAAGAAGTAGATCACATGAAAAATTATTGTTTTTAATGTCATAGACATCCAATGTCTCTTCAATATTATCTATTTTCATTCGAATTTTAGCCCGGCGATTTGTGAAATTCATACCACTAATAGTTTTAAAGATATTACGATCATTCATCAGTTTTGTCCTTAGTTCATCAACGATTTTCTGATTTATGAGTGTAATATTAGAGCCACTGTCATAAACTCATTGTACAAATAACCTCAAACATTGAATTTTTCCTTCGTCTGTGTTAATATTGTAACGAATACACTCTTTCTCAAACTCTTCTAACCAAAATTTTGCGTTTTGATTTCTTCCAGTGAATTTTTCTAATATAAATTTCTTTTCAATATCAATCAATGGTAAGATAGGAAGTTTTTTATGCTTACCCATAGCTGGCATCTTCTTTTGACAAAAAATTGATTTATGATATTGTTTACTATTATCTTGAATTGAAAGACTAAAACGATTTTCTACGTCTCAAGAAAATCAATTTTAATGTCAATTATATAACAAAATTCTCAATAGTAAACGATATAAATTAACATTCCAATCTTCCTTCAGTAAAACATTACTTCATCATTAAAAGTTTGCATGTGATAAATAAACAGGCTTGAATAAACATCTGTGAAGATGTAAGAAGAATATTATATCTAATAATATTTTTACATATATATATATCTGTATATATAAAAGGCGATGTGTGTATGTATGTATGTATGTTCCCAGTAAACTCCGAAACCGCTGAACCGATTTGAATGAAATTTTCAGGGACGATGTAGAATAGTCCTGAGATGGTTCCTGTGAAGTTTGGGAGTTCAAAGCCCCCATTTTTTTTCTCCGGGGGTTAGGGGGGGCATACTTATACTTTGATATTTTGTGTCCTAACCGCTGAAGCGATTTCGATGAAATTTTCTGGCACAATGTAGAATAGTCCCAAGATAGTTTCTGTAAAGTTTGGCAGTTCAAAGCCCCCCATTGTTTTCTCCGGGGGGGAGGGGGGCGTACTTATACTTTGATATTTTGTGTCCTAACCGCTGAAGCGATTTCGATGTAATTTTCTGGCACAATGTAGAATAGTCCCAAGATAGTTTCTGTGAAGTTTGGCAGTTCAAAGCCCCCATTTTTTTTCTCCGGGGGGGAGGGGGGCATACTTATACTTTGATATTTTGTGTCCTAACCGCTGAAGCGATTTCGATGAAATTTTCTGGCACAATGTAGAATAGTCCCAAGATAGTTTCTGTGAAGTTTGGCAGTTCAAAGCCCCCCATTTTTTTCTCCGGGGGGGGGGGAGGGGGGGGCATACTTATACTTTGATATTTTGTGTTCTAACCGCTGAAGCGATTTTGATGAAATTTTCTGGCACAATGTAGAATAGTCCCAAGATAGTTTCTGTGAAGTTTGGCAGTTCAAAGCCCCCATTTTTTTCTCCGGGGGGGAGGGGGCATACTTATACTTTGATATTTTGTGTCCTAACCGCTGAAGCGATTTCGATGAAATTTCATTTAAATTGTCACTCAATTTATCATTATTTGTAAATATCAATCTCAATATCAATATCCATTTACCATTTATAATTTTTATAAAACATGTACAAAATGCCATATACTCACTATATGAATGCCACATGAAACAACAACAAATATTGTATACCATTAGCATTTTGATTAAATACTAAGAAGTTAACCCTATGTATTCATATTATATTATTTCTATATCATTGAAATTGTCACTCAATTTATCATTATTTGTAAATATCAATCTCAATATCAATATCCATTTACAATTTATATTTTTTTTTAAACATGTACAATTAATAAAATTCCTGAAAATATATTGTTACAAAATATGTACAAAAGTTAGGTGTGTTTTTATTTGGGCATAGCCCATCTACCTGCCCCACGCATTCCTCATTATCACAGCCCACTATGCCCCCTCTCATTGCTGCCACTGGCGTAGCAACGCACGCCGGGTACCGCTAGTATATATATAATATCATTTATAGACAGATTTAAGCTAACTATCTTATAACCTAACCTATCTCTATGTTTGTCAACGTTAATGGTAAAGGTAGTTTATGATTGCTGTTCATCTAGTTTCGTCACAATTAAATGCTAAGTTCATTAGCATTTGAATCTTCTTAATTAGGATTATTTTCAGTTCTTTTTTTCTTTATATTTGGTGGTGTTTCTTTTGTGTGCAGGTCACGATGGCAAGTCGTCGGTGCTGGACCACGTGGTGCGTAGCCACGTGTCTGTGGCAGCGCAGACCACGCAATGTCCGCTATGCGAAAAACAGTACATGACTGACGAAGCGATGGCCGAACACCTGCTAAAGCGGCACTCACTGTCGCACGTCCTAGATCGTCCCCTTAACTACACTTGCTCCATATGCGGCGGAAAATTCAAGTCTCAGTTCAATCTCGTCAAGCACACTTGTCCCTTAAGAAATGCTAAAAAGTTCAAGAAAAACAATTTCCCTAGACTATAACTTGATGCTTGCCTGTAGTTTGGTCATCTCGCTAGCCAAGTTCACTCGTTCGACCTTCTACGTGAGAACTTGTGAATTTATTACAGACTTCTTTGAAGAATTGATTGAAACTATTCTTAAAGCCAAAATATAAACTGCTTTAAAATCTATATTTCACATATAGAACTAATCTACAGCATTCCGGTCGTAAACCATAGTATCTGGCATTTTTATAAAATTGGGTCTTTTTCGTCGCCAGATTCATCGCAACCGATTCTATTGATTTGTGAAAATCATTTTTGGGAAATTAAATTTCAAATAGGGAAAAAGTTGGTATTTATGGTAATGCAGCATCTAATGTACAAAGTGAACATTCAGTACGATAACCATCTCCCACAAATTTATATTTTATTAGTTACGGTACCTCGTTTTACATCGTTTGTCGTTCTAATTTGATGTATCTACACATCCCAATAAATTTTCAAAATTCGATTAACGTTGTCCAACAATTGTAATTGCTTTCTTTAACATAATTGAGATTTTTGATTGGTATTCTATTTATATAAGTTGAATTTTTGAAGTCCAGCATTTCTTGTGGGCTTGGAAAACTTGTATTTCATTATTTTTTCACTAATAATCGCAAACTAAAGTTAATTGCACCGAAGATAGAACACTATACCCAGGTTTCTAAAACATCGTAATATACTGTACATGCATTGTTAAAAAAAATAGGCTTAACTGCAAGATCTCACCAATAATAGATTCTCTGCAAGTTGTATTCATAATTTGTGACAAAAACCCCTACCGTTGAGCAAGGGTGTGTTATCTATTAGCCTGTTACATAGCAATTTACTTATCAATTGTAATAATAATTTATTATTAATTATGAAATTGTAATCTGAAATAGTCCATCAAAGTAAACAGTTGGCAGCATCATATTTTTTAATTTCAGTATTTGTTTAGTAGAAGTTAGACGAAAGATATTGATGAAACGAATTGGGCTATGCAACACAATGTATTAGTCTTTGTGGATTGCGTTTTGTGAAGTTTTTTTTTTGTGTAATGAGTAAAATACTAAAGTCATGCAACAGATGAAACATTGCGAATACGGCTGATGCTGAAAATACAATTTCTTTCAATTTTGGCTTTTTTGCAGCAGTACTAATTCTTATGTATTATATTTTTTCAAATTATCACCTGAGCTCCACTTTCCAAAAATACTAGAAAGTTGTCATGGACTTGGGAAGAAACTGTGTAGCTCTACTACAAATTTTTAATTGTATATTTGCATTTGTATATTTTGATTTATACTATTTTTTTTTTTCTCCAATTGAGGTTTCCATCAGAGCAGAAATCGATCAATGTGTTAGTGTGCTAATGCTCAAACTATATTTTGTAATGTTTTGTGTTCATTGTAATAATTTTGTATAGTTTTATGATATTAAGAGTGTTTTTATTTTGTGTTGAGTTGACTCATAGAGGTGGTGTAACATTATGGGACTAGAGCAATGTTTCTTCTTGTATAATTATATTTTCTACCATAGTGGGATATTTAGATGATGTAGATATGTGATGAAATTATCATACTCTAATAATTAATTTCAATTTGAACAATGCTGTTTTTTATCAATTTATTTATTTGTATTAAAATGATGTGTCACATGAACCGTATTCTGGCCGTACGATCAGTTCTTGATTATACAACTTGATTTACATTACTTATATAATCAGCTAAATTATTCTTAAATCATCCATCCATCTCACCTCTTACGTCCAGACAGGATTTGATAAGAACACAAAAGATTCATTTAAGTTATTACATTTTTTCGCAGCTACCTTTTGCTAAATTTGTTGATTTCTACTTTGATCAAAAATTGTTATACTCTTGGGCTTTCAGTTGAAATTGGATAAAAATTGATTGAAATCAGTAAGCACAATAGATTTTGTAATGAACAACTTTTTCAGAATGTTCTACCATTGAATTGTCGAGTCATGACTGTGCGGAGGGCATTAGCAATTCCCAGGTCTGGGCATCAGGAGAAAAAATGAAAATATTGCTGTTGTATTTGTCTGCTGTTCACACAAGAGTTTAGGCGCAGCCTATTACCATAGCACCAACACCTAACACCTATGCTGTAAAAGCTAAACTCGAAAAATCGGGGGGAAAAACTTACTCATTCAATATAAGAATAATAAAGATATATATTTTTTAAATTATACAGAGTGATTCAAAACTATACGGTAATCTCTTGGGAGCTCATTTTATAGCTAAAAATAAGAAAAAATGTTCATATAAACATATTCCTGAAAACGCTTTGTTAGTGAGTTACAGCTAGCAGAAAATTTCACCTAGAACGCATTACCTCGGTGAAGTAAGGCCGTATAACAATGTTTAAGGTGGTTACAAAGATACAAATTCGATTGTTTCTTGTTTTTTATCTGAAAAATTGAATAAAATTGATTACAAAGCTGTAAATGCAATGCTTTAAGAGATATCTTACATAAAACACAAGAATTGGAGCAAAGAAATAACGCATTTTTGTGTTTAACTTCAGATTACTTTCATAAATGGTAAATAAAGGTTTATTTTTTCTTAACTAAATTTGTAGACAATTTAATTCTGAAAAGATTCGTGTAAATTAATCTGGAAAAATGAATAATAGGTTAATCACCCTGTATAAGTTATAATGAAGGTTTTTATTTTGACTCATCACAGATCAACTTTTAACTTTGTTCAGGTGCGACATGAGAACTCTGACGCCAGGTCACACAATATTATCTATTATAGATTAGCTATGCTTTGTATTATGCACTCAAACAAAATAAAAGTATAACTCGCTTAAATTATAGAGAATTTTTCAAATGATTTATTACGACACTGGGTTTATTAAGTTAGAAATATGTATCAAGTACAATAATAAATGAAAATCTTCACTCGTTTGTATGTGACGGCCGTTCAATGCCGTTCTTTGTTGTACAGAACCAATGAGAACTGCAGCCATCTAGAGATGTGCAACACCAGCTCAAATCGGCCGTCTCACACAAGTGAATGGAAAATTTCTGCACGGGAACGCCTTTAGATTTTAAAATTCACCTAAGAAACCAAAAAGGATTGAAAACTTTTGAGAATTATCATTCATTTTACATGCTTCTCATAATCTGTAAAACGTTCACAATTGATTGCATAGATGATGAAGCACTCGGTGCACATGTAGAGGAGTACAGTGCTAGGGAATAAAAATGGGAGTGGTTGGGCATATACCGATCCACTATAAACAGAAAGTCTGAATACTACTAGTAGCTATTATAAGTGCTTGTTTTGGCACTCAACTGTTTGTCAGCTAAAGGGCCCTTTTATACAACGTGTCGACCATCAAACAATTAGGCACTGGAAAGAGAAGAAATTATTTTCCTGCATTGTATGAAAGGGTCCTGAACAACACATTCTTCCCAAAGTACAATACTTGTAGTTTAGCAGAGGGGAAGCATGAGAGTGCCAGCTGCAAAACCACGCAACTGTGATAATGAACCTGTATTAGTATAATATGCAAGGATTGTATTTATGATGTTTACCTTTAAGCCTCGAGTGAGATGCAAATTGGGACATGGGCAGAGAAAGTGTTCTTAATATATTTTCTGTTCTTACAATCAATTCGATAGCTTACCCAAACTAACAATGTTCCATCACTAAAATAGTCATTGCTGGCAAAACTTGAAAGTAACACTAGGACTTCATTTACACAATTAACTCATAAAATACATTAAATGAGTAATTATCACAAAATAAAATCAATAAATAAATAAACATTTCAATAATGTTCAACTAATAATGAATATTACTGTAACAAAATTATCACTGTACAAAAACTAATTACTAACTGTGAATAGGCCAATCAATAATTTGATAATAAATGGTTAAAAACTCAATAATAAACTAATCACTTATGAAGCACAATGTCTGTCATGGGCTATTATCAAATATGAACATGTTGATGTGTGAATAACAACTGACTTCCTGCTAACAGGCACAGCTGCTTTTATAATTGTGTTATTCTAGAAATTTCCATTCCCATTCCAGATATTTCTATCAAAACATATAACTTTTTCTTGAAAATACTCAAACATTCCAGATGACCATTTGAGATATGAGATTAAGAGAACCAAAGGGAGGACTGAGATGAAGACAGAAAAACAAATGCATGTTATCAGTGTAACTGGAAGTGCTGTTGATGTAATGCAGTAGCACAGAAGGATGATCTCTTCATTGCATTTCCCAACACTATCTCCACCTTAAGAGATTGTTCCATCACAGAACAAGAGCACTTGAGGTGGTTAGGGTCTGCCCTAGTTACTGGCTGGCTGCTCATTGATCCTCCTCCAAGGGTTGTAGATGCAGGTGTTAATCTGGTTACCAGTGGATTTAAAGACCTCTTCTAGCATTGGCTTCACAATTGTCCCTCCTGGTGCTGGACTGTAACCATCAGCAGACTCCTCTAGGAATGTAGTGTGCACTGAACCTGAGCTATTTATCCTTTCCCAGCTCTGTTACTACTATGAAATTGAGTCAAACAATTGAAATGAACTAATCATGGCTTCCCTTTTGGAGGTTTCCTTATCAGGTATATCACATCATTGATCCTAGCCACAACCTCATAAGGCCCCTCCCACTGGTTTTGGAGAGTAGCCACAAATCCTCTTTGGGTTGTATAACCATACTAGGGCCCATATTTATGAACATGACTTACATTCATCTAAGCACAACTTAGCTAAGTTTGACTTGGAAAGGCTCTATTACATTGAACATGGTCACAATAAGCTGACCTAAAACTGTGTCGTATTATGAGGCAATTTTAAGATACTGCACTACATGTAAATTTCCAGTTGTGTTACATAATTATTACCACACTAATATCTTTTTAAGTTATAATTTTCTGTTTTTGGATTTTAAACTCACTCAGTTTAAGTCATGCTTCAACTAAAGTTCGTATTCATGAACCTCCTTAAACATCATTCTTCTTAACTTAGAAGTCAAGTTGTGCTTATAATTGGTGTCTCAAATCCGTTCTTAGCCAAGCTAGGTACAGAGCTGACTTGAAGCCGTTCTTAGATTGTTGTGTTGCATCATATTTTGGCTTCATTTTGTAGTATAGCATTGGCTCATAATAATAAAATAAAATCATCATATTCAATTTTTGCACCATTGCAATGTAATTCACTGTATATTTGACTTATTGGAATTATTTCTACTTATTTTATATAAATCTAGTTCTAACCTATACATTTTTTTGGCACTAGGACAGAATTCTCTTTCTATGAGATAGAATGTGTAATGTAACAGCATAATTAATTTATTTGCCATGAATTTTCACAAAAAGAGGAGAGAGCCATTGTTGACTATTAAAAGAAAAATGATGACATCAGTGAAAATTCATGACAAGTAAAATTGTGCTGAAAAAACGAGTGGCTCGGGGCAGTCGGTGTCGAGTTAGGGAGCTGGCTACATCTACGGCAGATGACCCGCCCCACTCTTCTCTGCTGAGCGAGTGGCCGTTTGTAAGTAAATAAACTCTTTTGTTAAATTCTTGATAAGCTCATTAGCATTTTATTACTTTTTATTATAACATTAAAATAAACATCTAGATTCTTTTTCTGAACTCAATCTGAAGTTATTTTAATAGTAGCACCTTTTCTCATGAGATTAGAGTAGTACCCGAAACACCTCTCGTATGCCAAGCGTTACCCCAGTAGTAAAAATTAAACTCTTTTCATTTACGTTACCTTTACTATCCCAACTAACCATATTACATTTTTTTTTTTTTTTTAAGCTCATTAGCATTTTATTACTTTTTATTATAACATTAAAATAAACATCTAGATTCTTTTTCTGAACTCAATCTGAAGTTATTTTAATAGTAGCACCTTTTCTCATGAGATTAGAGTAGTACCCAAACAACAAAACGCTGATCACACGATTACGAGAAGACACCTACCTCATCCACAACGTAAAGGACAAAATGGAAATTCGCTGCGGAAATACTGCAACAAGAGTTCCAGAAAACAGCCCCGGAACGCTATCGCTCCACATCCCTTGTGCTTGTGAACTTCGACACGACGGTGATGTAATTATCAGCAGTATTTATCCATGTGATTCCCGTTCACATCCTTCACCAAATATCACCAAATTAATACCTCTTATGTGGACCAATCTACCAAAACTAGCAATTCCTATTTTTGAACATGAGCACTTACCACAGTATCTAAATTTATCAGACATTTTAAATGAACACTGGAACACAAAGTTTACAAGATTTGAAGAGCACAACTTATTTTCTGAGGATGTATTTAAGCATGTGGAAATGCCATCAAATTTTTATTTGTTAGGAATGAACAATATAATACTTATATAAATAATTCTTTGTTGGCAAACAACTATTACTGTAGTAATATTATATGGTTGTCTGCAACAGTATATAAGAGCAAGAGCTAGGAAATTATTGGTTGCAAGAAGGACCCCAGTTGTGGACTACCCACAGGATCTTTAAATGTTAGGTGTAAAAGTAAAAGCGAAGTTTATTTCAAAATTATATATTTCATTCTATATTTCGTTAGGGTTGATAATTTGAAATGTTTTATGTTTAAAACAAAATTTAGCAATATTTATGTAAATTAAGTTATTGTGAGGGTTAAGAGTTTTAAATGTCAAATATATTAATAAAATAAGTTCTTAATGATTAGAAAGTAATTATTTTTTTTGGAAACTTCGGGTCGAAGTTTAGGGGGACCCGGGGATGTAATGTAACAGCATAATTAATTTATTTGCCATGAATTTTCACAAAAAGAGGAGAGAGCCATTGTTGACTATTAAAAGAAAAATGATGACATCAGTGAAAATTCATGACAAGTAAAATTGTGCTGAAAAAACGAGTGGCTCGGGGCAGTCGGTGTCGAGTTAGGGAGCTGGCTACATCTACGGCAGATGACCCGCCCCACTCTTCTCTGCTGAGCGAGTGGCCGTTTGTAAGTAAATAAACTCTTTTGTTAAATTCTTGATAAGCTCATTAGCATTTTATTACTTTTTATTATAACATTAAAATAAACATCTAGATTCTTTTTCTGAACTCAATCTGAAGTTATTTTAATAGTAGCACCTTTTCTCATGAGATTAGAGTAGTACCCGAAACACCTCTCGTATGCCAAGCGTTACCCCAGTACCGTAGTAAAAATTAAACTCTTTTCATTTACGTTACCTTTACTATCCCAACTAACCATATTACAAATGGATAAAGTTCTTTGGTCTTCTGGCAGGTAGCGCTCACTACACTGCATCATTTTTCAAATTTGGAAAACAGAAAATGATTTGAAAGATGTTGGCATGGTAATAATTATGTAACAGTAACTGTAAATCTACATGCACTGCAGTATCTTTATCTTTTCATTCATGTTGTTTTAATTATGTTTATTAGTGCCTGATAATATGACACTATTTTAGGTTAGCTTGTGACCACGTTCAATGTAATAGAGCCTTTCAAAGTCAAACTTGGTAAGTCGTGCTTAGATCAACATAAGTCACGTTCATAAATACGGGCCTTAGTGTAAATTAAGTATGACTTATTGCTGCTAAGTCTGACTTTATCAAAGTCGATCTTTGATAAGTCAGGTTCATAAATACAGGCCCTGGTATCTGCCATAGTCAGCCTTGATGTTATACCTTCCTCTTGCTCATGGTCTCCTTCATCTTCATGCTTGCTTTGTCAAGAGTGATGTGAACTTTCTCATAGTCTCATCAATATGCTTCCTCAGTGAAACTTCGAACATAACAGGCTAGGCTCCTTGTAATCACTAAGTGAGATTCTTATTGATTTGCAGGTTTTTGGGTCAAATATAGGTCAAATATAACCTAAATATAATTTGGTTGAAAGACAAATTAGCACTACATTATGTAGGTTTATTTATGACACATAAAGGATAGTTTGCCTAGTGAAATGCCATGTGGAGCATGGTAAAAGATAAGCAAATTAGATACACTAAGTAAAAGAGTAAGTTATCTCCATTAGCACTGATCAGTTGAAGCAGTATCAGCAGTAAATTTATCTAATAGCTTAAACAATTTTTTGACAATATTTTAATTTGCTACTTTTTTCATTTTTCTTGTCTTTGAACTGAATTTCATTGAGCTTTTGTGGATGAAACTGACAGAAATCACTTTATACAAGAACCAAATTATTAGTACTAGTAGCAATACCTAACCTTATCAATATTACAATACAAAAATAATATTGATATTAAAACGTTTTAAAAGAACTCTCTCGAAGTTACATTACTGCACATACTTATTATATCCTGCGAGTCTGTAGGCTACTGGTGCATGAAACTAAAACTGAGCATTTGATTGGTCTGATCACATTCATAATTCCAAACCAGACTCATAGGCTCAGAACTACGATCTTTATCATTACCGGTAAATTGCATTTTACTGAAAACCAAACTTGAAACCAAAACTTGATATTTTAAATATTTGTAAAATTTCATTTACCGGTTAAGAGGGGGCGAGACCTGACTCCGCTAGCCGCTGGCTCAGACCATCTTTTAACATGGGACGCTACTACAAATGTTTTATTTTCTAGTCTGTCCGCATTTAAATGCAAAAACTAACTCAGGCCAAACAATTTGATAGGTGTTAGCAGTATACATTTATATTAAAAATTAATTTTTCTCCCAAAAATAAACCCTAAAACATGGAAAGTAACATTCTTTTGTCCCATAAGAAGTCGTGAAACTTTGAACCAATTTATCAAATGACACGTTCAATAAAAATTAAAACGGAAAACGTCATATTAACAAGCAAGTTGCTGTTAATGTTTGTCCTGCGAGGTTTTTTTGTTTTAGAATGTGAAACTATTAAAAAATAACAGATTTTAAAAGGCTTACAAAACGGGTAGGCCAACTTAGGCAACATAGTTCACAGTAATTCCGATAGGTTGCAGCAGCGTCGCTTACCGGCCGAGGCGGCCGGCGTCAGCCAGTGCCCAGTGCCACCTAGTAACTAGGTAGCACTGGCATTATGCAGACCCGATGACCCGATCAAACAACCCTTGCTTCCTTATCAGTCAGCTGCTGGCTCGTCTACTCCCACAAAAATAAACAAATCTGTCTTGTAGCCCAGGCAATGAATGCAAAAAAATGGCCATTGTCGTAACAAATTAGGGGAAAGCTGAATTTTTGCAGGATGTTAGTATACATAGTACTTACTCAAAAAAACCAAAGTCCCGACCCCCACCCCGCTTGCTTCCCCCACCACCCCCCTATCAACATTGCAAGAGCAGTACTTCAGTTAAAGGCTTATAACTCGAAAACTAATTAAGGTATCGCTGTGATTCTGATCTCATTTAATACTCAAAACTATTCTCTAAAAAATATGTCATATACATTTTCTATGTAGATAGCCTAGTTTTTCAGTAAAAATATAGTTTATAGAAAAAAATGTCACCACAAACCACAAAAATCAACTTCAACTGATCATATCTTTTTTAATATCGCGTTATTGGTTGTGCCGTTCCTTACAAAACTTATAGATAATTTAATAAGCTTTAAAATGATGTGTCTATTAATTACTATAGTTCAAGTTATGGCGTCATAGTGAGTGATGAAATAGTAGCGGACACCGCGTCGCCGAACCCTACAGCACTGTGTATTGCATGGCGCTTGGCTATCCAGCCCAATCCAATAAAGAATTATTGTCAGACAAGCAAGACTATATATGCCAATCAATAGTACACGTTTAAAAGTACATTTTCCGAAAAGTCCCCAAAAATCCCCCCTCAACTTATCCCCCAAGCCCCCTCAAAGTTGAAAATGTTTTTAAATATTGGAAATTCGATATCTCTGTAACTAACTATCGAACAGAGTTGATTCTTCTTCCATAATATCAATCATATAATGTTCTGCAATAAATGTGCTGTTCACTTTGCCGGTAAACCTGATAGTTTCTTTTATAAAAATTGAAATATCTTCAAAAGAGAATTCTATCAACTAGATTTTTCATTATTTAGGGGGACATTTTTGTATGTCAATTTACAGAAAATAGCGTTAAATAGAAGTTATAGAACTTATTTTTATGAATCCAAAGATGTGTATAACAGCATTGTTATACACAGCATTGTATACCACCAAAAGTGTGTGCGCAACATGGTGTACTGCACATTTTGTATGAACTTTCAGTTTCCGAAGGCTCTGTTGAGCAGCCCTGCCACACCAAAAGAAAATTGTTTCGCACTCAATATGTTCGCGCACAAAGAATTGTTTGCGGATGTATGGCGCCAACCAGTTCAACTTCTTATCGCTTTGTTTACTTTTGTCTGGATCGTCTGACTCAGCCACCTTCTTTCCGGTCAATAATGACATCATCCTTTTTATAAAATTCACCCAACCCCAAAAATGCGTAAAATTAGAGATAGATTAATTTCGATTTCAGATTCGGGTTTAGCACCCTAAAATTAATAAGAGTCGGGGCTGTTTTTTGAAAATAATCAAAATTGAAAAGTTTTCTCTTGGTAACAAAATTTAATCTATTCATGTTATGTCTATACTAGAAATAGCACATCATACTGAAGCTCATTGCTATTTAGTATCCAACATGCTTTGCCAGGAGGAGGATGTAATTCTGAGCTCGGCTATGTGTATTATTTTACCTAAATTACGAAAAAAGCGTCGGGAAAATCCGCGTATTTGGGTCTGACCTTTTTTAAAAAAGAAGGCAACCAAAAACTTTTTGGAAGAGTTGAAAATACATCCTCTCATTTTTTCAATTAATAAGGCATTCAAATGATGGCATTTTTTGTATTAACTGCCTATTTAAAAAAAAATTGAGTTAATATTTGAAGTCAGCTGTTCTAAAGAATTTTTATAATATAACTAGCTATTGTGCCCGTCCTTCGTACGGATTATGTTTAGAAATAACACTAAATATGTTTCGGCCTTTTTGATAGCAACGATCATGAAGTTGTTAGCAGCTTAGTAAACAACTTAGAACGTAAGATAAGATAAGATAAGATAATTTATTTCACTGCAAGCATTTACATTCCAATAAACATAAGAGAAATTAAACAGTAAAATATTGTACACTATAAAACCAAAATATAACAGCAGTGCATCCCTCTTTAGGTTCAACCTGTGTGGAGGGATGGCTCGCACTCTAAATAATAAGCTACAAAATAATTATTATAAAAGTGATAGAAAACATTCCCAAGAGCCTAGCACAAACCGCACCTTCCTAAAATGTTAATTTTTGTTTTGATAAATTGATATTAGAAAATTTTGTTTTTTTTCAACAAAGAAATAATTGATGAAACATATGAGCTTTGATTCACCAGTCATATGTTTCCTAAAAGACTGCAATGCTCCGACTACACAAGTCTGCAGACAGCGTAAATAACGCCGCCAAGGGCCCACCATTCAGATTATATTTGAGAACAGCTGATTGATAAATTACGTGATTTGTTCTTATGTGGTAATAAAACTCGGAAGAAATGTATCCAAAATCGCACAATACTTGGTTTTAAACGTTTATTCTGTTAAAAAAAAGTTAATTTAGTTTTTTATAGCTAAAGACATTGTCAATAATGTTTTCAATACAGTTCAATAACTAAAATCCCGATCGATGCTCTCGTTTTTGAGGAGAAGGCCGCGTAAAATGCTTTTGGGGCCGTGACAGACAGACAGAAAGTGAGATAAGACTATTTTCGGCTTATTTGATGTATAAAACGTAAAAATAACCAAAAAATATACAATTCTAATAAATGTACAGACAAAACTCTAATTTTATTTATATAGATTATACTGGCCCAAAGTGATAACTTAACCTGCTAACTCCAAAACAAAGTTAGAGTTCTACAGTAGCTACCTTTGAAAAAGCACGGACGCATGGTCAGTGTGAAGTTAGCAGGACATTTGTTAGAAGGTCACTGAAAAACAAAAGTTCTATTAGCAGACACAATAGTTCTACAGTTCCTGATAGTTTATAACAATAGTTCCAAGAAAATAAGAAAAATAATTGAGTTTGAAATAATGCGGTGCTAACTTCTACACTGGAAACATAATTTTGTCAGCAGAACACGTAATATCACTCTAACCAACAAAAAGAGGAGAGTTCTGGGTAGATTTTGACCTGAAGAATAATTTGACACAGAGTTCCAGTCGATCGGGCCGCTAGAAACATATTTATGGATTTTTTAATTTTTATGACATTGGAAAAACTATTTTTGTCAGCAGGCAGTGGCGTAACGTACACCCCCGCAGACCCCGCGGCGCGGGGGGGGCCCGGGCTACAAGGGGGCCCGGAATGAAAATATATTTTTTCAAGAAATGGCCCATGCCCAGACTGAAATATATATATTTTTACAAAAGAAATAAAACTGAAACACTGAAGGAAGAAAGAAAGAATGAATTGGCTAAATATTGTCAGGCCAATGTTTATTGTTTACTTTATCAATTAATTCCCAGATACAAGTAGCAGATAATTCGCAGATAGTGAAGGAATTCAGAAGCAGGATGTTGTGACTTCGGGAATGGAGACATACCGAGGACAAAACACTCTTCAAACAAATTTATCTAGACTGTTATAAATCATGACGGCTATGTCTCCACAGTGCAAATATTAGAGGAGATTAATATTATTTTCCCATCGAATTCCTCAATGTATATTAGCATATACGAAGTAATGGAAAGTGGGGGGTTGTGTAGAAATAAAAGTCAATATTTTTCTTCATACAGTATTTTGAATTCAGTCTCTTTTGAATCGCCCTGTTGGATACACGTGTCCGGTAAATTGGTCTAGAGTAAACCGTATGTATATTAATTATTGAGTTCGTGATCGTGAATTTTATTATTTGGAGTGCCATTTTTTTTAATTTCTATTCTATTTTTCAACATGCTGCGTTTATGGTATTGTGATGTTGTACGGTCATGTTTTAGTTATCTCTATTTTTTATCGACTAGTACATTTTTAAACAATATGCTCAGAAGGAATATTTATACCTTTGATATATCGGATAAATTACGTGATTATTGTATAAGTATATAACTAATAGTTTTGGAACAATTGTCAGTTCTCCCAATGCAGTTGAATTTTTTTCTTATAATAGGATCAAGTACTGTATAAGTACTTTACGTTTTCTATCTTCTGTCTCTTCTGTATCTTCTGAATAAATTTTTTCTCTTTTCCTGACTTAGTAATTTCGCAGTAATTTAGATAAAATGACTTTTTTATTAAAAATTTAACCTGTGTCCGTGTCTGCAAATGAGGCGAATTCTGAGAGAACACATTTTCTGGGAAAAGGAGCGAAGGTGCTAACAAGGAAGATGTGAATGTGGATCCTATGGAAGACATCAATTTCAAGGTTTCTAGGTTTCAAGATTAATTATTTATAATATAATAAACTCTCAACTATTTCCATCTTTCAGAAGCCCGCACGCTACAGCCCAAATCATTAGACTATAGACTTGCCCCCCTTGAAACATGATTGAATTTTAAAATTTAATTAAAAGGTGTTTAATTCTTACATAATTATAACTGCCCACAAAATAATTATGCAAGTTTTTCAGGGAGGGGTGGCAATGGTGAGGGGGATATTTATATGATTTTGAGGGGCCCGGAAAATCGATTGCGGGGGGGCCCAATTGGAAAACGTTACGCCACTGTCAGCAGGTCATATGATTTAGTGAGTAAAGATTGGAAAAATCACATTTTCATTTCAAGCTCAACAAGGAGATTACAGAACTGCAGAGTTCCAATTGATATGTATTGTTTAAAAAATATTATGACTAATAAAAGAAAAAATTAGTAAACTTAGCAGGCAATGTAATATACACTATTATTGGGAAAACATGACAGTTCTGGGTAGTTCTTAACCCATATTTTCATGTGATACTGAGTTCTAGTCGATCGGGCCACTAAAAAAAAATTTATGAATTTTTGAATTTTTATGACATTAGAAAAGCTATTTTTGACAGCAGGACATATGATTTAGTGAGTAAAGATTGAAAAAATCACATTTTCATTTCAAGCTCAACAAGAAGATTACAGAACTGCAGAGTTCCAATTGATATGTATTGTTTAAAAAAAATTATGACTAATAAAAGAAAAGATTAGTAAATTTAGCAGGTAATGTAATACACACTTTTTTTGGTACCTGGACAAAAATCTTACGTAATAATCCTTAACATATTATAAGTTTTTTTTAATTAAATTTTGGTAATATTATAATGGTGTTGTGGTGAGGCAACAAGTGACTTGATTCAGGTGGCCCGGAATGAAAATATATTTTTTTCAAGAAATGGACTGTTCCCAGACTGAAATATATATATTTTTTCAAAAGAAATAAAACCGAGACACGGAAGGAAGAAAGAAATAATTAATAGGGTAAATATTTTCCGGTCAATGTTTATTGTTTACTTAACAATTAGCAGATAACTTTAGTGAAGGAATTCAGAAGCAGGATGTTGTGACTTCAGGAATGGTTACATACCGAGGAGAAAACACTCTTCAAACAAACTTATCTAGACTGTTATTAATCATGACGGCTATGTCTTCACAGTGCAAATATCAGAGGAAATTAATATTATCTTCCCATTGAATTCCTCAATGTATATTAGCATTTATAGGAAGTTATTAGGAGTGAGGGGCTGTGTAGAAAACTAAGTCAATATTTTTCAGTATTATTATTTTCAGTATTAGTATCAATATTTTTCTAAGTCAATATCTACAGTTTCTTTATTTGGAATCGTCCAGTTTGATGCATGTAGGCCTACACGTGTCCGGTAAATTGGCCTAGAGTAAACCGTATGTATGGATAAATTCCTTTGGGGGGTCATTTTATTCCCAGTTCGAAACTTGGGTCTTAGTTTACCTACAAGTCTATTGCAAATTGGCTCAATAAACAGTTAATAGCTATGACACAGTGGCGTAGCCAGGGGAGGCCCAGGCCCCCCCCCCCGAAATTTCAGAAATAAAAAATTCTCAAATAACTAATAGATAAGGACTTATTAAAGCCGAAGGGTTCTATCTGTTTTGTAGTATTATAACCAAAAGAATACAGAAACCCTGATTGTGTAATAGAATATAGCTACAGTTATAGTCAGATTAATGTATTTTTCAAATATTTCCTCAATATTTACTCATATAGAAACTTGTAGACTCTCTATTTAGGTTTATATGATGCTCATTTCCATGAGTACAGTTGAATTTGCCCTCATAGTTCAATTTGTGGGCTGTAACTCAAGCTTGTTTAAGACATTTTCTATAAATTCTACTCGTATTATACTCAATGTTTTGCTAAAGTTTCACAAGTACAAGTGAAGTTTTTTCTTTTTTTCGTATTATTAATGTGGAAGTGATGTTTCACTTGTATGATTGATGCTTTTTGTCTATGGCCCATGTACATTTTCCTCATACTTTGCGAATAGTTGGACTTGTATTTTTATTGTTTAATTTTTAGGCTACAACTTAGGCTATATTTCAATTATTCTCCACCATTGTTATCAAGCTAATATGGTGCTCATTTCCATGAGTACAGTTGAATTTGCCCTTATAGTTCAATTTGTGGGCTGTAACTCAGGCTGAACTCGAATGACTTAAAAAATTGGGTAACTGTGAAGGGCTCCAAATGATAAAATTGCCCGCATGGTAAACATACCCATGGAACAATACCCGACTGCCGGTTATGTTTGAAATTAGACTATTTGTACAGAATTCAAATGAAGACATCGATGAATGCTCCTTTTTGCTTGATAAGTATTGGGCCGGTCCTCGCAAAACTTGGATGGGACCACCTCTGTATGAAGCACTTTCATTAAAAAACATTATTAACATCAGTTCAATAGTATTTGAGTAATTGATGTACAACCATATGAAGCATGTCAAATTGAGAACCTTTCTCTTCTAGAAGTCGGTTAAGAAGTTGTTAGATACCATTATACAGTGAAACCTTGATAAATCGAATCTAAAGGGGAACGGCAAAAATTCGATTTATCAAGGATTTCGATTTATTGAGGTTCGATTTATCAAGGTCCATCTTAAAATACTTCGATTTATAGAGGTTCAAAACACTTACCTTTTCAGATTCATAAATACTGTACTGTACAGTAAAACCTATAGAGACTGTATAATCAGTCTGTATAATGATTATACATTATAAATGTATTATTAATCCAGGGGTTCTCAATCTTTTTCAAGGACTGTACTCCTAAATAAGAAATTAAAATTTAGCGTACCCCCTTGTTACTGATGCTGGAGGGGGGGGGGGACGGTTGAATTAAAAAACCTTTTTACATCAAAAACATTATACATTTGGAAACATAATTATTTAAAACCGATTTCAAAAATTAATGAGAAGGATGAGCTTGCTTCTTAACATAGTTCCTCAATGCTAGGCTCAAGGGAAAACCTTTAATCGTCCCCAACGAGAACTTGTCTCTGAACTTCTACGAAATAGTTATACAAACCTATTGCACTTGTTGGTTCCAAGTAACTCGACCACAAAGTATTAAAATCATGTATGAGGATGGATCAAACCATGGATTGCAGCAGCAGCATCCTGGGGCGTCGTTCATCAATCTACCATGCAGTTGCTCACTGGTAGAGAACAATCGTATCCTTATTAGAAAAACTTATCCTTGCGATTTAAGATCATCAGATAATCCAATTATCCAACATTTTTTACCTCTTCAATGGTTAAAATTTAATTCTTTAAAGATTGATGTATTAATTCCGCATTTTAGTGAATTATCAGATATTTATAATGACAAATGGAATGTAACAATGCCAACCTTATTTGTTCATGATAGGATCGCTTCGGATATATTTCAGAAGATTGAAATTCCTAATGATTGGCAGAGTCAAGGGCGGATTAAAGGGGGGGGGCGGAGGGGGCGACCGCCCCCCCCCGAGGGCTTGCACATTTTAAAAAATTAAAAAGGGTAACACTTGTGACATGCCCACGGTTCAAATTTTAATTATCCCGCCACAGACGGAATACCTCCAACTTGTCTTACCACTCCGCCTCCGCCGGCCGGGAATTAATGTTGTAATACTTATTTTGTCTTATTTTCTATATTACCTTTACTTTATCTTTAACTGTTGACATAATTTTAATTCAATGACGAATTAACAAATGACAGAGAATGAAGGAAATCTTATATCAAGTGAAATCTAAAAAATGCTATTATTGTACCGATTTTTAAGGCTGGTGACCGTGATAACCTCAATAACTATAGGCCAATAGCACTTCTTTCAGTATTCGCGAAAATCCTGGAAAAACTTGTTAGAATAAGATTAGTAAATTTTCTGTCAAAACATCAATTTTACAGTAAAAACCAATTTGGTTTTCAAGAAGGACGTAGCACAGAGCATGCAATGCTCAAACTAATCTCAGAGTTGTATAATGGTGTTAACAACAACAAGAAATGTGCAAGCCTCTATTTGGATATACGAAAAGCGTATGACACTGTCCAACATGATATTCTTTTAGAGAAATTGCAGAGTGCTGGAATTAGGGGTGTATGTAATAATTGGTTCAGAAGCTTTCTTTCGGATAGGACTCAACAGGTAAGAATTGGTGATGCTCTGAGTGAACATAAACAAATTAATTCAGGAGTTCCCCAGGGATCCGGACTCTCAGCTGAATTGTTCCTGGTTTACGTGAACGATCTCTGCAGTGGTAATTTTAATGGTTCAGTCACAGACTTTGCTGATGACATGGCATTGAGTTACTGCGCTGATGATAGAGACCAGCTAATGCGAATGATAGCTGATGACCTTAGAAGTTTGAATCTTTGGTTAGAGGTTAATTCACTGGAGCTCAATGCGAATAAATCTAATATTGTCATTCACAAACTCAGGACTGACGAGCACGATATGGTAGAGATGCCGGTTCATTCTAGAAACTGTAATATTCCTAACACATGCGGATGTGGTAAAATTCTACAGACAACTCATGTTAAATACTTACGAGTTATGATAGACAGTAAACTTAGTTGGTCTCACTGTAGTATTCAAGCTAAAGAAGGAACTTACCTCTTCTTGTAGAAAACTTTATTTTATCCGTGACATGTGTCCCCAATATGTACTGCGTTCACTCTATTATGCTCTGGTTGAAAGCAGATTGCAATATATGGTGTTTCGGTTTGGGGAGGAGCTTACTTTTCAAACATAAAATCACTTGTCATAGCACAAAAATATGTTGTAAGAACCATTGCAAGGAAGCAAAGATTAACAAGCTCTCTGCCAATATTCAGGGAATTCGGATTTCTTCCACTACGATACCTATTCTTTTTCAAGGTCTTATCAATATTCTTTATTAGAAGCGGGAATCTCTTTAGCAGTAGTAATAATTATAGTCTACGCTCCACAGGTAACATGCTTCCACCAAAACCCAACAAAGAAATATACCGTAGATTTTATTCCTTTATAGCACCTAATGTTTTTAACAAAATCCCAGTAGAAATTAAAGAACAGAAAAATATTAATAAATATAAAACTATGTTGAAAAAATGGTTGTTGGAGCAGGATGATGTAGAAATACTGTTTAAAAATATAAGATAAAGGATATTGACAGCTGGACTGTACATGAGCATAATTCAACTATGTTCTAATAAATAGTTTAGTAATAGAGTATGGCTCTCACACAGGCGATTGCAGGATTAACGCGGTACTTACGTACGAAACGTTTCTAGTAATAATGGTTTGTGCCTAATTTTAGTAAAAAAAAAAATTGTCTATGACTCATCAAGTTTATTGATTGTCTAGTTTGATTGAATGTTTGATTTGTTCAGGATTGTTAATTTTTTTTTTCCAACGTAAAGTACTGTATTGTAAACGTTGAGTATGAATTTATTTTAGCTGGTAACTCCCATAAAGAAATCTCTCGGGAGTACCTAATTTCTTAGAATATCTCATTTATTTTGTGTAAGTTTAAAATTTAGTATTCATAATCAATGTAATTGTAAATGAAATTCTGAGAAATAAATTATTATTATTATTAAATTAGTTTGAATAAGATTAATCTTTTATAGAATAGGTAGGGGCATATACATCTCTGTTTGTTTTTGACCTAATACGTATTTATTGTAGTACTGGTATTATGAAACATGAAAGAATGTTGAGATTTATTTAAATATATATATATATATATATAGGTCTAAAAATCATCACGATCACGAATAAATTGCTTAGACTCTGTTCATTTCTCTGTAAATTTTGATAAAAATTAAGCTAGCAAAGCAATTTTTGTTCAAGACATATTGTATTGTATAAAAAATTTGTATTCCTAATTCCACATGAATATACAGAAATAAACTACTCCAGCTAGGGGAAATTTGATTGTTCTTAAACACGAAAAAATTATATTTCTACTACATTTTAAGTGCTAGAATGGTGTAAAATGCGGTTAAAGGCTATTTCCAAAAAAATTTATTCCATAATACCTCCCCACGACCAACGGGTATTTTTGGGGTATGTCGCCCCCTCCCATGAAAATTCATTAATCCGCCACTGGGCAGAGTATTGTAAATTCAACTAGTTTTGTTTTCTATGTAGTTTTCGGTTGGTTGGGAGTTTTGACATTATTATGCACACATTTGGCTATAAAATTGTATATTTTTAAAATAGTAGCTTTCAAGTCTAAGCCAGCAGTGCATATATCAGATACGTAATTTCATGTAAAATATTAATAGTCTAATTTGATAAGCATCTAGTAATCTTAGGTGGAATAATTGTTAGTTAATTTAAAGATGAAAATTGTTATTGTTAGCTTTCTTGGTTTGTTATGGGACGGAATTTGTTTAGATTATTTTTTATGACAATTAGGTGTGGCGTGTGCCCGAGTCATAATAAGAATGTATTGTTTAATAATTGTTTTCAAATGACCAGAGCGATGCAAGGCCGTGTCCTACTTTTATAACGTGATCAAATGGTAGTTAAAAGTTTTGAGCTATGTGCAAGTTCAGCATTATTATTGCTATGAAAATTAAACAATGCAACGATTGTTCAACCAGTTGTAAAAAAAAGAAGAAAATAAATTAGGTCACATCCGCTCTTACTTTTAAAATGTAAATTAGGTTATAATAAGCTTAGTAAAATGAGAAGAAGAGGGGAATTGTAAAGGCATGTGGGTTTTATGGCGTCATCATTGAAAGATTTAAAAAAAAAGAAAAAAAAATTTTTTTTCTCAAGTATGTAGAGTTACGACTGAGGGTCCATTCTTTTCAGCTGGGCGGGTGATATGTCATGAATGACATTTTCATTAAAAATTAAATTTACTATAGAAACGAGAGCCGAGGTGTTTCACTTCAGGCTTTCAAGGCGAATTATGTTATTAAACAATGATGACGTTCATGAGATCGACAAGTCTGATAGTGGCACGTTCATGCGAATTGTTTGAATGTGTTGATAAATATTAAAGGTATGTAAGAACGTGTCACTATCCAATCTTGTGAATGTTAGGCCTCTTTTCTGGCATTGAAAGGAGTGTATGGACCACTTAAATAGAGAACCAAAATTCATGATCGAGAGTTCAACTCGAGAAGCCAGGAGAACGCTTCTTTCGACCAGTGGAGTGTTAGGCTTGCAAAACCAAGATCTTTGAAAACTCAATAAGTCTGTTACAGTCCGGGCAGTTTAAAAATTATTGGGGGATCGAAATTTTGGCGTGTTAGCCAGCAATTCTACTGGGCGACAAGGGCATGTTCGGTTGAGTTCTGAGAGTTGTTATAAGTGTTTGACACTACTGTATTAGCATTTTGGGTGCAATGTAGATGCATTGTGAGAGCGCTGTACATTAGAAGTGGTGGCGGGTGGGGAGGAAGGATGCTTACTTTTGGCAGTGTTGACATAAAGATAAAATCAGTTACTGTAATCGTGCCACAGAATCTTATCCAATAAGCATGCAACTTCGATTTACTAAGGTTCTCTTATTACAACTTCGATTTATAAAGGTCCTAAAACTGCAAAACTTCGAATAATAAAGGGTTTTCTGCTGAACCTTCGAATTATAGAGGTTAGTATTAAAGCTCAATAGATCCAAAATTTATCAAGGTAATATCCATGAAATCTTCGATTTATAAAGGTAAAATAACATGGTGGTAGGATAGCAAGTTCTAGGGGAATTGGAAAAATTCGATTTATCAAGGATTTCGATTTATTGAGGTTCGATTTATCAAGGTTCCACTGTAGTAGGACGTTAGTGCCCTGGGGGGTAAGCCAATAGTCAACATATTCCACCTCATTCATTGTAGGATAGACTGATTCAGCCTCATTATAAAGTCTAGAACGTTGTTGGTGAGAAGTAAATAATTTTTCACGGCTAATTATAGTTTTGATTGAAAAAAATAAAATAAACATGTTTAAAAATGACCATTGTTGTACGATTTTTCACCAATATATGAAAATATATTCCTATTTTCCTCTTAAATCTAATGCAATAAAAATGGCTCTACTATGGTACTTCTTCCACTGTTTGTTCTAAGTAAGGATTTATGAGTCACGAATTTATGATTTTTTTCTGATGTCTGTGATATAGATATAGAAAATGACAAAACGGGTCCTCTCCTTTATAATGTTTTTCATGACAAGGAATTTTTTCTCAAGTATTTCTTCATTTCTAAAGTTTTTAAATGGTTTTTTGTAGAGGTAAGTTCCACAAACTAGTTGTTGTTCAGTCCACTCAAAATAGGCTTGTCAACAAACGTTTCTGTTATATCCTCAGTAAGAGAGCCGCTGAAAACACATTTTAAATCAAACTAAACAATTTTATATGTAGCCAGAATTTCACGAGCTCAGGTAATTTTCCAGGTTTCCCAATATCACAGTCATACAAGAAATGTATAGGAAACCGTTATTTTAGACAATAAAATTCCCTAAAACATGATAGCAGTGGCATCTTTCAATCAGGCATTAATTTTGACTTATTGTAATAAAAAAATTATGAAAAACTGGAGATTTTAACCTCATGAATTATTATAACTTAGGATCTATTCATGTTACAAAATGTCCTAGGTGCTAAGTTTTGGGGATTCGTATTATCCATGAGAAAGGTATTTTGTATATTTCTTGTCCGACGCATGGTATGGCTGTAATATCGGAAAAACATGGAAAATTACCATCAAATCCCACAAAACTTTTGCTACATATAAAATTATTCAGTTTGATTAAAAATGTTTTTTTCAGCTGTTCTCTTGCTAAGGATATGAAAGAAAAAGATGGTGCCTACAATCTACAATGTGCGATAAGTTTTGCAATTTGTTTTTCGGTTGTTTACGAGTTATAACTATTTATAATGAGAAAAAAATCATTTTACAAATATAGTATAATGGAAGCCTATACCCCTCTTTCAAGTAGAATTCCAAATTATCGGTCAAATGTGACATTTTAGGCTACATATGAATTATCCCGAGAAAAATAAACTAAGGTTTATTTTTGTGTTAACAGTTTTAATTTAATTTTGTAGATTATAAGTTTTGTGGAAGATGACTACAACATCTTGGGGGGGGGGGATGTATCCCGATATCCCCCCTGGCTACGTCCCTGCGATTGATCCCGATTGATGCAATTTTGAACAATGTGTATCTTTGATGTTTCAGATTATTGACGTTCTACAAAAAGTTTTAAAGTATATCCGAATGCTCAGATGATTTTTTGTGTAATATTATAATTTTTCAATAAATTAATGTTATTGCATATAAAAGTTTCTGTGGATAAAAGTGTCTCAAACAATATGTATTCGTAAAGCAACAATATGATGTATAGCTTTAGATATTTAGATAAGGAAAGCCGGAATGTCAACATGCACCAGATAAGAGTGCAATAATCTTGTATTCCTGGGGTGGTGGATGACTCTTCGCTCTATTGTCTCTTCTCTCTTATCACTCTCACTTCTCACACGCACACAAAGACAAACCTTACTCACACAAATGTCAGTGAAATAGTACTCTTTTTAGTTTGAAAATAGTTCGTTCGTAACTTGACAGATTCGCTGGAAAACATTCTCGCTACAGCCGAACCTTAATAGCTATGACAGTTGATAGCTGATTTCATGGACGACTCAACTTTCATCAGAAGTATGAGTTGATAACTTCTGGATAAAAAAATTGAAATATGTCTTCAATTTTACAATAATTGGAGTTTAGAAATTGGAATTATTTGCAATTGTTCTTTTTAATTATTCAAAAAATTTAACGGACAATTCAAATCTCAGAACCTTATGAATCTCAAACAAGATATCACTGTATTTATATAACATAGGCTATTTTGGTAAAAAGCTGTAATAAAGCACTTTGAATGCTCAACATAATCATGTTGGATATCAAAACATCTTTATTTTGATGGTTATAGTGTGTATTTAGTATGATCAGTGTATTATCATTATTTCAAAAACAAAGCATTCTTTCTCATTTTTATTACCAAGAGAAATATTAAATACAAGAATTCTACCGAATTCTAAAATTAACAATTAAGGACCCTTCCACCATCCACAATATTCGATAAGACTCCATTAAATAATAATCAAACAAATAGAACATTCTACAAACAAACAAGTAAACACCATAAAAGTGTCAAAAGCAGAGTAATTTCAATGAATACAGATACTATAGATATAGATATACAGATATAGTATCTGTATTCATTGGTAATTTATTGCTACGAAGTAAACATTTACATAGCAGATAACACCGAGGACCACTGTTCCTAATCTTTCTTTTCATATATCAACAATATTTTCGTTTGTCTTTTTCTTTTCGCCATTCAATTTGCATTCTTTCAGATTTAGTAGTCACGAATATATGTCTAGTCAACTAATTAAATTATGCTTCCGTACTTAATTTATGATGTATTATGTTCAAAAAATAAAATAATTTGAACTAAAACGGATAATTGAATAGTTATCATTCTTTTCTGTAAAACCACAACATGAAACTAACAATCGAGAAACAACATGCTAATAACTGGAAATAGCATTACTGTATGTAAAACACTGGATTTTTATATCAAACAGAATCAAGGCAATAAAAAATAAGTTCTGCGTAAGCTTCAAAAATACACAAATAATGTGATTTTTAATCCTATGAATATTGGAATAGGGTAATTAACAATAACTACTATTTTCATTACAATATTATGTCCTACTGAGAAAAATTGCTTTTCTATTATCAGCAATATTTAAAAATTCCTAAATTTTTTTCTAGTGGCGCGATCGACTAGAACTCAGTGTCAAATAAAAATATGGGTTGAGAACTACTCAGAACTCTCATGGTTTTTCAATAAAAGTGTATATTACATTGCCTGCTAAGTTTACTACTGTAATTATTTCTTTTATTAGTCATAATTTTTTTTAAACAATACATATCAATTGGAACTCTGCAGTTCTGTAATCTACTTGTTGAGCTTGAAATGAAATTGTGATTTTTTCAATCTTTACTCACTAAATCATATGTCCTGCTGACAAAAATAGCTTTTCTATCATAAAAATTCAAAAATTCGTTAATTTTTTTTCTAGTGACCCGATCGACTAGAACTCAGTGTCAAATGAAAATATGGGTTAAGAACTACCCAGAACTGTCATGTTTTTCCAATAATAGTGTATATTACATTGCCTGCTAAGTTTACTAATTTTTTCTTTTATTAGTCATATTTTTTTTTAAACAATACATATCAATTGGAACTCTGCAGTTCTGTAATCTTCTTGTTGAGCTTGAAATGAAAATGTGATTTTATCAATCTTTACTCTCTAAATCATATGTCCTGCTGACAAAAATAGCTTTTCTAATGTCATAAAAATTCAAAAATTCGTTAATTTTTTTCAAGTTACCCGATCGACTAGAACTCAGTGTCAAATGAAAATATGGGTTAAGAACTACCCAGAACTGTCATGTTTTTCCAATAATAGTGTATATTACATTGCCTGCTTAGTTTACTAATTTTTTCTTTTATTAGTCATAATTTTTTTTTAACAATACATATCAATTGGAACTCTGCAGTTCTGTAATCTTCTTGTTGAGCTTGAAATGAAAATGTGATTTTTTCAATCTTTACTCACTAAATCATATGTCCTGCTGACAAAAATAGCTTTTCTAATGTCATAAAAATTAAAAATTTCATAAATTTTTTTTAGTGGCCTGATCGACTAGAACTCAGTGTCAAATGAAAATATGGGTTAAGAACTACCCAGAACTGTCATGTTTTTCCAATAATAGTGTATATTACATTGCCTGCTAAGTTTACTAATTTTTTCTTTTATTAGTCATATTTTTTTTTAAACAATACATATCAATTGGAACTCTGCAGTTCTGTAATCTTCTTGTTGAGCTTGAAATGAAAATGTGATTTTTTCAATCTTTACTCACTAAATCATATGTCCTGCTGACAAAAATAGCTTTTCTAATGTCATAAAAATTCAAAAATTCATAAATTTTTTTGTAGTGGCCCGATCGACTAGAACTCAGTATCACATGAAAATATGGGTTAAGAACTACCCAGAACTGTCATGTTTTTCCAATAATAGTGTATATTACATTGCCTGCTAAGTTTACTAATTTTGTCTTTTGTTAGTCATAATTTGTTTTAAACAATACATATCAATTGGAACTCTGCAGTTCTGTAATCTTCTTGTTGAGCTTGAAATGAAAATGTGATTTTTTCAATCTTTACTCTCTAAATCATATGTCCTGTTGACAAAAATAGCTTTTCTAATGGCATAAAAATTCAAAAATTCGTTAATTTTTTTTCTAGTGACCCGATCGACTAGAACTCAGTGTCAAATGAAAATATGGGTTAAGAACTACCCAGAACTGTCATGTTTTTCCAATAATAGTGTATATTACATTGCCTGCTAAGTTTACTAATTTTTTCTTTTATTAGTCATATTTTTTTTTTAAACAATACATATCAATTGGAACTCTGCAGTTCTGTAATCTTCTTGTTGAGCTTGAAATGAAAATGTGATTTTTTCAATCTTTACTCTCTAAATCATATGTCCTGCTGACAAAAATAGCTTTTCTAATGTCATAAAAATTCAAAAATTCGTTAATTTTTTTCAAGTTACCCGATCGACTAGAACTCAGTGTCAAATGAAAATATGGGTTAAGAACTACCCAGAACTGTCATGTTTTTCCAATAATAGTGTATATTACATTGCCTGCTTAGTTTACTAATTTTTTCTTTTATTAGTCATAATTTTTTTTTAACAATACATATCAATTGGAACTCTGCAGTTCTGTAATCTTCTTGTTGAGCTTGAAATGAAAATGTGATTTTTTCAATCTTTACTCACTAAATCATATGTCCTGCTGACAAAAATAGCTTTTCTAATGTCATAAAAATTCAAAAATTCATAAATGTTTTTTTAGTGGCCGATCGACTAGAACTCAGTATCACATGAAAATATGGGTTAAGAACTACCCAGAACTGTCATGTTTTTCCAATAATAGTGTATATTACATTGCCTGCTAAGTTTACTAATTTTGTCTTTTGTTAGTCATAATTTGTTTTAAACAATACATATCAATTGGAACTCTGCAGTTCTGTAATCTTCTTGTTGAGCTTGAAATGAAAATGTGATTTTTTCAATCTTTACTCTCTAAATCATATGTCCTGTTGACAAAAATAGCTTTTCTAATGGCATAAAAATTCAAAAATTCGTTAATTTTTTTTCTAGTGACCCGATCGACTAGAACTCAGTGTCAAATGAAAATATGGGTTAAGAACTACCCAGAACTGTCATGTTTTTCCAATAATAGTGTATATTACATTGCCTGCTTAGTTTACTAATTTTTTCTTTTATTAGTCATAATTTTTTTTTAACAATACATATCAATTGGAACTCTGCAGTTCTGTAATCTTCTTGTTGAGCTTGAAATGAAAATGTGATTTTTTCA
Source organism: Conomelus anceps (assembly GCA_948455865.1). Classification (NCBI taxonomy): domain Eukaryota; kingdom Metazoa; phylum Arthropoda; class Insecta; order Hemiptera; family Delphacidae; genus Conomelus; species Conomelus anceps. The sequence continues at coordinate 39,315,118 of OX418217.1, forward strand.
ATCTTTACTCACTAAATCATATGTCCTGCTGACAAAAATAGCTTTTCTAATGTCATAAAAATTCAAAAATTCATAAATTTTTTTTAGTGGCCCGATCGACTAGAACTCTGTGTCAACTGAAAATATGGGTTAAGAACTACCCAGAACTGTCATGTTTTTCCAATAATAGTGTATATTACATTGCCTGCTTAGTTTACTAATTTTTTCTTTTATTAGTCATAATTTGTTTTAAACAATACATATCAATTGGAACTCTGCAGTTCTGTAATCTTCTTGTTGAGCTTGAAATGAAAATGTGATTTTTTCAATCTCTACTCTCTAAATCATATGTCCTGCTGACAAAAATAGCTTTTCTAATGTCATAAAAATTTAAAAATTCGTTAATTTTTTTCTAGTTACCCGATCGACTAGAACTCAGTGTCAAATGAAAATATGGGTTAAGAACTACCCAGAACTGTCATGTTTTTCCAATAATAGTGTATACTAGCTATTGTGCCCGTCCTTCGTACGGATTATGTTTAGAAATAAGACTAAATATGTTTCGGCTTTTTTGATAGCAACGATCATGAAGTTGTTAGCAGCTTAGACCCCGTTCAGACGATACAGTTTTTTTGCGGTACGGTTTTTTTACTGTACGGCGTCAACTGTACTGTGATGTTCACACGGTCCTGCTTTGCTGCCTATTGCTGTGCTCTCCTCCTTCTTCCATTGCGCTTTCAGTTCAGTTTTATTTATTCCAGTCCAGGATTTTTTTTATTTGTGTAAGATTTTTTTAAATAAGTTTCTTACTGAAGGTTTCTCTTAAATTTTGATCAAAGTACGCAAATTCTGGTTTCAATATTCCACACATTTTTCTCTCTTTATTTTTATATTAATCTTAAGTCTTGTCCCACAAGGCGGGTCTCTCATATATTAGAGAAATTAAATTTCCACAATTAATATCTTCCACTTCTGGACACTGGAATTCACTAATAAGAAGATCAATGCTGAAGAATATCAATGCTTACGATCTGAAGACTGCTTCCAGCATAATAAGTGTATCGTTTGAACATATCCATTACCGGTACAATACATGTGCCACCGGATACGGATAGTTATTTTGCGGTACAGTTGATTTTAGCGATACAGTTTTTGAAGACAAAACCGAATGTAGAAATCGGCTAGAACAGCTTTTTTACTGGATCGAGTCAAAACAGTATTGTATGAAAATACAATATGAAACGTACATACAAACGAAAGCACTGCAAAATAACTGATACAGCAAATTTACTGTACCGCACAAAAACTGTAACGTGTGAACGGGCCCTTAGTAAACAACTTAGAACGTAAGCAATTGGAGGTATTGGAGAGAATATTTTTTGAGAACAGCTGATTGATATATCATCATAAATTACGTGATTTGTTTTTATGTGGTAATAATAGTGCTACCTGGCGAATTCCCAAGAGCCTAGCACAAACCGCACCTTCCTAAAATGCTAATTTTTGTTTTGATAAATTGAAATTAGAAAATTTTGTTTTTTTTCAAAAAAGAAATAATTGATAAAAAATAAGATGAGCTTTGATTCACCAGACATATGTTTCCTAAAAGACTGCAATGCTCCGACTCCACAAGTCTGCAGACAGCGTAAATAACGCCGCGAAGGGCCCACCATTTATATTTGAGAACAGCTGATTGATATATATCATGATAAATCACGTGATTTGTTCTTATTCTTATGTGGTAATAAAACTTGGAAGAAATGTATCCAAAATCGCACAATACTTGGTTTTTAAACGTTTATTATTCTGTTAAAAAAAAGTTAATTTAGTTTTTTATAGCTAAAGACATTGTCAAAAAGGTTTTCAATACTGATAAATAACTTAAATCCCGATCGATGCTCTCGTTTTTCAGGAGAAGGCCGCGTAAAATGTATCCAAAATCGCAAAACACTTGGTTTTTAAACGTTTATTACTCTGTTAAAAAAAAGTTAATTTTGTTTTTTATAGCTAAAGACATTGACAATAAACTGTTCAATACTGTTCAATAACTAAAATCCCGATCGATGCTCTCGTTTTTGAGGAGAAGGCCGCGTAAAATGCCTTTGGGGCCGTGACAGACAGACAGACAGAAAGTGAGATAAAACTATTTTCGGCTTATTTAATGTATAAAACGCAAAAAGAACCAAAAAATATACAATTCTGATAAATGTACAGACAAAACTCTAATTTTATTTATATAGATTACATTGCCTGCTTAGTTTACTAATTTTTTCTTTTATTAGTCATAATTTTTTTTTAACAATACATATCAATTGGAACTCTGCAGTTCTGTAATCTTCTTGTTGAGCTTGAAATGAAAATGTGATTTTTTCAATCTTTACTCACTAAATCATATGTCCTGCTGACAAAAATAGCTTTTCTAATGTCATAAAAATTCAAAAATTCATAAATTTTTTTTAGTGGCCTGATCGACTAGAACTCAGTGTCAAATGAAAATATGGGTTAAGAACTACCCAGAACTGTCTTGTTTTTCAAATAATAGTGTATATTACATTGCCTGCTAAGTTTACTAATTTTTTCTTTTATTAGTCATAATTTGTTTTAAACAATACATATCAATTGGAACTCTGCAGTTCTGTAATCTACTTGTTGAGCTTGAAATGAAATTGTGATTTTTTCAATCTTTACTCACTAAATCATATGTCCTGCTGACAAAAATAGCTTTTCTATCATAAAAATTCAAAAATTCGTTAATTTTTTTTCTAGTGACCCGATCGACTAGAACTCAGTGTCAAATGAAAATATGGGTTAAGAACTACCCAGAACTGTCATGTTTTTCCAATAATAATGTATATTACATTGCCTGCTTAGTTTACTAATTTTTTCTTTTATTAGTCATAATTTTTTTTAAACAATACATATCAATTGGAACTCTGCAGTTCTGTAATCTTCTTGTTGAGCTTGAAATGAAAATGTGATTTTTTCAATCTTTACTCACTAAATCATATGTCCTGCTGACAAAAATAGCTTTTCTAATGTCATAAAAATTCAAAAATTCATAAATTTTTTTGTAGTGGCCCGATCGACTAGAACTCAGTATCACATGAAAATATGGGTTAAGAACTACCCAGAACTGTCATGTTTTTCCAATAATAGTGTATATTACATTGCCTGCTAAGTTTACTAATTTTTTCTTTTATTAGTCATAATTTTTTTTAAACAATACATATCAATTGGAACTCTGCAGTCCTGTAATCTTCTTGTTGAGCTTGAAATGAAAATGTGATTTTTTCAATCTTTACTCACTAAATCATGTGTCCTGCTGACAAAAATAGCTTTTCTAATGTCATAAAAATTCAAATATCCATAAATATGTTTCTAGAGGCCCGATCGACTGGAACTCTGTGTCAAATTATTCTTCAGGTCAAAATCTACCCAGAACAGAACTCTCCTCTTTTTGTTGGTTAGAGTGATATTACGTGTTCTGCTGACAAAATTATGTTTCCAGTGTAGAAGTTAGCAGCGCATTATTTCAGACTCAATTATTTTTTTTATTTTCTTGGAACTATTGTTATAAACTATCAGGAACTGTAGAACTATTGTGTCTGCTAATAGAACTTTTGTTTTTCAGTGACCTTCTAACAAATGTCCTGCTAACTTCACACTGACGCACTTTTTTATAGTCTAGTTTCCTCTTTCAGACATTATTTTTTCAAGCTAGAAATGCGTGTATGGTTTTGAATTGAAGATAAACATTGCCAGATTACTTTCATACCCAATTTCACTATCACTAAACTTATCTTTTTTTTAAATGTCAACATTTTTTTGTAAATTTCGCTTCATGCTTATTGATTCAAAAATAACGTCCAAAGTAAACGAAAAAAAGCCTGTTTCCACCCCTTCTTTCAATCTATACGCAGAATTTATATTGTGAATAAAAATTAGTTCTGTATAGAAAATTCTCAGTAGGATAATTTAAAATTTCACAAAAAAGGTAGGTAGCTTATCGATTCAAGGTTTAATGGAGGGTTTAAGGGAATGACATGCAGCCCAATATTGGTTGTAATAAACAATACATTTTTTTTTTGAGGATGAAGCCCACATAGGTCTGAGACCTGTGCGTGGGGAATGAATTGGAGAATGGTGATTGATGAGTTGGACCTACAATTTTAGGTGGGTTCCGAACCACCGGGAAGTGATTTTACAGCAGAGAAAGAGTCTTTTGTGCTGGCCAATTCAATCGGTCACCCTTACAAAGAGCGCCCGGGAGTTTCGTAGCTTATCTCTGATTGAACAGATACCTGCTACGGCACTATTCATACATTGTGATTCCACTTGGTACCACAATCTAGCAACTTTATGCTTTTTATTTAACTTGAATTTTTAATTTTTCTACTAAAATATTGCAATGCATGTAAAATCAAATCAATCAAAAAATCAAATTCAAATCAACTACAAAATTACTTAAGTTAAACTATGAGCGATTATAAATGCGGACCGAGCAATACAGTAGTTGTAGACAGAATGAAAAGTGAATGCGAACACAGAAAATAAATAAAATATAATATATAAATAAAGGCCTTTATTGAAGCAGAATTCACAAATATATAACATTTCCAAAAAAAAAAAAAAAAAAAAATTTTCGGCCATTTACCCCATGGATCAAATCCGTCCGGGGGACGAACACAGAATGTTTACGGTCTGGTAGCGGAAGCAAAAATATTGTTGGAAACATTGTGAGCGCAGGCTGACCTTGAAATAAGTTCAGCGCAAAATGTTCGTCAACAACCGCTTGGAGTGCGCGAACTTTGTGCATTTTTGCGGTACCTGCTACACCAAAACGAAACATCGGAAAGGAACACTGTGCCACACAGTTGCGCACTCCGGTGGATCCGGGCCTATAGGCTTTAGAATAGAACATTGTGGGACTTTTACCCATGGTCGTTTGGAAACCATTGTGTTATTCGGAAGCCAACACAATACAGCTAAAATTAAATTACAAGTTGAAATTAAAATGTTTAGAAAATTACTGTATTATGGAATGACAGCTAAACAAATAAATAAAATAAAATTGCACAGTCATAACATCTATGCATAAAGTTTAAATTAAGACAGGCTCTAAAATAAATATCAAAATTATTAATTATATATACCTTGGTTCCCTCGCTGGTGATATCGTTTAAACATGAACTGATATTAGCTTTACTAACCTTACCAGTACTTATTTCTTCAATTTCAAAACAACCTTTGTTCAAATCTTTTTTATTAAATAAGGTCCACGGAATTTTGGACATAATTTCGCTGAAAACTTTTTGATTCTGCTTGAAAGTATGTAGTTCCTTATTACTACTAAATCTCCTACTTTGAAAGGTTGTTTCCTTTTAATTTTTCCCAGTTGTTTGAATCTGCGAATTGCTCCAATATTTTTAATTCTTATCAAAATCTTTTTATTACGTATGTTTTCTTCTTCCAGAATGAATTTATTATCAGCAGGATACTTGATATGTTTGAAAAACAAGATGAGGTAATTTTTTATTCATCATTAATTCCATCGGTATATGACCCGTAGTTTCATGAAAATTATTATTAATTACATACTCAATTTTATCTAAATATTTGTACCATGTATTATGTTTCTTTTCAGGTACGGTATGTAAGTTCTTAAAATTCTATTAACTTCTTTAAGAGGACGTTCACTAAGGTTTGATTGAGGATGATAAGCTGAAATAAAATAATATTTTACTCCTAATCTTTGCATTGATTCTTTCCATACTTTGCTTTGAAAACATGTTCCGTTGTCGCTAATTATATATTCAAATTTTCCAAATTCATTAATGTATTTTTCTACAGCTTTCACAAGGCTACGTGCATTTGCTTTTACCAGAGGATATAATTTAGTAAATTTTGTAAAACCATCATGTATAAATTTAATAATAATAATACACATCCATTTGTATCGACCACCTGGCAATTCTCCATAAACATCGATAAATACTTTATGATGTTTCTTTTCTGCAAGAATTGTATGCATTTCTAAAGATCGTTTCTCATTTGTGGTTTTTACTAATTGACAGTACTTGCAGTATCTAATAGTTTTCACTACTTGATGGTAACAATTCTTAACATAAAAAGTTTCCTGTATAAATTTATTAGTTTTTGAAATCCCAACATGACCAAGACATTCGTGAAATTCTACAATAAGATCTTCATATAATTCGGAAGGAACACAAACTTCCAAAAATTATTTTTTCCAGATTTACGAGTTCAGAAACAACATTCTGTGAAATGTTTTTTGTTTTTAATTATGTAATTTATGTAACTGGGTATTTCATTGAGGGGGTAGGCCTATGTTGAGATTTACAATGAAATAAAGCTCACTGAAGTGAACATAGTTAGTAATCTATACTTGTATGGTCGTTGCTCATGATAGAATAAAACCGCCAAAACTAGGGCGTTGTCGTTGTGTGTGTAACATTGACTTGATGAATATATTTACTGTATTGTTTTTCGTATCCTTATGGCTTAATAATTATACCATTCAGTAATAAGACAAGTTTATTCATTTATATTACATCGTAATACCTGCCACAACCGTAAAATCCAACAATAACTTCTAATAATGTGATACTATGTCAAATAACATAATATCTAAATATTTCATAAACTATTTTTATAGTACAGAAGTGTAGTAGACGACAATAGAACGCGATTCAAAATTTGAGGCACAAGTCAGGCTATGCAACATTCTTTGTGTAGTGGCAGTACTGAACTCGATTGATATCGATAGCCTATACAACTAAGAAAATGTATCGTTTCTTGATGAGACATTTATCGATATATTGTCATATATATAAAATATGATTTTGTAAACCAAAGACAGAGCCGACAACCTAGACCACATTCCAAAGAGGTCCAGTTTGACGGGTGCATGCAGCGACAACCTGGACCGATTCCGATTTCATCGGCTCCCGTTGACCGACGACAACCTGGACCCCATTCCAAAGTGGTCCAGTTTGTCGGGTGCGGGAGGTGACAACCTGGACCTGAAAAACCGGCCCAGGTTGTCAGCGGTCCCGGATGTCGTTGGGACAGTTTGGCGTGGCCCCTTATTTCATCACTATAAATGATTCATGTTTTTTGAAGCGATGAAGTGTGATGTACAAGAGTGAAGGGGATGGAGATGGGAGAGCGCCAGAGTTGGTCGACGACAAACATGGACGATTTTTAGACCGCATCTGACGCTGCACGCACCCGACCAGTTTACCTAAACAGAGTAAATTCTAGAACAAGGAAAAGACTACACAAAAATTCATAGAGAAAGCAGATAACATAGAGTAGTGTGTCAATGCTGTAGTTTGTCGAGGTAGTGGTGGTCCTGCAGATGCAACGAAATAAAGATCAATAAGGCATTGCTTTAATTTTCAAGTAGAGTGAGAGTGAGAGGATTTCAGTTTGGATTTGGAGGTTAAGTTGTAAAATACATACATAGCTAAAATAATTTTGATTAATATTAATTATTATCCACAGCAGTAATTCAAAAACTAAGTCCTTCATAGGAGAAGGGTGATCAAACAAGAAGATTTACATTTACAAAATTATGATGAATTCGTCAAAAACCGAAAGTTGTACGATTACTAACTTTAACTTTTTGATGTGATAACTCATCAATGTACCAGGTACGATACATTTGATCTGAAATTGAACCTTCAAACAAATATTACCCAAATTATAAGTTACTTGAATCAAGTTCATCTATTTATCTTTATTCTTATTATTATTCTTATAATTAAGGGCTTCAGAAGGAAATCGTTTGAAACATTGAAACCTTCTCAAAATTTTGACGAAACCTTGGGCTATATTTTACTTTACATGCCCAGCTGGTTGGCTTTAAATTTCTGTTTGCAATTGATGGCAAAACCATGACTATTTTGCGGCGCTCAATGAACATCGTTAATTTTTGAAAAATAATTTAAATTTGGCCTACTATCCCCTCTCAGTTTGATGGTCATTACATAGGCCTACGCCTACCTCACAAATTATTCGATCAACAATGAAGCTATCCTAAAATTAACCTAATTGATAGTATAAATTCGGAATTTGTACCGCAACATTCGCAATTCATTTATTCATATTAAAAATTGTCTGATTGGTATGACAGCAGCCAAATCAAATCATCCTTATTTCACAATAACATATTCATTTTACATAACAAACTGAAATTATTTTCTTCCTGCTAATGCTTCTAATGAATGCTAGGCTAACCGAGCTGTTCCATTGAAAGTGCTTTTGGAGCAATCCTATTCCAAGAAGTTGATTTTACTCTCATTTCTTTAAAATACACATGTCTGGTGAGGTTAGGGCTTGCTGAAGGCATGCGTTAAGGTTGGGTAAGGTTTTGTCAGGCAACCGATAGTAATTTCGTATGGCTTTTAGTGGTGGGGAGACCCTTACGGGTAGTTCCACCTCGCCGTCTTCTAACGACTGCTTTTTTTATATGCAACTGGGACCTACGGCTTAACGTGTCCTCCGAAACACGGGAGTGGCTCGAGAAAAATATCTTTGACTCAACTGGGATCGAACCAAGGACCTTTGGCTTATCAGACCAGCGATAAGCCACTCGGCTACGCCGACTCCAAGGCAACCGATATATGCACTGAAACCGCCTTGAAGAGCTGAGTAAAATGCGAGTGAGTAAATCACATGATAGATAGGATGAATATTTCATATTCTCCAACTTCGACTTTACTTTATAATGCCTCATGCCTGACTTGTTCCGAACAGTCAGTCAGTCCTGACTCACTGATTGAACACCGAACCTCAAAATTACTAGATCAAAATAGTAAAATGTTATATACATAATAATACTCGTATATATGTTCATTTATGGAACAATACGCATTCCAAGAACGTATTTTTAAATTTTCTTAAAAATGCGTCTTATGTGGGTAGGCTATTGACATATAAATTTGGAGGTCTAATGGAATATAATACTTATAGTGCACATTTTTTACAGAGAATACCAGCTGCTGATTGAGCTGTAGTTGAAACTTGCTGCTGGGTCAATCTAGTTTATGGCTGGTGAACAATGTATCACCCAGGTGAGCTTTCTTTTCAATTTCAACATCAATATAGTTTTCTTTTAATTTTTTGCTTCTGTTGATGCTGTATTAAAGTTAAAAATTGCTATTAATGCTAATAATTTAATGGATTCTTGCATTCTACCATATCGATACTAGGTACCTTGATCTCCTGTCGGAGGTTTGCTATCATCACAACTATCCGTATTTTATTGAATGCCGACCAAAACAATACATTGTTGATGCATCCAAACCAATCCCTCAAATGTTTAAACCAGGACCATTCTTCATTGGTTGGGTTACATCGAGTTCGCTGCTAACTGTCTGTTAGTCGAGTTCAGTGCCTTTATGGAAACCTGAACATCATGATATGAATTGATCACTCATGTAACAAAAACAAACCAAACTATATGATGGATCCCCTACAACACTTATGTACTTATAAACAGTAAGAAATAGGCTTTAAAATGTCTATTTTCCTAAAGTTGCATTAAAAAGTGGCTTTTCTGCATATGTTTATTTTAAATTTTTTAATTTTAATTTTTTTAATTGATTACAGTACGCAAAATAGGTAATTCCAAACCAGATCTTCTTTCCCCACGCTCAGATCAGCTGGCGTTTGGAAAGTAAAACAGCTGATTTACTTTCCGCATGCCAGCTGATAGAGCATGTTCTGTTCTGTTTTGTTATGTTTAGTTTACATTTAATATTACTGTAGGAAAAATTTAATGTGTAATTCGAGCGCAAAGTACTCTTCCTGCACTCAAGAAACTTTTTTCTCTTTGCACTCTTGTTACACAAATAGCTATTCCATGTCCCTTTCCATCATGATTCCGATTTTAATTGTGGTGATTGTTTTGACTATTAAATGATAGATATTTAGGCTATATTATTTATGCATGTATTACAGTATTGTATTCAATGTTGATGTATTTTGTTGGATTTTTATTATTTGCTGTGTGTTGTTTTTAATGATCCTGACTTAGCCTGTTATATGTTATTTTGGCTCAATAAAATGAATATGAATACAGTGTTAATAATATTGAATCTGGGCCTGGAGAACTTAATACCTTTTTCCTGAATGAAGTACATTGAATAGTGGAACAGGATTTACTGTGAGAATAAATTAGCACTTCTACTTCATTTGCAATCTGCAAAATTATTTTTCTTCTTCATTTTCTCTCTCACTCTCTCTCTATCAGAATGCAAATTCTCCAAATTGAGCTTCAATTGAAATCCATGGTTAGCCAGAAGAGTCGATGGAATTAATCATGTTCTATAAAGGCGAACGCGCACAGCAACAGATGGACGGAGCAAAAATCATTCCACATGTTATCAAACTTTGCAACGCACTTGCAAACATACGCAGACAGATGGATGTCTGAGTGCATTGCAACATTTAATAACATGGAGAGAGACTTTTGCTCAGTCTGTGTGTATACGCCCGTCTGTTGCTGTGTGCGTTCGCCTTAATAGGGGAGGCCTTCCAAGAAACTAGTTGAAGAAGAATTTCTCTATCGAATTGGGTCTTGAAATTGAATTGGAGATGAGGGAAAATTTTTCAATGTGGAATAATGAGCTTTTAGTGAAGGTTAAATAATTGTACTTCAATGATTTAAAATACAATGTGCTTTACTGGCCGTATCTCAAGATGTACAATCTTGTATATTGAATTTGAGAATATGAGGTAATTATGGTACTTTTTATTTGCTGAATGGTAAGATAAAAACTAACCAACAAGGCCTAATACAGGTATTCACATATGCATTTGTAGCAGGTCTAGAATATATCAGTTGAGTATTTACTTTTTTTCAGAGATTAACACCTGCTGACTGATGTTATTGAAACGTGCTGCCCGGACAAGTTAGTCTATGAACAATGTATCAAGTATCAGGTGAGCTTTCTTTTCAATATCAACCTACCAAATCATGATTTGTTTCTATTGATGCTGTATGAAAGTTACAAATCTATATAGTTAATACGTGACATGGAAACTTTGTAAACCATAACGATATTTTGTTTTAAGATTTACCCCCACATATCATCCCAACACGAGGAATTGCAGGGGGCAAAGCCCCACAAAAAATGTCTATCGCACAAGAAATTGCAAGGTGTGGGGGGGGGGGGGCACAGCGCAAATAAACAAATTCTACAGTTGTTGGTACTATTATATGATTGTCACCATTATTGATGGTTTATATGCCACCATTAAATGATTGTACCATTAAAATTATGACCATTAAATGGTTTCAATAAAAGAAAACTTTTAACATTTAATAATTGTGCGAGTTCGCACAGGTTCACCTAGTTGCTTTTAATTCCAATAATTTAATAGTTATAAAAATATTGTTACATTCCACTGATAGATTTTCATTGTAAATCTAATAATTGACTCTCAACTGGTATACTTTTTAGTAACAATAACTGGTATCATGGGGTCTGGTAGACCGCATTTAAAAAAAAAGGAAAGTCATCTTTTCAACAAAAAAAAATCATCTCACTGTACACTTTGGTTAAAAGCATCATAAATAATCATTCTAATCGAATTTTAAACAGAATATAAATTCTATTTAGGTGAAAAATATTTATTAATTCAAATTCATTGCCATCAAAAAATCACAATGAAAATTTTACAAGCAAACAAAATTACAAAAGCAAAAATGTCCAAAACATACATATTTGTAGCACGGCCACAAAAAGAAAAACTTGAGTACTAGCCATGAGTTCATTCAATATATATTTTTTTAAATTATAGTAGGTATTGATGGAAACGAAATTTTTTTATCCAATTCTAAAACACAGAAGAGATGAGAGAAAAGAAAATGACGTAAGAGAAAGTGAAAGAAGAGATAATGAATTAAAAACTGTTGCATTCTTAATATTAATTCTCATTTATAAAGAGGATGTTGGTTTATTTGTATAGAGTCTATAGACTCGGAAACCGTTGGACCGTTTTCCATGAAACTTGGTATATATATTATGTAAAATTTCACGGAGAAGGTTTATACGCCATCAATTTCGTCCTAACTCAATTGGACCAAAAAGAATCAGAGAATCAGAGATTGCTCTCAGAATCAGAGAAATTATTATTATTTCTCATGCTAATTTAACAGATCCAATCATGACACAATGATCCTTACGAGTTAAGTAGACTCGTAAAGGTAATCAGATGATTTTTACCACACTGTTATGGGATGCTACTGACTACTTTTGCACCCAAAACCATTTGACTGAAAGCTGAATAGCTGGCTTTTGGACATGATTTTTGTACAATGCTGGTATTCAATGTGTTGAGGTTATACTAACATAACAATGATTTATAGTTTCTTATTTCAAATTATCTGCTATTTTAGACTATATTGACGAAAAATAGCGTACATAACACGTCTGGTAAGGTGTTTACCGTACTCTTATGATAATTCTTCACTCGACTTCATCTCGTGCATAAACAACCATACTCATACGGTAAACACCGTCTTACCACCCTTGTTATGTAATATACTATTGTTAATATATTTTGTTATTTTTCATTTCAGACATCAAAACATGTCACAAATTCCACACAGACAACTCATCATGTGTGCTCATTCTGCAAAGGAAGCGAAAGTCTAATTCCAAAGTTTAAAACTGTACACACATAGTTTTATCATAGCAATAGTATAATTTTGTACACTACAAAACGTGTATTATGTCTTGAGTTTATTTGTGGTTTTCTTAATATCATTAAAATTTGGAATAAATGTTTATTGAAATTTTATTGTTGTACACTATTTCAATATGATGTCTAACCTAGAAAGATTCTGGCAACATGGGTGCAAAAACAATTTTTTCTAAGGGACATGCCCACATGAGCTCTAGGCTTGTGCGTGAGAAATGGGAAGGGTGATGATGAGAGATCAAATTCAACGACTCCTTTCTGGACAGTTGGGACCGACGGCTTAACGTGTCCTCCGACACGGGAGTGGCTCCAGGAAATATATTGGTCACAACTGGGTTCGAACCGGAAGCTTTGGCATATCAGATCATTATTTAATAACTAAATAATTACTTCGTTTCCCACGCACAAGCCTAGAGCTCATGTGGGCATATCCCCTAGGAAAAATTGTTAATTGTTGAAAAATACTCTGTCTTTGGTAAGCTCTATCAACTGCCACAAGTCGCATATCTATAAACATAAACACTTCAAGGGCTCCGCCTCATCCATGCAAAAGTTGATTTTATCAGATGTTTTATATTCCCTCTATTTAAAAAAACGCACACATCGAAAACGCCTAGTATAACATTTGCAACACGAAAGTTCCATTTACCGGCTGAGGCCGCGCTTTCAACGCCTATATAACTTGGGCCTCCAAATTCAAAAAGTTTGGAAAGGAAATGGATTCCTTTTGTAACTTCTTTAAGTAACAAAATATGCGAAATAATTAATATTTATTAAATTACTTGATCAATTTATTGTAATTTTCACAAGATTCTATCGTTTATATTGTGAGCCCTGAGAGTTTCTCAATTCTGTGTAAAATAATGCAATTAAATTATTAATCGGAAATATCGTAAGGGCAAGGAAAACTGTTGTGAGTGTACCACACCAGATTTTTAAGCAAGGTACCAGAAAAATGTAATACTCATATTACTCACTTGGAATAAATTTCTTATGAAATATCAGGATCACTATCCTGTGAGTTGTTCGATTAATGCAGGATCGTCGAACTTACCAGTACTGTATTTAAAATAATCAATACTCCGATTAGATTAGAATGAACATAGAATGCCGCCTTGGTCTTGAAACAAACGTCATTACCTAAAAGTGCGTTCACACATGCCGAACAGAGCTATAACCTTTTTGTTTGTTGTCTGACAAGAAAAGACCACAGAATAAAAGCTGTAGCCCATTAAATTTTGAATCCATTGATGTAGGGTATATATCGTTTCATATAACGACTCAAACTGTTCTCACAATAACATTTAGCATAATATAGCGTCTGATGTACATTCAAATAAAAAAACATGAAACACGTCTTGATCCGACAGCTAAATTCAAATTTAGTTACCATACTATTATAATAAATGCATATGGTTGGACGTTTTAATCTTATAGACGTAGTGTCTCTTACATCACTAATATTAAGTAGTTTATGAAATGTTTTAAAAATAAAGCATCGAATTGCTGTATAATATTAATCATACAAGAATTTTGGATTTAAATAAACATGTGATAAAATTGGTATTTTTCAAGAACAAACACTGAAAGCTGCATTTACATCAAAGTTCAAAACCATTCTTTTTTTGCTTTGGCGTAAAGCTTGTTCGCTTGTTGAGTCAAATGTTTCAAACCACTGAAAAGCATCGTGTTTGTAACAAATAAAATGCTACAGACAAAACACTATAGCATTGTGGTTTTTTCCAAACTCTAGCTTGTAACAAATCTTTTGAACTTGGGTTTAAACGCAGCTTATATTATATAGGCTAAAGTTACTTTCATAAAATCTCCAATTGTGATGAAAAGAGGCGTGTGAACGACCATTGCCAATATAAGTTAATTATGACAGAAAATCAAAATAAATTGATGGATGTTGGATTTATTTCAGGTAGCCTACGGTAAGTATATAACCATACACGTTTTTATATTTTTTAATGCCGGTATGTTGTAGTACTAGGATAAAATTCTTGATTACTATATCGTGAAGGACCTCAAATGTAAGAAATTCTTGATATTTGGACTAGGTATCTAACAAGATTTAATCATTGCTAGGCCTATTCCATTTCTTCCTTTTTCAAAGCTATCTGAAGAACATGTCTACACAGAACAGGTACCTATTTGATTATTTTTGGTGGAGTATCTAGGCCTATAGTTGGTTTATTACTTTACCAAAGTAAAGATCGAATCTAGCGCCAAACCGCGTACAGTAATCTTTTGTAACACAATTATATTGTTCAGTATAGCTACGGCTATGGCCAAATGAGATGAGAGTAGAACTTATTTAACAACCTGTCCAATTCAAGCATTATTTGCATTTAATTATAAAACATTATGAGAAACCAATTCGAATTGGAGTTGGAGTTCATAACTGGCGGTTTTTGCATGTTTGACGGTTGGATTAAGGCACTATAAAGACGGGGTATGCTCACCCTCCATCTTGGTTCGTGGCATTAGGAGCCAAATTCGAATTCATATGTAACTCTGCACTCAAACATTTGATGATTGCAAGGCAATTTACGTAAATCTATAGATAGATGGTGAGAATATTCTGATACCTGAACTATTTTTTTTAGACTAGGTACTGTACCATATACAATATTGGCATACGTTGAAGATAAAGCTATTTGAGTTTGATCAATTTGCTTGTTGAAAATATGGTAGGCTACATCTTGAATCTGTCACGTATTATTGCAACCCATTATCTTCATGAAATTAATATCAGTAGGCCTATCATTGAATTTGGTCGATTACTCAATATCATTGAATCGGTTTCGCTGAATTTGGTCAATTACATCAACAATGACCTTTCCAACGAGTACCGGTATATAAAAGACAATAATATAATATTATGATTACATAGCATAGTTTTTTAGTTTTTGTTCATGTGTAGACCAGCGGTTCCCAACCTTTTTTCTTCTGCATACCCCTACTTAAACCAATTTTACAGACATAGTACCCTCAAACTACTAACTCCTGAATGATATTTAAGGAGATAAAATAGTAACTTTTTAAGTGAATTCAACGACTTGCAGTCAAACTTTTTATTAAGAATAGAATCAGTAGAATTTACTTACTCTGTAGGCCAAACGTTTGATCTTTTTCAAAATCCATTTTTGACCTCTGAAAATGGATCTCCAAGATTCGAAAACGTTCGGCCTACAGAATAAGTAAATTCTACCTGTTCTTAATAAAACTTTTGACTGCAAGTCGTTGAATTCACTTAAAAAGTTAATAATAACAACGCAGTTTGTCATGGAACAAGAAATCCAGGAGATAAAATAGTATTTTAATTTAATAATTTTTTTGAATTCCTCAAAGTGCTCAAAGGTCGGGCGCCTTAAACACTAGACTACAGTGACCTTCTGTATAGCATCACTCTTCAAATGTTTTAAAGAACTTTTAAGGAACTTGTTATCAAATCTTTGATAGTGTAATCTATGGACACTTATGCTCTGAAAAAGCTCCTAGTGTTAGGCCTATTCGCTAAATTTAAAAAAAAAATATTTTTCTCATTTGAATTTGTTAATTTTTTATTTCATAACTCTGTCAACTTATATCAATGATTAAAATTGTGAAGGTAAATATGTAGATTCAGATATATGAATGGAGTAAGCAGAAATCAATATTTTTAATACCTACACTTATAGTAGCTCTGTAATACTTTATTCTGTGCATTTTAACACACACGTTTCTGTCATACCCCTGAGCATAATAGACATAGTAGATGACAAATGAAGTGAGGGACATGAGAATGAAAGCTGAGTGCTGAACAGTAAAACATTTTGCACTTTGAATTGATCTTAAAATTCAAACACCATCCACTCCGTCTATCTAACTCAAGCTTTTCGATCGAGTTCTACGAACCAAGATGGCGGCTGAGCATACCTCCTTTTTACAGAGCCCTAGGTTGGATTGGATCGTCACTACCACAACCTTCTGAATAATTAGGGTATCTTAGAAGCCAAAGTTGAAAAATTCTTGAAATAGGAGCAAATTATTCTTTAAATTCAGTAAATAATCGGGAATAATATTATTCTAAGTATGTATGATAACATCGATGTATTCACTTGGAATTGAATATGATATAATATGTAGTTTCAATATAAAAACTAAACTGACTCTTGAACTATGATTAAATAGTTTATCAAATTCTTAGATACGTGAAGTATCAAATTGTATGATTAATCATAATCAATAACCATAGCTGAAAATAAAAACTACAGCATTGACACGCTACTCTATGCTATCTGCTTTCTCTATGAATTTATGTGTAGTCTTTTCCTTGTTCTGGAATTTACTCTAGTTAAGACGACTCGCACCCGACAGAGTCTCCTCATGAATGCGATTCACTCTGTCGTTTGGTGAAGAAATAGAAATCGACCCACTTTCTCGCTGCACGCACCCGACAGAGTGGGTCTGTCGATATCTATACTACTACAACCCCATCGATATCTATACTACTACAACTGGATCGCGCGCTGTGTGTTGGAGTTTCGCTTTCGGTCCGGCCACTCGGCTCTCCCCCAGCACTAGTCCGTTCGGCTGCAGCCTTACAAATCATATGGAGCTACCGTGTTTACGTGAACAAAAACTGGCATACCTTTGTTGTTACTTGATAGAATTTAATGCGGTTTTGACTATTGTATTCTCCATAATATTACGAAGGCGTATGTTGAGTTATACGTATTTTTAAGCATGATTGAATTAATAACAGGGTAGAAAAGCCATCTATGTTGTAGCGTCACAGAGTGATTATTCAATTATTAAAACATATTCATCTCAATTTTCAAATTGACTTTTATTCTCAAGCTCATTAACATTTTTCCTCAAAACTAGATAAAGAGCTCTGTTTACAAAAAAAGCTTGACAAACCAGAAATATTACTTTTCTTCTTCTTAATTAGATAATTATCATGCTGTATATTAAATTTGGTTCAGCTTTCCAATCAGATATATCTGATACGTCTAATCAGATGAATTATTATTTTGTTCAACTCACCTGATTGACCAAAATAGGACATTAAGCTGCGTCCACACTGACCATTTGTTACAGAACATTGTGTAACGAAACAAGTTACTGGAAGTTTCTGTAACATGTTACTGAAACTTCTGTTACAATTTATACATTTTTCGTGTTCTGTAACAAGTTATGGTCCTACGCTCTGGTAGCGAGAACACGTAACTTGCACATGCGCTGTTGGTCATTTTTGCAGCTCATCTGTCATCTTGTTAGATAGTTTGATACTTTGTTTACGTTTATGATTTTGGTTAGGTTTATGTTTGGTTTAGTTTTGGATTTGAAGTGATGGAGTGTAGAGTAGAAACAGTTTTAAATTTGATAGAATTATTTCATTCCCACCACATATTATGGGATCCAACCCATCCAGATTATAAAAAACTTATGAAAAAGAAAGATGCTATTTCCGAAATTGCATTAATTATTTTTTGCTCTAGTGAGGACATAGAATGAAAAATAAATAAAATTAATAACATCAAATAAATAAAACTTTGTTTTTTTTCTGCACAAATTACTGTAAAACAAGCACTAGCTAACAATAAGTCATCTGACATTTTGGGATAAAAGTTTTGGAACTTCATAATGTATGTAGACAGAAACTGTTACAGAACATTTGTTATGGAACATGTTACAGAACTTGTTTGAACAAGTTACTGTAATTCGTGTTTTGTAACCTCAGTGTGGACCCAGATTTTACAATGTATAATATATGTTTCAACCGTTGAGTCTTCTCCAAATCCCGCCCTTCTTGCCTATGACTCAGTAAGATATTAAGTATAATTGAAGCCTATTTAACGATTGGGCAATAATTATCTTAGCATAATGTAACTCTCCAGCCAAATATCAATTGTAGTGTACCGAAATTCCTCATATGGGCTAAATGCATTGCTTTAATATAAACAGGCATTTTGGACCTGAAGATATAGGAAAAGAAGATGAGTCAATAGAACATTTGAATTGTAAAATAGTGAATTATTGTATTTCAGTTTCCCTACTGACTCAGTTGTTAGAGAAAAATGGTTTGCTGGCTAAAACGAAAAAATTGTTAATCCCACACATCATTCAAGTTTATATAATAAGCATGTTGATGAGGATCATTTCGAAGTTGGTGGTATAAGAAGAAAATTGAAGCAAAATGTGATACCAACAAAATTCGATTTTCCTACAAGAAAGCAAACCAAAAACAAGGCGCAAACTATTTAGAACCCAGGCTCAGGTAATTTACATTTAGAATATTCATTGGGTTTTTTACTATTAAAAATCTTAATTTGGGCCCTATTGACAGCACTAGTAAGATAAAATGTGTAAGAAAATTTATTAGAATTTTAATTCTACTATCTATATATTCGCTCATGCTATAAAATGAATTTTGTATTATATATTCTATAAAAGACCTTTTATTTAGACATTTTTTGTAAACTAGTTATGAATTTTATTTGATTAGGGTATTTATCAAATAATTTTTGACCAGCTTCAAAAGGAAATTTGTCATAAACTTGAAGTCTTTGATATGGAGGCCTGCTATTTGTATTTCTTAAGTTGTATATGTATTGGTTTGTTCATTAAAAGCGAAATTGAAAAGGAAAAATAGAATTATTCTTAAAATATATAGTCTAATGATGGGAAAGTTAAATATGCCTAAGAACTTAAAAAAATCCTGACACAAATCTATTGAATTCAGCCTGCAAATTATTCTTACAGCCTTTTCCTGCAAAAGAAATATTATTTGAATTTTAGTTTCCAAACCACATGTATGTATTATCCTGTTTAAAGTCCACCAATATAACTTCACTTTTTGTTATCTTTTATTATCTATACTCAACCTTTTTGATTGGGAAAATTAGTATAAGCTACATCAATGTTTGAATACTCACATACACCTTTTGTTTGAACCTATAGATATAGATTATGTTAAAGCACACTGGTAAATGTTGCAGACTACACCTACCAGTGACGAATTGGAGTCAGCACTAGATGAGAACTTGAGGCAGAACAACACCATGGAAATTAATCTGAATTTATTAATAACTTAATAATAAAAAATGGCTGATCTTCTAAGCTGTAATTGGACCACAATTATGTAATATAATACAAAAACCCTAATAGTTAAAATAAACAACAGGAGAGTAGATTTCAAAATAACTTTATGGCTGCAACCATATTTGTCAGATTTGAGTGCCATAAATAGTTTACTATCAAATTATTTTATGAAATTCATACCATAATCTTCACACGTTTATACGGATTACAAATATGTGAACTAATTGAAAATTGAGCCACTGCAAACGAAGATATAGCGATTTTTGTGATGGCAAACATGGTACCGCCGTAAGCCATGCTGTGCAAGAGCGCGCTTCTACATGGACTAGTAGTGGCGGAAATGCTGTCAAGAAAATCGGACCGCAAAAGCTCACTGCCTCATATGCGCAGCGCGCGATCGAGTTGTAGTAGTATAAGCGATCAGAAGTTGGCTGAAAGATCGATCGTCGCGAACTCTGGGCGTCATAAATCGGCAGCAGTGTAGTGAGTTAGTTGCATTGTTTATAAAGGCTAACATGGGAAAATTATCATAGAAACAGGATTTAAAGAAGTCAATTACGATTTTTTAAGGAAATCTAATCTAGAAGAAGGGAAGAACCTTGTAGAGAGTAATCATGTTTTTTATGTGGAGGAGTGCAAAGTGCAAAGGTATTATATGTGGAAAAGTGATGAGACAAACTAGCATCAATGTTGTTTTACAATCTTTTTGTCAAAAACTTTCCACTTTGTTTATCAAAAGTCAACTGCCTAGAGGTGGCAACTGCCTAAATCCGCCTCTGCTTACAATAAATTGATAATTTGTAACAATAACAAAAACATAACCTCAATGCTGTTATTAGGATTGATTTCTTTAATTACAAATATCAATCACACAAGTGCATAGAAAACGTCTAATTTTCATCAATCAGCAATCTTTAAAACATAAAATAATTTGTAAATATAATATAACTCACTTAGTCCTTCAAACATTAGAGATCCATTTCTCTCATCTATCCTTTTCGTAAGGTCGACCAGGAAATGAATAAAATGAAACACATTTTCCTTCTGTATTCTCATAGGTATTACTGCACCCATATACACAACACATAATACGGCTCTTGGGCATTTTTTGTATGTAAGTCTTGAGAAATATTTTTTTGAAAAAACGTATTTGAAGTGAGACAATTTAGCACATGATTTAATTGCGATCAGATTTTGACTCACTAAGTTAGAGCAAGATCCTCCACTCAGAGCAAATGGATCGATCGAGGTAGCAGTGTACTGTGCATACGTTTTCAGAACAGGCTCTGCGAATTTTGAAGAATAAAATAATAATTTGAACGGATAAGTAGTATTTTTGTTTATTATTATTAGTATTTATAATATCTTAATAATCTCCATCATTAATTTGTCTATTATAATTTAAAGTATCATAATAAAAAGTCAAATTCTATTTTCAAGGTTAGGTGTACCAATATTGATAAATTTTCTTGTAATTAAATAGTCTCAAGTTGACAATTGTAATAAATTAAGTAATATTTCATTAAGCATTTAACTAAAATCAATTGAAAACAATTTTTAGCTAGGAAAATGAGTCCAAACAAGGCATCTAAATCTAATTGTTTAACTAAAACTCAGGTAGCTACGCGATCTCAGCAATTATTAACAAAAAAATCTCCAGTAGCTCTTAAAGCTACTGTAGATGTAGAAGAAAAGGTTGCTAAACTATTGAGTGATCACACCGAATTGAAAACAAAATTAGAAACAACACTAAAAAATTCTGAGGAAGAACGGATAGGGTTGGTGGATCACATAAAATCTCTGGAAGTTATTGTAAAATTGAAGCAGGAAGACCATAAAACTGAAATACTAAATCTCACGAGTCAATGTAGGTCTATGTCAGAGGAAATCGAAATATTAAAATCAAAAATAAACTTGGCTAATGTAAGATCTGAACCTCTGATCAATACAAAAAAAGTAGAACCTAAATCAAATGGGGAAAAAATAAATAGAAATGGTCAAACAAAAACGTATAGTCAGGTTTTGCAAACAGCAACCAAAACTAAAGAAAGGGCAAATAACGATAGGAAAGGTAGAGTACTGCTCTTGACATCCAGTCATGGACGAGACTGTAGTGACCTACTAAATAAAAGATTAAAAAATAAGTATGAAGTTCAGAGCTTTTTCAAACCAAGTGCCCCTATAAACGCAACCGTAGAGTCAGCACAGGAACAAACTAAAGATTTTGAAAAAAACGATTTTCTAATAGTACTGGGTGGCTCAAACAATATAAATGAACCTAATCTAAAACATCTTCCTGAAATAAATGAAAAAATTAAAGAGATTGTGCCACTCAGCCAAAAAACTAATGTAATAATAAGTACAATTCCGTATAGGTTTGATAGGCCAGAGCTAAATGAAGCCATTAAGTCAACAAATAAATCAATTCATAATACAATCAACAGCCTAAAAAATAAGAATTCTAAGCAGTTGGGGATTTGTTTTCTAAATGAAAGGCTGAAAAAACAAAACTTCACTAATCATGATCTACATCTAAATCAATCTGGTTGGCAGAGCTGATTGAAAGTCGTTTGCAATCTACTGTCAATAATTCTCCTAAACAATCATCTAACGAACCTTTTTTAGTAAAGTGGCTCAAAACCGGGAAGGGAAACTAGTTTCAAATGATAAATTCATATCTTCAATTGTATTAAAAGACGTTAATCGATCAAAAAATCAGGATAGCATTAGTGGAAGGAACTCTTGTAGCAATCTGAAAGGCTCTCAAGATTCTAAGAGATTAAGTAAATCTACTTCAATATGCAAAAGCAACAATAAAGTAATAAGGGATGATAGGGAAGTACCGGTACTCACTGTTTTCCATCAGAATATTCAATACATTTGTAACAAAATAGATAGAATTGAAGAATTTTTTAAAGAAGAGGCTCCTGATATAGCTATTTTCACAGAGCATGGTTTAAAAGAAGATGAATTGTCACAACTTAATATTCCAAACTATTCATTGAAAACGTCGTATTGCAGGACATCTCATTGAAGTGGGGGAGTAGCTATCTTCACTAAAAATGCTAAGAATATGCAAACATTTAATTTAGAATATGTAGAGAAATTTGCTGTGGAAATGGATTTAGAAGTTTCTGGGTTAAGAGTAAAAATCGACGATAATTTCGAAGTAGCGGTGTTAGGTATTTATAGGTCACCAAATGGGGAATGGAAAATTTTTTGTGAACTATTCAATAGGATTTTAGAGATTACTACTACTCGTTTTACAAACGTTATTGTAGCGGGAGATTTCAATACAGACTTTGCAACACAGAATAAAATGACAGAAGATTTAAGGGATATTATATACATGAATAACTTGGAAATAAAAGTTCATGAATATACCAGAGTCACAAGAACATCACAAACAATAATTGATAACATCCTTACTAATATAGATTACGGTACTCTAAAACAAGATTAGGCGGCTTGGAACTATCTGATCATGACTATCAAATCTTAGAGGTGGGGTTGTAAGGTTATAAATCAATTAAAAAGAGTAGAGTAATGAAAGAAATTCAACAATGTGAACAGGGGAATATCGATTGTTTGAAGCAGAATCTGCTACAAGAAAACTGGAGTAGGGTTTACAATAGCAATAGTTTGAATAACAAATATGATAGTTTCATTAATATTTTAAGGTTTCATATTACTATGAGTTGTCCAGTTATAAAAGTCCCTGTAAAAAACAAATTAGACAAAATTGAAGAGTGGATAACTGATGATATCCTTGCAGAAAGAAATATGGTTAAAGATGCATATGATGAATTCAAACTATATAGAAATATGTTAAGTGAAGATAATTACAAAGCTCTAAAGAAAAACTATATGATAGAAGTGAAAAGAGCGAAATGTAAGAAAACAGCTGAAATTTTGAATAATAGTGTGTACTTTAACACAGCAGTGTGGGATGTAATAAACAAAAATAGGCAAGTAGCTCATGTAGATGCTTATACTAGTGTCCCCAGAATAATTAACGAAAATGACAAATATATTGATGATAGTGTAGACATTTGTAATTTCTTTAACAGATATTATCAACTGGTTGCTAAGAATCTTCAAAAATCTCTTAATACAGGTATTAGTGACATTAGGAATATTGAGGGGATTCAGAACGAATTAAAATTCCACCCAGTATGCCGAGACGAGTTGTCAAATATCATTGATAGTTTAAATAATAAAAAAACTGTAGGAATTGATGGGGTATCCAGTAAAATTCTGATAGAATGTAAAGATCAATTGTTAGACCCTTTGATTCATCTGATCAATCATTCATTAGAACAAGGTGTTTTTCCAGATAACTTAAAAGAGGGGAAGATCTTGCCAATCTTCAAAAGTGGTGATAGAGAAAAGGTAGAAAACTATAGGCCCATTAGTATTTTAAATGTAATAAGTAAAATTTTTGAAAGAGTAGTTCTAAATAGGTTACTTCTGCACCTTCAAGAAGCTAACTTTATCTGTGATGAACAGCATGGCTTCCAGAAAGGGAGATCAACAAAAACAGCCATAGTTTCTCTATAGTCTGTTCAGAGAGTCTACGGAATAAAGTAAACAAACTTTGCATGTGTGTGAGTGAGGAATTCAGTTGTACTGGCATCGGTCGTTCGGCCTATTCACATTCATTGCCAACTCCTGTTCATTCAACAGCTGATGTCGCACTTCCAGTTTGTGAAATAAATAAATTATTATTGCATTATTTCAAGAACATATTAGATTTTAAATTTAGTTATCAAGTCAGTATTTTCATTTCAAATGTATAGGTAAAAATAATTCAATCGACAAATTTATGAACAATTCTAATAATAGTGATACCAGTGATTGCTGAATGTTTGGATACATTACCTAAGCATTGAAAATAAGAAAATAGCCATCTCATTCATATAATTCATTATTCTCATGTATCTATTTCCATTTACAATAAATAATAAGTATTATCCAAGTAGGTGTTTGAAAATAATTATTGAAAGTCGTTTTCAATGGGTATGCCTGTTACCTGTTCGATGCGTTTCGAAAACTAGGCTATGTGTGAATCGGGCTTCGTTGAGTCTCGGCTTGCATGCACGCACATGTTTGTTTACTCCATTCCGTAGTCTCGGTGAACAGACTATAGTTGAAAAACTAATAGATATAATAGATTCAGGTGATAAAGCTACTGCAATCTTCTTAGATCTGTCAAAGGCATTTGATCATAGAACGTTAATCATAGAACTTTATTGGAAATACTGCAAAATGTAAATGGGGTTGAACTGAAATGGTTTGAATCATATCTTATTGGGAGAAAACAATGTGTAGAACTAACTACAGTAGTTGGTAATAGTATAGTAAAGAATAAATCTAATAAATTAGAGGTGCAAGCTGGAGTGCCTCAGGGGTCAATACTAGGTCCATTGCTTTTTTTGTTATATGTCAACCGTTTACCTAAAGAATTAATTAGTGGTAGAGCCCTCTTATTTGCTGATGATACATCACTCATTTTCAGCAATTCCATTCAGATAATTTAGAAATAAGTGCCCATATAGGTGTGCAGTCCATTGTCCAATTTTTAAATCAGTTGAAATTAACTATAAATAGTAAAAAATGCCAATACCTTCAATTCAAAAACAAACATAATTTAAATGAAGATAGGGCTATAAACGTGTTTATAAACGATAATCAATTAGACCGGGAAGAAAAAATTGCATTTCTAGGAGTTATGTTGGATAGATGATTAGGACTCCATACATTGAGAAAATATGTAGTAAAATTTCATCTGGGGTATTTGTCCTGCGACAGCTTGCTAGATTGAATGACAAAAAGTTACTTTTTACAGATTACCATGGGCTCTTACTGTCACATATTAGGTATGCTATCTTAGTATGGGGTAATTCATCAAAACAAAATCTTGATAGGGTGTTTAAGATCCAAAAGAAAGCGGTTAGGTGTATAGAAAGAGTAAATAGATTAGATTCATGTAGGCCGTTGTTCAAGAGACTTGGTCTCCTAACTGTACCCTGCTCATATGTGTATGAAGCTACTTTATATGTAAAAACGAATGATATTAACCAAAATCTTGATGTACATGATTATAATACAAGAAGCCGAGGAGATTATCACTTGGTGAGTCACAATAGTAGCTTATTCGAACAAAAACCTAGTTATATTGGTAGGAAGCTACCGCAGTTTTTGAAGAGTCTTGAAAATATAGAAATATTTAAAAAACAATTGAAGAAATATTTAGTTGATAAAGCTTTTTATAGTGTACAAGAGTTCCTTTCACATCAAAATTAAGCCTCATTTCAACTAACTGATATAGTAATTATGGTATCTAGTGTATAATATTGTTGATCTGACTTGTCATATACTCCTTAACTGGAGTCTCCAAGATGTAATCTACAAAAAAAAGAAAGTTCTATGCAAGCGTGTAAAATCAGTGTGCTATGATTAAAAAAATTCCGATTTCATGAACTTTGGGTTGGGTGCATTTTAGGCTAATGACATAAATTTTTGAAACTTATAATAATAATTAGTATTAATTTTGAGATTCAGTATATAAGTTAAGTATGATTAGTTCCAATTCAAGGGTTTTGACTCAAAATAGTCACAGATATTGGTATATCAAACTTTATCATTTCAAACCTGACCACCTAGGATCTTGGGTAGTAATTTTTCAAAACTTTCTTTTGAACTTTAGAGCCTAACAAGTTGTCTAGATTTGCTTTACACACCACTAAATTTTAAAAAAATCTGGACCCTCCTATACCCCTGACCCCCCCTTGGTGAGCCCCCCCCCCCCCCCCGAAATTTGATCCTGGCAAAGCCACTGCCCCCCCCCCCTCGAAATCTAATCCTGGCTCCGCCACTGGTGAACAGTCTAGAAATCCAACACAAACTTTGAATATAGTGCTGAATTCAGTATTACAATTACTACCACCACCACCACTACTACTACGCTACTAACACCACCACGACTACGTTAGTTTCTACTACTGTATAGTATTCATATAACTTGGCAGCGTGTAGCAAATGGGACATGCTACATCTGAACCCAGCATACTGCTGCCAAGTTATATGAAAACTACAGTACTAATATGTAATACGAACCACTATAAATATTAATACTAATATACCACTACAACTACTGCACTAAACATAAATTTATCCAATCCAATCTTAAGTTCCATCTACAACCTAAACGACTATATTGGAACAAATAATAAAATCATGAACAAAAATCATCACTACAGTACCGTATATAAATTGTCAAGTGTTGTACAATACTTCACATTCTATGTAATTCATTTCTATCAACCATTTTTCTAATAAGCTCTTAAATGTTGATAAATTTACTGCCTCTTTCAAAAAACCTGGCATTCTATTGAATAGTTTGGAACTAATATACAATGAAGATTTTTGTGCAAAAGTTGTGTTGACCCTGGGTATTGCAAGATCTATATTGTGGGCTCTGGTGTTGTGTTCATGTTCAATATATTGAATATGTATTGGATATCTCTTTATGTAAGTGATAACTACTAAAATGTAAAGCTGTCTAACACTGAGCACCCTGCAATCCCTAAGCAGTTGTATTGATGGAAATAGTGGGCGTTTGTGACAAATCACCCTAAGCAGAAGTTTTTGTGTTTTCAAAAGTGGATCTATTGTAATATGATAGGCTCCTCCCCAAACAAGGATACCATATCTAATTATTGATTCTACAAGAGAATAGTAAACCACTTTAAGAGTTGGTTATGGTAATATGTTCTGTAACTGAGTGAAAATTTGTATCAGCTTTCACAGCTTTTTCTACAACAGGGTGTACTTGTCTATCCCATTGGAACATATCATCAACCAGAACTCCCAAGCATTTCACTGTGCTTGATCTCATTATTACTGGGCAATCGCATGCCACACCACTCTGTTCACATTTGTGTATCCGCAAAGTGTTCTTAAGGGGTTTGGTGGCTTCTTTCAGTGAGAAAACCAAAAACACCATCTTTTCAGCATTCAAAGTCAGAAGGTTATCATCAAGCCAGGATGAAACCTTACTGAGCTCCAGCTCTGCTGTTCTAAAAACCTCTTCCCATGAATATCCATTAAACAAAAGTGCAGTATCGTCAGCAAAGGCTATCAGTTTTCCATTTATTTCTAGTGAGCATAGATCATTAGCAAAAATAAGATACAAAATTGGTCCAAGCACAGTCCCCTGAGGTACCCTAAATTCAACATTTATATCCTCACTCAATCGATTTCCAATTTTCGTTGCCTGAGTTCTATTTCTGAGATAGGATTTGAACCAACAATGAGTGACTCCTCTAATACCAATTGCTTCTAGTATTCTCAAATGTGAAACTGTGTCTAAAGCTTTAGCCAGATCTAAAAAAATTCCCATGCATTTACCATTCTTATCAAGACTTTCAGTAATATATTTGGACAATTTGAAGAGTGGATCTTCTGTACTCTTACCTGCACAGAAACCATATTGATTGCAGGATAAAATTCTATTCCTATCTAAGTAATTGATGAGATGCCTTTTCATTAGCTTTTCTTTGATAGATTACTTACAAGTGAGATTGGCCTGTAGTTCTGTAGTAACAGTTTATCACCTCCCTTATGAAGGGGCCTTACACATACCTTCTTCATGAGATCAGGAAATACCCCATTTTCAAAGCTCAAGTTGAATTTGTATACTAATGGTTTGCCTATGTACTCCTTTACACTTTTTATAATGTCATTAATCAATCCATCCCTACCTGGTGAACTATCAGTTTTCTGTGTACTCATTGTAGCAAGTAATTCCTGCTCATCCACTGGATAAAGGAACATACTGCGAGCTGCAGTAGGTATCTGTTCAACCGATTAGATTGGCCAGTAAAAAAGACACTGTTCTCTGCTGTAAAATCACTTCCCGGTGGTTCAGAACCCACCTAAAATTGTAGGTCCAATTCATCAATCACCATCATCCAACTCATTACCCACGCACAGGTCTCAGACCTATGTGGGCTTCATCCTCCAACAAAAAAAAAACATGGATGATGAAGTTTGTCTATATGGTTGATAATTAGAAATTATCTCTTCTAAAGGTTTGATTGTTGACATAATTTAAAACATCACCTGTGTGTTCATCCAGTGAAATTATATCATCTTCAAATTGAATTTTATCCAGATCATGCTTATTTTTATTCAGTGATCCTGCCACTTCTTTTATAACCGACCATGTTTTCTTCATATTACTTCCAGCCCACTCAATTTTACTTTTAAAATAATCCTCTTTAGTGCATTGTATGAGTGAACTAAGTAGATTTCTGTGCCTACGGTAGTAATCAGAACGCTGAACATCATTGGGGTGCTGTTTCCATTTCATATTTAAATCGTCTCTGATCTTTATAGCTCTTATTAGACCCTGAGTTATCCAGGGCTTTATTGGTTTGAGTTTCCTGTTTGATATATAAGAATTTGTATTAATTGCTATATGCCTACTAAAAATGTTGATAAATTTCTATGCTCTATTAGTGTCTCTTAATTCATAAACCAGAAGCCATTCCTCAATTGAAAGTTGAGCCCTCAATCCAACTAAATTCACAGACTTCCTTATAGTATTATTTTCATTGGAAGCATAATTGCGATTTTATTTATTTATTTAATACAATAATACTTAGAAGCAACAGATACAGTGTATCCATTTTGCTGTTTATTTGTTGTGAAATGTTGTATTTTCTGGATAATAAAATTGGAGTTTTTGAATTGAAATCCGGGGTCCATCTGGCTCCGGATGGTAGCACCCTGTAAGGGCCCCTGCCCAGGGTCACGGGCGAAAACTGGTCAATGGTCTCAAAGGCAGATGAGGAGTAATCCCAACAGCGGAGAGGGCGGATGAGCCTAGGGAGTTAACCCGAATTAAATCCAGGGTAGGTTACGCTCTGAAAGCTGTGGTGGAAGCAAGTGCCTAGGAGATGGCAACTCTAAAAAAAGGACCCTGGTCCTCCAGGTTGGGGGTTGGGTGCAAGGCTGATTACCTTGCCCCGGAAAACAGTATTGTTACGCAACCTCAAGATGCCTAGGAATGGGACTGGATTTACAGGAATAATGTACAGATAGCCAATAATCGGAAAAGAACTACAGAAAGATGTAGAATCCCCAAAAAAGACAGAGATCTCTTTCTTGCCACCTGGAATGTAAGAAGTTTGTACAGGGCAGGGAACACAGCTGTGCTGAGGAGAGTTATGGAGGAGTATGGAGTGGGAATTGTTGCCTTGCAGGAAATTAGATGGAAAGGAAATGGAATGATGGATCTGGAAAATTATACAATATTTTACAGTGGCCATACACAAAACACTTTTGGAACTGGTTTTCTTGTACATAAAAAATATAAGGATAGAGTAATATGTTTTGATGCTATCAATGAAAGAATTTGTGTACTAAGAATAAGAGAAAAATTTTTCAGCATAAGTTTAATCTGTGTGCATGCACCTACCAATGAAGCAAATGATGATGAGAAGGATGCCTTTTATGAGAATTTAGAAGAAATATACAGGAAAGCTCCTAGACATGATGCAAAAATTATCCTTGGTGATTTTAATGCAAAAGCTGGTAGAGAATCTTGCTGTAGATGATTTGCTATAGAATGATAGATTTCGCCAGTGACAAAAATATGACAGTATGCAGCACATACTTCAAGCATAAAGACATTCATAAGATGACTTGGAGATCCCCAGATGGAGTAACACAAAATCAGATTGATCATGTTTTGATTGACAAAAGGCATGGATCTGACATATTAGATGTGCGAAGTTACCGAGGGGCAGACTGTGATACAGATCATTATTTGGTTAAAATAAAATACAGACAGAGAATAAACAACATGAAGAAATTCCGAGGAGTGAAACAAAAGAAATTTGATAGCAAAAGGCTTAAGCAGAGACCCAAGGAAGAGAAGACACAGTTGAGCAAAAGTGGGAGAATCTCAAGAAGGCTGTAACAGAGGCTGCACAAGAGACAGTTGGATATGAAAAGAGAGAAAAGAGAAATAACTGGATGGATGATGAGTGTTTGAAGGCTTTGGAAGATAGAAATTTGGCAAGATTGAAAATGATAAGTCGGAAAACTAGGGCCACAACTGCAGCTTCTTGTGAAAAAAGGAGACATGCTAGCAAGATGTGTCGTGAAAAGAAGAGAGAGTTTGAAAAACGCAGGATAGATGAAATCATGACATTTGCTGGGGAAAAAGAAGTGAGAAAGATGTATTTATGCATCAGAGAAGGAAAAGCTGGATTCCAACCTCGAACAACATTTTGTCAAGATAAGGATGGAAATTTGTTAGGAGGAGAAGGACAGATTTTGGAACGATGGAAAGAATATTTTTATGATTTGTTGAATCAAAATGTTGAGGAGGGAGAAAATATCAACATTATAGGTCCAGATCAACCTATAGAGGAACCCACAATGTGTGATTTGAAAATGGCTATCCATTCTCTCAAAAATAATAAGGCACCTGGAGAAGATCTTATAACAGCCGAAATGATTAAGGTAGGAAACGATGCTCTAATGGAATAGCTACTTCATTTTGTAAAACAGATATGGGAAGAGGAAGTAATGCCTGAAGAGTGGCAAACTGCAATAGTATGCCCCATTCACAAAAAAGGAAGTAGAACTGACTGTTCCAATTACCGAGGAATTGCTTTGCTGAGCATTGTTTATAAGATCTTGGCGAAGATAATTTGTGAAAGATTGAAACCTTTTTGTAATGAAGTGCTGGGTGATTACCAGTGTGGATTCCGGAAAGACAGATCATGCACAGATCATGTTTTCACCATAAGAAACATGATGGAAAAGTGTTATGAGTATAATATCAATCTGTATCAACTATACATCGATTACAAGCAAGCCTTTGACAGTATCAGAAGAAATAGCCTGTTTGAGACTATGTTAGAGTTTGGAATGCCTTTTAAGCTCATACGGCTCACAAGAATGACACTGTGCCAAACAAAGTATAAGGTGAAAGTTCAAGGAATGCTTACAAGCAAATTTACAGCGAATGTAGGACTTAGGCAGGGTGATGTATTGTCAGCTATGCTGTTCAACTTAGGCCTTGAAAAAGTAATAAGAGGAATAGTAATAAATCCAAGAGGAACAATAATGAACAGAATGTTGCAGTATATGGCCTATGCAGATGATGTAGTCTTGATTGCAAGAAATAGCCAAACTCTGAAAGATGCCTTCAAACAGCTCAATGAGGGATCAACAAACATTGGACTCTCAATCAATGAAAGTAAAACAAAGTATTTGGCAAGCAGCAGAACCCAGCAGATCGGCGACAGATTTATGGAGTGCAATAATTACAAATTTGAAAGAGTGGAAAACTTCAAATATCTTGGTTCTGTTATCACAGAAGATAACAATGTTGAAGTCGATATAAAAGCAAAAATAGCTGCAGGAAATTGATGTTATTATGCACTTAGCCAATACTTAAGATCCAAAACCCTGTCAAGGAAAATAAAAATACAAATTTATGAAACTGTTATAAAGCCAGTTGTGTTGTATGGGGCAGAAACTTGGGTTTTGAAAAACAAAGATGAAGACCTACTGAGTATCTGGGAACGAAAGATTCTGAGAAGAATCCAGTATGTATTGATGGAGAATGGAGACTTCGTTCGAATCAAGAGCTGCATGACCTGTACAGAAAATCACCAATTGTGCATGAGATCAAAGTGAGACGCTTGAGCTGGTTAGGTCATGTAGAAAGAATGAACGATTCAAGAGCCGTTAAAAGAGTTTTCAGAGAAAACCCAGGTGGAAGAAGGCTGAAAGGACGTCCACGAAGGCGCTGGCTGGAGGATGTAGAAGATGATCTTCAGAAAATAGGTGTTAGGGGATGGAGATGTAAGGCTGCTGACAGAAGGAGTGGAGAGGCATTCTAGAGGAGGCCAAGGCCCTGAATGGGCTGTAGCGCCATGGAGTAAGTAAGTAAGTAAGTAATAATGTTGTGGAATATTCTGTGAAGGAAGTAGGTAATAAAAATCACAATGAAATAAAGCAATGAAAAGAAAGGAGATTCATAATCAAATATGATACTATCAGGGAGTTTTCATTAGAGGAAGGGAAAGGATAATCTTTCACTGTTCATCATAATACTTTTTCAACAGTGCAGCCCTACATTTCCCTTTGAAAGAACACTTAGATAAATGAAACAAATCTACCTCATCCGCCATCTCATTAAATAAGCGAGGTAGTCTGTTTAATGGGGAAAGTAATGATTGAGAGTGTTGCTTTGATGGACATAGAAGGGGAAACAAGACCTAAGAGCCACCGGGGATATGTAGATATGAAACTTTGACATCAAATAAGATGAATCAATTTCAATATTGAACAATCTGTACACGAACAGAATATCATGCGTGGCTCGCCTTGAAATGAGAGGCTCAATATCAAAAAGCTTAGTTAGCTTCTTTGTTGGGTACCCCAGAGGACAAGCAGCATTGAATCTTTTATAGTACATGTGTCTCAAGAACCGTTTTTGTACTCGCTCCAAAGCTACAATCGATAAGTTGGAGTATGGATTCCAAATTTGGGCACCATACTCCAGTATTTAGTATTTTGACATTCTGAATCACCTACTCCTATAATCGTCATGAAGTTATCTGTTATAGAGTTCTCATAAACAATAGGAAGTATTTTACTATCAAAATTAATCAAGATATGGTCAATACATGAATATGTATCCTCAGTTACCCTAGTTGGTTTTTTATACAATGCCCAACTACCCCCTTTATTCAAACAAAAACCCATCTTATATACGGTACATTTTTTGTTGGCCATATAAAAGTTCTCAAGTAGTTATCAAAAATATTCATCTCTTTCCTATTTATCTCATGGAACATTGTAGATGTTTTACTATAGTTGTTACTATTTAGAATATTCAATACTTCTGTGTATACTTCAGTATTTATCACATCATATTGCTGTAAAAATTTTCCAAGTTCAAGCATACTATTGAAATAGCACTCAAATGTTGTATACCCCGGGAAAAACCCCTTTGGACACACAGTTTCATTCTCATTTTTCTGTGGAATATTGAGAAACTCCAAATAGTTAATTCCCCGGTAATGAAAGACGTAATTAATGTTTTCCGTCCAGAGAACAAGATTAAACAAATCAATACTGTACTTGAAATTTCACACTTGTTTGTACTGGTATCAAATATATCTATTCCTGATACTAATGGATAATTTATAGAAGCCCATTTATCTGTTTACTATTATTCTTTCAAATTCTTTTGCTATTTCACTTTCATGAGAATCAATTATGAGATTATTCTTGTAAGCTTTCAATCTCACACCTTTGGAATAAATTGTTGGAAATTGGGATAATTCTATTCCACTTATATTTTTCCTGCCAATTATTTCCGAAATACCTTTAGACAAAAGTTTGGTTGTTAGTTTGGTTGGTATTAGTTTGGTTGTTCCAGTTTTCACCTTCTTAGGCCGGGTGTCCACGGACGACTATCGCAGAAGGACGTAGTTACCACAATTTTTGGAATTGTCGGTCCGGAAACGCAGCTCCGAGTCAGTACATTTGAAACAATGGCAGTCGCGTCTATCGGTGTCCACGGACCACGCGTTTTGTCGTAGGTTTTTTTATGAGGTGCGCTAGTGGTACCGACTCGCCGTGCATACCACTGTCCCCTAGCTTCTGTGGTAGTCGCAGCCTGTTTCGCTCGTCGTCTGGACGACTTTTTTTGCGTTCTGTCCCAGTGTTTGTGCGTGTATATTAATATTTTTTAATATGTATATTAATATTAAGGTTTCCGATTTCTTGCTGGACATATCTAACTTTTATATTGTTTTCAATTGTTATTAAAGTAATATTAATTTTAAAATCTTTAAGATACACTGAAACAGTTGTTTTTGAATGTGTATGCAAGGTTCCTATAATTAACATTTACCACATCATATTATATTATTTCATAAACACACCAATGGGCAATCTCATATTAGTTGTTATTTTTTTAACTTTATAAGTGAATTCAACGACTTGCAGTCAAATTTTCATTAAGAATAAGTCGAAATTACTTACTCTGTAGGCCAGACGTTTTCTTTTCGAATCTTTGAGATCCATTTTCAGAGGCGTCCTCCTTGATCATCGATGTCAGTTTTTTTTGTTAAAAGAGGTGTGGTTTTTGCAGAATGTGATCAAAAAGTTTGTGTGATTTAAAATTTAGTTATTTGTTGAGGATGTTTTTTTTGTGTGTGGTGTGATTGTATATTTCAAATTGTTCTAATGTGTAGGTTGGTAGTGATGTCAGTTAAGTGTGTCCAGTTTGAATTATATGCTCGGCGAAATTCGATTCAGCTTTTGATGTTAAGGCTCGAAAGTGTTCCTTGTAATGTTGTTTGAATGTGCAGCCTTGTTGTCCTATGTAGAATTTGTTGCAATCAGAGCAGTTCAGTTTGTAGATCCCTGTGAGATCGTATTAATTTGTTTGTGATGCCTCTGAAAATGGATCTCAAAGATTCGAAAAGAATCATATTATATTATTTCATAATATGGACGCCTCTGAAAATGGTTCTCAAAGATTCGAAAAGAATCATATTATTATATTATTTCATAAACACACCGTACTCATAAATACACCTGAGGGTGATGCTTAATCTCTCCTCCGGTGGGATGGGCAATCTCATATTAGTTGTTTTTTTGGTTATGTCATCTTCAATCAAAATGAGCAATAATTCTTTAAATGAACGCTCCGACATACGATAGTACGAAAAAAACTTTTCTGGGTCTTCTTGCAGCTCACTGTGTAACCGGTAAAACTGGCCACTCAATACTCTATTACTTACAATGGGATGTACCCAAAACCGTCTGCGAACCTTTTTCCGTCTACGGATAATCCGACGTGTTATTATGTAACCGATTACAGCTAATACATCTTGCTCATCCATTGTAACTACAGGAGGCACACAGTATAGATAGGCGACTTATTAAAACGCAGTACTAGTTACGTTGCCGGTCTACGAAAGACTGAGGAGTGGGTGCGGTGGCGGCAGTAGCACAGCAGCAGCCGCCACATACCACATCGTGGACACCAGTGAGAGTGAGTGCGATTTGTGGTACGCATTCTTCGAATTCCCGGTCAGTGGTACCCACTTACCACATGCGATAGTCGTCCGTGGACACCCGGCCTAGTGTCTATAAGAAGGTGTAGTCTACAGATGGTGTAGTCTACTTTATTCAGTTACAAAGAATAGGATGAATAATTTCTTGAAAAATGTTCAAAACATCTTACTTCCAAATTGACAATTTCACGAAACATTCATGAATAGTATTTAGGAATCATAACAACAATAAAAATATATCAAGTTGAAGCGTTTTATAGTGGACAAGAGTTCCTTTCATATCAAAATTGAGCCTCACCACAACTAATTGATACAGTAATTTATGGTAGCTATTGTAGAAGATTGTATCATTTTTGATGTGACTTGTCTTGTACACCTCAATAATGGCACAAACTTGAGGCGGCAAGAAGACTTCATTCATCAAATAAATTACGCTGTGGCTACGGTCACGGTAGCCGGGTCTCCATTGGTGTTCCGGCAGATTAGGACATCACTGGTTTTGAACATTTGCGCATGCGCTGCTATTATAATGTCATAATGCTCAGAACCCCAGCGTAGCTTGCCTAAATAAACCATATATTGGAGTGGAATATATTAATATTGGCGTATAATAACTGAAGAGAGTAACTGAATATGGGTCACTACCTTCTGTCCAACTT
This sequence comes from Conomelus anceps, assembly GCA_948455865.1. Taxonomy (NCBI): domain Eukaryota; kingdom Metazoa; phylum Arthropoda; class Insecta; order Hemiptera; family Delphacidae; genus Conomelus; species Conomelus anceps. The sequence goes on from OX418217.1 coordinate 39,351,710, forward strand.
TCCATCTCCCCGAATATACCATTTGTCCGACTTTTGTACTCAAGATGAGGCATATTTACTGGAACAGGTATTTTTACTGAGTATTTGAACTAGCACCTAGTATTCAAAGAACAAAATACTCAGATATCTGTGAGTATTTCTAGAAACTATTGAACTAAGCGACTTCAGTATGGCCAGTGACTGCAAGTCCCCACTCCAATTTACAGAGTGGGAGTGGAGCTTTGTAATTTGCAGTAGTTATTAATAGCTTATTTCTCATTATAGAACTATTCAACTACTCACTCACTCTTTCTCACCCACTCTCTCTCTTTTCACTATACTCGATTGTAGGCGCATGCTTAGTTGAGTCAAAGACAATAGAATAATTACATTAGATTGTCTATGGTTGCATACGGCGTATGCGTGTACTTTTCCAGTACAAATACTTCTTGAGTACGAGTAGTTTGTTACTCAAGTGTCTCAAGACTCGCGTCTTGCCGTCCGCGTCTCATTTTGCTACAGCACATTTGAGAGCAACACAATAATTAGATTCGTACTATATTTAACGCAAGTAATAAAGATTCATGCTGTATTTAATGCAAGAAACAGTAGTAGTACCAGTACCGCAGTACGATACTCTCTTGTACATGTACTCTCTTACTCTGGCGAACTGGCTAAGGCCGTGGTCAGACTGCATGCGTACTCTGACGAGTAAATTGACATGCGTGCTCGCATCTGGATGTCAGAGTAAAACAAACATTGATAAACCGGTTTGATTGGTCACAGTAGAGAAGAGTTATTGGTTGTACGAGGACTTGCGTACACGCATGAGTCAATTCTGGAAGCAAGTTTGTTTGATTTTCTTTACGTGGTCGTCAGTGTAAAAATGAACGTTGAGGAGTTGATTACGTTTGTGTTTGACCAAAATCCATTGTGGGACCAATCCACAAAGGATTATCAAATAGAGATCTCAATGTGACCGCTAATCTTTCCACAGGCTTGATAGAAGTCCAAAAATTGCTTTGTTTTCCTATTTTTGTTCTGATTCTGTTTAAAATATAATAAAACGTTTCTAGTGACATCCGAAAATTATCGAAAAATTTTCTATCAGTTTTTCGTAGATCAGGAAAAAGTAGCTTGAATTCTCCTTGCGTCTCTCTTGTTAAATTGATATCATTCACCCAGCTTTCTTTTTCTTCATTAACAAACAAAATGCGCAATAACAGATTGTCTAACAACTGGTCAATGCCATTGAAGTATAAACTTGCAGGAGTAGGAAGTTTGCAATGTGACCACTCTTACTCTGACGACCTACTCTAACGACCTGCTCGCAAAACGATCTAATCGTCAGTCGCATGCAGTCTGACCACGGCCTAAGGCTGCTCCTACATTGGAAGCGGATAAAGTCTGGTCAGCCAATCCGACCAGAACAGACCCGACCGGAACAGACCCGGCGCTCCTACACTGGAGCCAGTTTTTCGGTGCAGAATCAGATCTCGATGAAGAAAGATGCTTTTACCGGAGTTGTAATTTTTGATGGTTTAAAATCTTCCTCATTTGCAAATGAATGAGGAACTTTTTGATTTTATGTTAATGGACAGTAATCTCTACTATTTAAGATACGCACAAGGAAGTGGGTTCATGAGTTTAATGAAGACCACAGGCAAAGTGAATACTATGCAACCTGCTTACCTATGAGTGGTTGTCCAGACAAAATTAAAAAATATCATAGAATGACTGTTGAAACGTTCGACTACATTTTGTTACTAATAGAAGGGGCTATACGGAAGTGGAGTAGCTTCAGGGCTGCATAGAGCCAGCACAAAAACTGTTGATTCTATTAAGGTAAGTTATTTTAATACAATGTAGGCAACACATCAGTCAGAGCATATTTATTTTAATAAATAGAAAGGTAGTGCTAATGATATTTTAATTACACTAAGATATCGACAACAATAATGACAATGTAGATTTTCTGATTTAAAATTTCATTGATAAATTACAGATGAATATAGAAGGTTCAACACAAACTATAACTATACCTATCAAAAGTCTGGCCAAAGTCGGAAGCGACTGGGAGAAAAAAACAAACTAGTTTGATTTCCATCAGACAAGCTCAGACCAGTTCCTCCTATGACAGGCGCCAGTGTAGGAGGGGACACGGCGCCAAATGTGTTTGTTTCCATCAGACTCGGCCAGATCAGATCAGACCGGTTTCGACCTTCCAGTCTGAAGAAATTCCACTTCCAATGTAGGAGCACCCTAATATGAAATACTACCTAGTATTTTGGAACAGGTATTTGGAATAGGTATTAGAACGTACTAGTACTCGGAATACTTAGTATCAGAAAAACCTAGTACAACCCATCTCTATTTTGTACCTGTTAGAAAATTAAGTCAACTAAGTATTTCCACTTGTCCAAATAACCATTTACACGAATAGCCTATACCACTTGACCGACTATGACATGACGCTTTATAAGGTCAGAAACAACTTCTCTGACTCGACTGTAGCGTATTCTAGCGGGAGAACTATCATGTCCCAGGCACTCTAGCCTTTTAGCAACGCCTTCTAGAGACACTTCTGCATCATCTATCGCCTATTGCTGTACGACCTTTTAAATCTACACATGTGCGAACATTTCGTGCATGTGCAGAAGTGTAGTCTGCGTGAATGGACCGAAGTGGAATGGAAACTGGAATGGAACTGCATAACCAAACCTTTTCTAACCTGGCTTGATGTGACTGAACCACCTCTGTTTACTAGGTCGGTCAAAACGACAGTCGAACAAATGGTGTCCTCCCAATAAAATGGTACATTACGTTTCAACGACAAATTTACAGAGGTAAAGGTTTGGTTATGCAGTTCCATTCCACTTCGTTCCATTCACACAGACTACGCTTCTGCACATGCACGAAATGTTGCACATGTGTAGATTTAAAAGGTCGTATTGCTGTTTGTTAAAAAATTAAATAAAAACAGTTTCCATCTTTTGAGGTTAAATCTATGTTGTTCAGCCATTAGATTAGATATTTGTCTATTAGCCAATAAATTGAGAGTTGGTGATATTTGACTCAAATTCAGCAAATAAATATTGATATAAATATATTCTTTGAGACTAGTATTATGCTATGCTACTAAATGCCATCACATTATAATAGCATTCATTATGCCAACAAAGAACAGTACCAATGAAAAACTTCAATTTAAATGCCAAGTAGTCTTTACCCCAATAAAATTACACCAAATTATTTTTTTACTAACGTTACAGATTAAGAAATGTAACATGTGGGATAGAAAGAAAATGAACCTTGATAACAGAGATTTTTATGATATATTTTCTACAAGGCATCCAGACTATGAGGTAGGCTATCAATGGATTGCAGAAACTATATCTAAACATTGTCCATGATCAGACACTGGCTAAACACCGAATCGGCTTGCAAGAACAATGTTTAGAGGAATCGGTGTCTAAACGATGTCTATCTCCATCAAGAAAGCCGCCATTTTTAGATACTCACCAGTAGATTGTTTAAATCGTGTTTAACCTCATTTCTGGTTGGATCTTGTAGGTTGTAGGCTGTGTTCTACATTCATATAGGGGTAGGGTCAAACTAATCTGTATTGACAGATGCTGTATCGTTTCTGCAATCCACTATAAACCTTTTCATCAATGGCAAGGATAATTGGATTTATAGATCCCTCAATTTATTTATTTATATTGATGTGATTCATAATGTAATTTATATTAGTTGAAATATAACTGAGACTTATAAATCTAAGCCAAGTAGTCATCATGTGTGACATCTATCTTCAAATATTCCAACAACAAATTATAATAGATAAACCTTTGCAGGTGGGCATACATAAGCATGTGCCTAAAGAATAAAGTTGAAGAAAAACGAGTGAATAATATGAGTATACTCGAATTAGTGCGGTATTTGTAGTTGAGTCTTCTCTCCTTAGTAAACAGTTGCCCGTATGGCCCATAGAGTATACTCTCGACTCAACGTGAATAAACGCTCTGCTCCAGTGTGGACTAGGAAAAATCTGAGTTTACTATAGAGTTTACTCTCCACAGTTTTATTCACATGAATTTTGCCTTAGTTGTTACTAAGTTGAGCTATTGGGAAGTGATAGCCGAGTGCCATAGCAGGTATCTGTTCAGTCAGAGATAAGCTACGAAACACCTGGGCGCTCTTTGTAAGGGTGACCAATTGGATTGGTCAGCAAAAGATACTCTGTTCTCTGCTGTAAAATCACTTCCCAATGGTTCGGAACCCACCTAAAACTGTAGGACCAACTCATCAATCACCATCTTCTAATTCATTACCCACTCACAGGTCTCAGACATATGTGGGCTTCATCCTCCAGAAAAAAATTATGGATGGGTTGATCAGAAGAAATATTTATTATTGGAAGAAGTCTATTCAAGTAAATAGATTTTATCTTCAATAATTTAGAATCGAAAAACGATAGTTAGGATTCCTAGGCTACTATGTCAAAAATTATCAACCTTATTTATTGTTAATGAATTCCTCATATTATTCTTCATATTTCAAATGCAGTTATCATTAAACTAATTATTTCCATATTAGTGATCTTTCAATAATATTGTGCATGTTAACCAATTGAATACTATAATTTTGTTCTACATGCAAGCTGCACAAGACCAAATGAATTATGCTACCTGACAACAATGCTACCTGACCTAATTATAGACTCAAATAATTCATTAAATTAATTGAACCCTTGAATAGGGAGTTTTTCTGGTGAAGTGCAGGATGAATCTCAAAATACACTACCAATACCGTTTCAGTTTGTTGAAGAATCAAAATCCTACAGTCAACAAACAAACCAGAGCCAAGGGGCTCCGTGAAGCTGGCCCCACCCAGTAAAGCACATTTTTCAAAACTAGTGTCAAAAAAATGTGCTTATAATGTGCTTTCAGAAAATGTAATTTTAAAAAAATTTGCTCAACTCCTTGACCTTGAAAACAGCTGAGTATATGGGTGGGGCCAGCTTCACTCTCAGCCCCACCCAGTGGATTCCCACTCCATACATATACCAAAAAAATGTGCTTAAAATGTGCTTTCAGAAAATGTAGTTTTAAAAAAATGTGCTTAACTCCTTGACCTTGAAAACAGCAGAGTACTTATTGGTGGGGCAGCTCCACGCTCAGCCGCACCTAGTGGTTTTCTTACCTCAAAGTTCAAACATATACAAAAAAAAGTGTTTCAAGATAAATTAGCTTACATTCTTACATAGTTTACAAACTTAATTCAGTATCCAAAGCGGTTCTATGGTTGCAGTTGTAAAATTATTCAAATCGAAATATTCAAGTCGAAATGCCTCGCCTTTAGTCGAAATGCCTCGCCTCGACTGTTCATGTGTGTGGCCGGCCTTAGCAAGCCGAAAGCAGTTCCTTCTTAGTCAGTGTCTAGGCAGACACTGTTTAGGCGTTGGTTGTTGGTTGTAGACATCGTTTCTGCAATCCAACCTTAGTGTTTGAGGAATAGAAGGTATTGAAAATAATATTAAAAAAAAATAATATTCATTCATCAACTTATACTTTATTCCAGTGTTTATTATAGAGCCTCAAACCTACTCACAGAGCTGCCAATCTCATAATCAAGTTTTTGATGTTGTTGAGGTCGATTAACTGAAGTTGAACTGTTGATATTTTGTATGTATCGTTATTGCAAACCCTATAGGTCCACTCTGTCGAGGAGAAGTAATGAGAATCGACCCAGTCTGTCACTGCACGCACCCGACAGACTGGGACTACTCAGGAATGTGGTCACCTTTGTCGCAGACCCACTCTGTCGGGAGGTGAAGAAATAAGAATAGACCCAGTCTGTCGCTGCATGCACCTGTCAGACTGCAGGGGTGCCCACAGGGGGGGGGGGGGGGCTATGACGCAGACTGCGTCATTGAAATTCTTGGGGGGGTTCCAAAAAACGTTTTGGGGGGGGGGCGTAAAGTTGATTGAAACCGTGTTTAACGTGACAACATTCAAAAATATACTACGAAGTCACCAGATAGAATTTCAATTAATGAAAATATATTTATAATTATTATTATACAATTGAATATGAATTAGCTAAAATAGTTATGTTTAGGATTTGTGCAGGAAGTTATTATTCAAAGTTAGCAAGACGCTAAGCGAGTGCTCTGAAAGTGGTTTATACAGCTTTACTCTCCTTAACAGTTACTAGTTAATCAGCAGAAAGAGCAATAAGTCGATTTAAAATGATCAAAAACAGACTTAGATCAGCTATGGGAGAATCATGGTTGTCCAATCTAATGGTTCTAGCTGCAGAAAAAGATGTACTTGAGTCTGTTTCTAACAAAGAAAATTGAAAGGTTTTCTGTTTCCTCATCCCAAAGACAAAAACTTCTATGTGGGGTTTAGAGAGATAGATTTAAGAAGCTTAGAAGGTGCCTAAAGTTTTAGCTAACTTGTAGATGGTCACAGCCTACAAATGTAAAATGTTTGGCTTCAAACTGTTGATGTTTTTCATGTATTTTAGGATAACTACTTACTAATAAGTAAGAACTGCTATAGCAAAACTTACTAAATACTAAAAATTCAGTAATTTTTCATAACTATGTCTTTATTTTGTTTTTGAAAGACACTTCTTTCGATTGTGTGTTGTAAATAACTATACATGAAATGTGTGCCTTTTATGTACTTCATCCATACATAAATTCTCCCAAGATTCTAAGTAAATAACCTGTTGTTTAACTACCATCCAATAAATGACTTAGTATTTTGAATTTTTGTGTTTTACAAATGAAGTTATTAACTCATTATTTCACTTCCTTTAAAGGAACAACTTTGTAGAATTATTTAACCTTGATGTAATTGGGACACCGAACATAAACTTATAGGTATTTCATTTTTATTGAACATTGTGTATTTGTAATAATATTTTATTGTTTAAAAACCATTTAGGTTCAAATTCTTATTTAGCTATTTTGCAATTATGTTTATTGAGCAGCAGACGTTCATATATTCATTTCATTGATATTTCTTTTTTACCTTTACAAAAAAATGTTACCTATGTAAAGAATCTCAAGAAATATACATAAATTTTGTATATTATCGACTGGGTTTGAATTTTTTCAATAGTTTTATAAATCTTCTAGTTTTAGAAAGAATACGGGGGGCTTTTTTTGGGGGGGGGGGCTAATTTATGGTGGGTGTTGGTACTAAATTTAGGGGAGGGGGTGCGTCATGAGGCTTAGGGGGGTGGGCACCCCTGCAGACTGGGACAACAATACTCAGGAATGTGGTCACCTTTGTCGCAGGCCCACTCTGTCGGATGGTGTAGAAATGAGAATCGACCCAGTCTGTCGCTGCATGCACCCGACAGACTAGGCCAACTCCGGAATGTGGACCACTCTGTCATCAGCATAAAATAAAAATCGACCCACTCTGTCGTTAGCGTAAGATAGAAATCGATTAGCTTTGTCGTCGTCCCGATTATCACAGTCAGCGCTGTCCTTAGCCATCGCAAAGCCTGGTGCAAGAATTGTTTGCGAGGCCTAGCCTATCCTTTTAGAAGGGCAATTCCGAGAACAAGAAATAGTAAGGATTTTTTATTCAAGCGTGATTACTTTATTATTTTAATAAACTGTTTTCATTTAGAAGTGTTAATCTTTCACTAAACCCTTGAATCTCATTAATACTAACGGACTTCGTAGTATTGATACTGCCATCACTATAGTAAAGTTTGAGATCTCAAAAATTTGTGTCAACTAATCACATGGTTCTATTAGTATTAGTCATGATTACATAGGGAATTTTCACTTATAAATCACACTTAGGCCTTAAATGACGTTCAAATATGTCTTAGAAAAAATTTGAAGGATTGACATATTTTGATCAACTTGAAAGACTTGCAAATCTTTACAATTGCTCTCCTGAAAAGTTTGATTTTCTGACATACACTCATAAGTTCAGGCGTGACAGATATTCTCCACAATCAACAACAATCAATCAAAAGAAAAAGATGAACATTTTCAATTAATATTTCAGTTATTATTGTGTCACATCTTATAAATGGATTAACATGAATTTCCGACAGAATTAAAGTTCGAGAAAATACTTTATCATGTATTACAAGTAATATTTCACATACCTTAGACAAAATTGAGTTTTCTTTCTTTCAAACCAGCAAAGTAATCAATTACTTCATCAAAATTTACTTCAGCTGTTGTATCTGCTTCAATTGACAAAGTAAATCCTGACAACCATATTTTCAAAGGCTTTTTTGTCAAAAACTACTTTTTCAGTTAGCCTCTAAGCTCAACATAAAAAGCTCTCAGGCGCGAGGCCTTCGCAACACGAGGCCCTGCGCGGCTGCACCTGTCGCACCGCCCTAAGGACGGCGCTGATCACAGTTAACTTATTATACATTCATAAGCGCTTTCCTAGAATGTAGATATCATTATTTCTATGAAGCCTCATGCATAATTGGAACAGAGCCATTGAACACTCTTTTTACTTTTAAATTCAACATTTGAAACCTCTGATAGAAAATAAAGTCTTCTTTTCAGGGCGTTTATGCTTTACTAAACATTTATGTCTATATGTTGGTGAATAATAGATTCCAAACTCATAATTCACATTTTTTTTTCAATTGCTAAAACTTTGTTCTCAACAGCATACTGGACTAATTATTGAGTATCCAAACGTTTCGAATTTTCCAACATTTTTTGTGACATCTACACACCCCAAGAAGCAATAATCCATAGTAATTTTTGGGGGTCGGAATTTTATCACAAGAAGCAATAATCCATTGAAATTTTTTGAGGTCGCAATTTTCTCACAAAAAAAATTCTCTGAAAATTAATATATTTATTTGAAAAATTCATAATTTTCAAACATATGAGGAGCTCCAAACCATAAGACGATATAAATCAAGTGAATATAACATTTCTAAAACACTACCGCTTTTTTTTTTTGTAGATTACGTCTTGGAGACTCCAGTTAAGGAGTATAAGACAAGTCAGATCAACAATATTATACACTAGATACCATAATTACTTCAATTAGTTGAGGTGAGGCTTAATTTTGATGTGAAAGGAACTCTTGTACACTATAAAAAGCTTTATCAACTAAATATTTCTTCAATTGATTTTTAAATATTTCTATATTTTCAAGACTCTTCAAAAACTGCGGTAGCTTGTTGTAGAATTTCCTACCAATATAACTAGGTTTTTGTTCAAATAAGCTACTATTGTGACTCACCAAGTGATAATCTCCTCGGCTTCTTGTATTATAATCATGTACATCAAGATTTTGGTTAATATCATTCGTTTTTACATATAAAGTAGCTTCATACACATATGAGCAGGGTACAGTTAGGAGACCAAGTCTCTTGAACAACGGCCTACATGAATCTAATCTATTTACTCTTTCTATACACCTAACCGCTTTCTTTTGGATCTTAAACACCCTATCAAGATTTTGTTTTGATGAATTACCCCATACTAAGATAGCATACCTAATATGTGACAGTAAGAGCCCATGGTAAGCTGTAAAAAGTAACTTTTTGTCATTCAATCTAGCAAGCTGTCGCAGGACAAATACCCCAGATGAAATTTTACTACATATTTTCTCAATGTATGGAGTCCTAATCATCTATCCAACATAACTCCTAGAAATGCAATTTTTTCTTCCCGGTCTAATTGATTATCGTTTATAAACACGTTTATAGCCCTATCTTCATTTAAATTATGTTTGTTTTTGAATTGAAGGTATTGGCATTTTTTACTATTTATAGTTAATTTCAACTGATTTAAAAATTGGACAATGGACTGCACACCTATATGGGCACTTATTTCTAAATTATCTGAATGGAATTGCTGAAAATGAGTGATGTATCATCAGCAAATAAGAGGGCTCTACCACTAATTAATTCTTTAGGTAAACGGTTGACATATAACAAAAAAAGCAATGGACCTAGTATTGACCCCTGAGGCACTCCAGCTTGCACCTCTAATTTATTAGATTTATTCTTTACTATACTATTACCAACTACTGTAGTTAGTTCTACACATTGTTTTCTCCCAATAAGATATGATTCAAACCATTTCAGTTCAACCCCATTTACATTTTGCAGTATTTCCAATAAAGTTCTATGATTTACACAATCAAATGCCTTTGATAGATCTAAGAAGATTGCAGTAGCTTTTTCACCTGAATCTATTATATCTATTAGTTTTTCAACTAGAGAAACTATGGCTGTCTTTGTTGATCTCCCTTTCTGGAAGCCATGCTGTTCATCACAGATAAAGTTAGCTTCTTGAAGGTGCAGAAGTAACCTATTTAGAACTACTCTTTCAAAAATTTTACTTATTACATTTAAAATACTAATGGGCCTATAGTTTTCTACCTTTTCTCTATCACTACTTTTGAAGATTGGCAAGATCTTCCCCTCTTTTAAGTTATCTGGAAAAACACCTTGTTCTAATGAATGATTAATCAGATGAATCAAAGGGTCTAACAATTGATCTTTACATTCTTTCAGAATTTTACTGGATACCCCATCCATTCCTACAGTTTTTTTATTATTTAAACTATCAATGATATTTGACAACTCGTCTTGGCATACTGGGTGGAATTTTAATTCGTTCTGAATCCCCTCAGTATTCCTCATGTTTGCATCACTAATACCTGTATTAAGAGATTTTTGAAGATCCTTAGCAACCAGTTGATAATATCTGTTAAAGAAATTACAAATGTCTACACTATCATCAATATATTTGTTATTTTCGTTAATTATTCTGGGGACACTAGTATAAGCATCTACATGAGCTACTTGCCTATTTTTGTTTATTACATCCCACACTGCTGTGTTAAAGTACACACTATTATTCAAAATTTCAGCTGTTTTCTTACATTTCGCTCTTTTCACTTCTTTCATATAGTTTTTCTTTAGAGCTTTGTAATTATCTTCACTTAACATATTTCTATATAGTTTGAATTCATCATATGCATCTTTAACCATATTTCTTTCTGCAAGGATATCATCAGTTATCCACTCTTCAATCTTGTCTAATTTGTTCTTTACAGGGACTTTTTTAACTGGACAACTCATAGTAATATGAAACCTTAAAATATTAATGAAACTATCATATTTGTCATTTAAACTATTGCTATTGTAAACCCTACTCCAGTTTTCTTGTAGCAGATTCTGCTTCAAACAATCGATATTCCCCTGTTCACATTGTTGAATTTCTTTCATTACTCTACTCTTTTTAATTGATTTATGACCTTGCAACCCCACCTCTAAGATTTGATAGTCATGATCAGATAGTTCCGAGCCGCCTAATCTTGTTTTAGAGTACCGTAATCTATATTAGTAAGGATGTTATCAATTATTGTTTGTGATGTTCCTGTGACTCTGGTATATTCATGAACTTTTATTTCCAAGTTATTCATGCATATAATATCCTTTAAATCTTTTGTCATTTTATTCTGTGTTGCAAAGTCTGTATTGAAATCTCCCGCTACAATAATGTTTGTAAAACGAGTAGTAGTAATCTCTAAAAGCCTATTGAATAGTTCACAAAAATTGTTCCATTCCCCATTTGGTGACCTGTAAATACCTAACACCGCTACTTCAAAATTATTGTTGATTTTTACTCTCAAACCAGTAACTTCTAAATCCATTTCCACAGCAAATTTCTCTACATATTCTAAATTAAATGTTTGCATATTCTAAGCATTTTTAGTGAAGATAGCTACTCCCCCACTTCAATGAGATGTCCTGCAATACGACGTTTTCAATGAATAGTTTGGAATATTAAGTTGTGACAATTCATCTTCTTTTAAACCATGCTCTGTGAAAATAGCTATATCAGGAGCCTCTTCTTTAAAAAATTCTTCAATTCTATCTATTTTGTTACAAATGTATTGAATATTCTGATGGAAAACAGTGAGTACCGGTACTTCCCTATCATCCCTTATTACTTTATTGTTGCTTTTGCATATTGAAGTAGATTTACTTAATCTCTTAGAATCTTGAGAGCCTTTCAGATTGCTACAAGAGTTCCTTCCACTAATGCTATCCTGATTTTTTGATCGATTAACGTCTTTTAATACAATTGAAGATATGAATTTATCATTTGAAACTAGTTTCCCTTCCCGGTTTTGAGCCACTTTACTAAAAAAGGTTCGTTAGATGATTGTTTAGGAGAATTATTGACAGTAGATTGCAAACGACTTTCAATCAGCTCTGCCAGCCAGATTGATTTAGATGTAGATCATGATTAGTGAAGTTTTGTTTTTTCAGCCTTTCATTTAGAAAACAAATCCCCAACTGCTTAGAATTCTTATTTTTTAGGCTGTTGATTGTATTATGAATTGATTTATTTGTTGACTTAATGGCTTCATTTAGCTCTGGCCTATCAAACCTATACGGAATTGTACTTATTATTACATTAGTTTTTTGGCTGAGTGGCACAATCTCTTTAATTTTTTCATTTATTTCAGGAAGATGTTTTAGATTAGGTTCATTTATATTGTTTGAGCCACCCAGTACTATTAGAAAATCGTTTTTTCCATAATCTTTAGTTTGTTCCTGTGCTGACTCTACGATTGCGTTTATAGGGGCACTTGGTTTGAAAAAGCTCTGAACTTCATACTTATTTTTTAATCTTTTATTTAGTAGGTCACTACAGTCTCGTCCATGACTGGATGTCAAGAGCAGTACTCTACCTTTCCTATCGTTATTTGCCCTTACTTTAGTTTTGGTTGCTGTTTGCAAAACCTGACTATACGTTTTTGTTTGACCATTTCTTTTTATTTTTTCCCCATTCGATTTAGGTTCTACTTTTTTTGTATTGATCTGAGGTTCAGATCTTACATTAGCCAAGTTTATTTTTGATTTTAATATTTCGATTTCCTGACATAGACCTACATTGACTCATGAGATTTAGTATTTCAGTTTTATGGTCTTCCTGCTGCAATTTTACAATAACTTCCAGAGATTTTATGTGATCCACTAACCCTATTCGTTCTTCCTCAGAAATTTTTAGTGATGTTTCTAATTTTGTTTTCAATTTGGTGTGATCACTCAATAGTTTAGCAACCTTTTCTTCTACATCTACAGTAGCTTTAAGAGCTGTTGGAGATTTTTTTGTTAATAATTGCTGAGATCGCGTAGCTACCTGAGTTTTAGTTAAACAATTAGATTTAGATGCCTTGTTTCGAATCATTTTCCTAGCTGAAAATTGTTTTCAATTGATTTTAGTTAAATGTTTAATGAAATATTACTTAATTTATTACAATTGTCAACTTGAGACTATTTAATTACAAGAAAATTTATCAATATCGGTACACCTAACCTCGAAAATAGAATTTGACTTTTTATTTAAATACTTTAACTTATATTAGACAAGTTAATGATGTAAATTATTAAGATATTATAAATACTAATAATAATAAACAGAAATACTACTTATCCGTTCGAATTATGCATATTCTATGCTTCAAAATTCGCAGAGCCTGTTCTGACAACATATGCACAGTACCACTGCTACCTCGATCCCAAGTACAGTGCAAATGCAAACTAATTATTTATATGTTTATTGGGACACAGGTTAGGAAAGGAAACCGCTTTCTCCCAGTTGGCTTTCCAGGAGTTTGTAATTTGTATACACGAATACACCCATCGGTTGAGAAATGGGTTGATTACATTGGGATAGTTACTCGCTAAGCGAGTAGCGAGTAGGACGTTACTGACCGACCGTGCTACAGCAACTCGGCATACCGAGCGGAATTATATTAAAAATTTATCTTCAAGAATCATCCCCATACTATGGAATTTCTAAGACAATAAATAATATTTCAACACAAAATTAAAATATGAAGTTTACCAACAATTATTCAATGAAATTTCATCAAAACAATATACAATATATCTCATCTGAAGTGTTATGCTGGCAGCCTGCGTGATTAAGTGTAGGGTTTGGCCACAATAATATTGTATCTTGGTGTTGGCTACTCTGCCAGCGTGTATAAATGTGACCAAATTCAAAGTTGAGAGCCTGTCTACTTTGAATTTGGTGACATTTATACTTGCTGGCAGAGTAGCCAACACCAAAATACAATATTATTGTGGCCAAAGCCTACACTTAATCACGCAGGCTGCCAGCATAACACTTCAGATGAGATATATTGTATATTGTTTTGATGAAATTTTATTGAATAATTGTTGGTAAACTTCATATTTTAATTTTGTGTTGCAAGATTATTTATTGTCTTAGAAATTCCATAGTATGGGGGTGATTCTAGAAATAATTTTTTTAATATAATTTGGCTTGGTATGCTGAGCTGCTGTAGCACGGTCGGTTAGTAACGTCCTACTCGCTACTCGCTTAGCGAGTAACTATCCCAATGTAATCAACCCTAAAGAAAAGGAAATTTAGCGCACGCGCAAATGTTCAAAGTCAGTGACGTCATCTATCCCAATGGAGACCCGGCTGCCGTGACTGTTGCCACTGCGAAGAAATTATTAATTTATTATAAATTATTGCAGTGTTTATTATAGAGCCTCAAACCTACTTACAGAGCTGCCAATCTCTCATAATCAAGTTTTTGATGTTGTTGAGGTCGATTGAATGAAGTTGAACTGTCGATATTTTTTATGTATCGATATTGCGACCCCTTTATGTCCACTCTGTCGCAGGCTCACTCTGCACACACCCGACAGACTGGGCCTACAATTACTAAGGAGTGGTACTCTTTGTCGCAGGCCCACTCTGTCGGATGGTGCAGAAATGAGAATCGACCCAGTCTGTCTCATGTCTCTGCATGCACCCTTCAGACTGGACCTACTTAGGAATGTGGACCACTCTGTCGTCAGAGTAAAATAGAAATTGATCAACTCTGTCGTCAGCGTAAGACAGAAATCGATCAACTCTGTCGTCGACTACCTTTGGCGTCGTCAGTACAACAAATGATCCAACTTAGAACATACAGTAGAACAGTAACAGTACTAACTAAACCAAAAATGAGGCTCAACGGCAGACTGGCAGATTTTCTAGTTTAGTTATTGTGAGTGAATAATACACAAGGCGATCAGTTTCACTTGATATAATAACCTACAAGGATGTAATAAATGGACAATTAATATAAGTTAAATTCCTACGAAATCTGCAGTAGCAAAAAAATGGCGTCTGTGAATACTTCCGATTTTCACGATCTCTGCAGAATATGTGGGAACAAAACCAGTGTTCTTATGAGATTACATATATTTGAGCGAGAAGGGGTGTTGAGACAGGTTTATAAGAAAATCTCGGAATGTCTTCCAATTAAGGTAATTGCAATTTTTTGTCATTTTACCTAATATATTTCTGCTTCCAAAGTTTATTGGAACGATTATTGAGTAACATACGAAATGAGTTTGGCGCTGGGTCAGTAAAATAATTATCAGACAGGGGTCCCCGAATTCTCTTCCTGTTCAGGCCCCCCCCCCCCGACGAACTTTCAAAAAAATGTAACTCACTTGATAAAAGGAGGCCCCAAGCCCCCCAACTGTTTTCTGCCCCGGCCCCCGGGCAACCCAGAGACCAGCGACGGACCTGAAATAGATTACTACAACTGAAGCTCTAAAAGGTAATAACATGTAGCCTAATAAAAACTCTTGATGAAAATGAATAGTAAAATTAAAAATGATAGTACACCAGTTAATAACTTTAGGGTCTTACCTATCTCCCGACCCCAGGACCGAAAAAATATTCATAAACAAACTAGGATATCCATTAACTTACAACATTTAGTAACTTAATTTTGAATCAAATTTGTGTCAACTCCTACTATGTAAAACACTATAATGTAGTGAGCACAGAAAGAATAAAAATGAGTGACGCAAAAACTGGAAAGTGTGCAGAAGACACATTCAAAGTTGCGTTTTTGAGCCTATGGTAAAGGCTGTATTATGAATTTATTCTGATTTCTGCTTATAAAAGCAGACATGCATTTGAAATTTCACATAATTAACTTATGCAGAATACTGTTAAGAACACAGAAGAAATTATATTAAATGTCGCAAATATTGGGATGTTTAAAAGCTCATTCGAAGTTGCATTTTTGGGCCTACTTCTTTGCTATGTAATCTTATGTAAATTCTTATTTTAATTTGTTGAGGTGAGGCTCAATTTTAATGTGAAAGGAACTCTTGTACACTATAAAAAGCTTTATCAACTAAATATTTTTCAAATTATGTTTTAAATATTTCTGTATTTTGAACTCTAAATACTGCGGTAGCTTGTTGTAGAGTTTCCTACAATATATCTAGGTTTTTGTTTGATTAAGCTACTATTTTGACTCACCAGTGATAATCTCCTCTGCTTCTTGTATAATAATCGTGTACGTCATAAGCCGCGTCTCCACCAACCGAACATGCTCGGCGAACAGAGTTCGCTGGAATCAGCTGATGTCGCCGAACATTTTTTTGGAGTTGGTTTGGTGTGGACGCCTTCTCGAACATTATGATCGGTGTGGTGGGGTTAGTGGCGGGAACCTGTTGTTGGTCGTCACTGTTCGCTCACAGACCGAACATCTCAATTGAACTTACGAACATGTTCGGTGACCCATATGTTTAATGTTTGTCCGTTTTTTGTATTCGCCAACAATGTTCGGCAGACATGTTCGGTTGGTGGAGACGTGGCTTTACACATGTAAGCAGCTGCTCACCCTAGGGTACAGTTTGGAAGTCTCTTCAACAACGGCCTACATGAATCTATTCCATTTACTCTTTCCATACACCTATCAGCTTTCTTTTGGATCTTAAACACCCTATCAAGGTTTTGTTTTGATGAATTACCCCCTACTAAGATAGCATACCTAATAGGCCCACTCAAGATTTATAGGCTATCATACGAATTCTTACAGAGTATTATTATTATTTAATAAAAACACCAAAAAAACAAATTTAATAGTACATCACAATCAGATACACTGTATTGGACTATGTGTTTGCACAGTAAGTTAGATATATTATAAGATAAAATATATACTTCAAGATTTCCATCAGCAAAGCCAAGCTTGTGCGCCGGATGAAAATCAAAACAATAACACTTATAAACAACCTTAAAAATAACTTATATCCAACATTATAAAAATACAGTGCCTATTTTAAAATAAACATTTGCCTTCACCCAAGTATCAATTCCAAGAGTTTTAGTTTTATTCGTGAATGGTATCAGCTCTATGGGTATCACGTTAAGAAGTTTACAGCAAATATAGAGAGTTTGATGTCTGCAAATGCGTTTATTGAGATTTGGAATCAAAACTAGATTCCTTAACGGTCTTATATTGTAATCAATCTGTCTGAAATTGAATAGTTCTCTATTGGAATTTATGTAGCCTATACAATAAGTTTCTTCATAAATAATTGTCTTACAGTTAATACTTGGAATTCATCAAAGATCAGTCTACTTGTATAAAGTATAGGTCTACCCAGTACTGCTCGTATTATATATTTTTGAATAATGAACAACTTGTTAAAGTGTGTGTTCATTGCACCCCCCCCCCCCCCATACCTCAATACAGTATTGCAGAATGGATTCGGCGTAAGCCTTATATATTAGTCTAATTATATCTAAATTATTCAACTTATTTATTCTATAGAATTGGAAAATTAAATATCTCAATCTAGAAATCAGATAATCAATATGACTCCTCCACTTGAGATGTTGATCAACAATAATTCCCAGGTATTTCAAAGCAGTTGGCCTATCCAAAGGTGCACAATTACATTTGTGAAATGCAAGACTATTAGAGTTACTGTTGAAGTTACAGGTTTCAAAATGGATTTTTAGTAATTTGTTTATAGGTGGTTGACCTTTACTATCTGGAGAAAAAGCTAGGTACTTTGTTTTCTTAGCATTAACAGTTGAAAGGTTATGTCTGAACCATAGCCCAATTTTATGGAGAAGGACTTCAGCGTTTTGATAAGTAGACTCCCAAGTATCACTAGAGCTGTAACAGCTGTATCATCGGCAAAAGAGATAGTAGAACTATTTTGGTGCTTTATATTAAAAATATCGTTGACATATATAATATAGAGGAGAGGTGATAGTACCGTACCTTGAGGCAATCCAAAAGCAGACAATTTCTCCAAACTATATCATCCAAAACCTGAAATCTTTCTAGAAGATAGCTTTTAAATAGATTCAGAGGTGTCCCACGAATTTCATAATGTTCCAGCTTAGCAATTAGTTTATGATGTGGCACAGTATCAAATGCCTTTGCAAGGTCAAGGAATATCGTAAGAGTCTTTTCATTTTTTTCAAAGCCTTTATTTACTTTATTGATAATATTAAGTATTGCATCTCTTGTGCACCTTTTTGATTGAAACCCATATTGGTTTACATTAATAAGTTTTATTTTCTCTACGTAGTTAGTTAATCGTTTTTTTATTAATTTATCCATAATTTTTGTAAAATTACTCAGTAAACTTATTGGTCTGTAGTTTTCTGGCTTTGACTTATCACCAGACTTATAAAGAGCTTCAATTTTTGCAATTTTAAAACTTATTGGGAAATATCCTTCTACGAAACATTTATTTATTATAGTTGCTAAAGGTTTAGAAACATATTTAGCAATTGATTTTAAAGTTATATTGTTTATTCCGTCTATCCCAGGTGCTGAATTGTTTTTTGAATTTCAATGTGATCAGTAGGAAATAAATAGAAATTAGAGGTTTCACTTTTAGGTTTATTTATAAAATCAGGAAATGTGTCATTTGAGTTACAGTCAATTTTACTTGCGTAAAATTTACCTACGTTTGCAAAAAAATTATTAAGTCTATTGGACTCCACTTTTACTTCAGATTTTATTGCCTTAATGCTCATCATTTCTTTGACACATTCCCAAGTTTTCCTAATATTACCTTTATTCTGTAGTAATTCAGTCTTGTATGTCTTATAATTGTATTCGGAGTATTCCTATAAGCACAATACTCACTTTTCAATTGTGTATTAAGAGGATTTTTTACAACTTTTTTATACATTTTATCCCTTTTCCTAATACAATTTATGAGTCCTCGGCAAATCCATGGCTTTAGAGGTTTGTTCTTATGGACCGTTTTTATCGTAGTTGTGTGTTTATCAATGAGCTCTTTAAGTCTATGGATGAAACTATTGGTTACATTATCAATGTCCTCGTAGGATAAAATATTAGTAAAATCCCAAGTTTCTTTTTCAATTTCTTGTTTGAGTGCATTATAATTAATTTTAGTTTTGTGATTCATAACAATTTTATTTATTCTATCCTTGGTATCTAAGCTGACTGCAACACAAAAGTGGTCTGTAATGGTAGTTTTCAGTACAGCGCTAATTATTGTATTATGTGATGTCGGCCTTTTTATAAAAATATGATCGATACAAGACTTGCCACTATTATGAATTCTGGTAGGTTTGTTTATGAACGATTCAAAGCCATTCAGGTTGAGCACACCTACATATTCATGAGTCAGTCCACCACCATCAAGTAAATTAATATTCATATCACCAATAAGAATAGCATACTCAGAAAGATTACACAGATAATGATCAATTTCATTTATGAATAAATTAATATCGGTAGATGGAGATCGGTATATAGCAAGAATTGTATAATCAGCATTATTAAGCTAGGTTTACACTATATAGCTATATAGCCCTGCTATATAAAAAATAAGCTACATATAGCTCCATCATTATAGCTCTGCTAGATGTAGCTCTGCTATAAGTAAATTTTATGCCATTTCATATTGTAGCAGAGCTACATATAGCTTGGGAGGAACCGGAGTGTTCAGTTTCCAGCCAGATGAACTTTGAAATAATTATTTACAATGTTCATATTATGAAGATTTATGAACAGTACGGTAATATTATATTCTTCTTATTCTCGATTCAAATCAAGTTCACCTGATTGGTCAAGACGGGACATTACAGGCTTGTTTCATACTGAATCAGCTTTGGGTAAACTGACCGATGTCGTTTACCCGGCATAATCGCTTTGCATCATATGATTTCGAAAATCGTCTAGATGTGAAGCGCTCCATATGATACAATGATCAGCCTGGCAATTGTGTGTGGAACTATCCTATTCAAACAAGATTGAAATGAACACATCGATGAATGCTCCTTTTTGTTTAATATTGGGCCGATCCTTTCGAAACTTGTATGGGACCAATGCTGAACGATGCTCTTTCATTTTTAAAAAAATTCGTTCAAATGATCGATGTCCAAACATTAAAAAAAAAAACAGGTCGAATATAGAACCTTGTTCTTTTTGGAAGTCGGATCAACTTTATAATGTTGTCTTTACTCCAGTCGAATTCACTTAAAAGATTCTCCATTGTTGCACAAAGAAAATGAGTAGATCACAGTAAAAATGCGACATCGAAGGTACCGCGGCGGCCTATAGGGAGGGGGCAGCTACATGTAGCTCTGCTACAAACAAAAATGCACGTGTAGCAGAGCTAGATATAGCTCAGATTTCCTTTGAAGTTTAATATCTAATCTAATACCATTGGACTGTTCTAACTCAAATACTGTTCTATTACACTCAATATTTTCACTCATGTAAATGCTTACGCCGTCACATTTTGTTTTTTTACTAGGTTGACAAAAATGATTGTAACCGTTTACGTTATACATAAATTTATCATCATCTGAAATCCAAGTTTCTGTTAAAATAATCACATCATATCTAACACTGCTGTTTTGAAGCCAAATAATAAATTGATCAAAGTTCTTCCTAAGGCTACGTATATTGAGCTGGATAATATTGAAAAGTATACCAGATTGACAAAAATGTTTCGGATGGAAAGCAAGTGTGTCATCAATTTCCAGAGTATTATGAAAATCTATTTCTTCTACATTAATTATTCTATTATTCATATTGAATTACTATTGTAGTTGGTCCTATCTATTTCTAATTGAAGTGCACTGTTTACTGAGTTTAATATTATAGGATAGTTTTGTATAACAATTTTTTGTTGAGTCAACCTAATACAAAAATTTATTTTGAATGAATGAATTGCCCTCAATTTAAGGTAGTATTTTCTAATGGTCATAATCCGTTCTATCTATCAACGTTTGAATTGCTTTAATATACGTGGGACAGCTTGTATTGTTTACTTTATGTTTATGCTCCTTTTTCTGTTTTTTGAAATTACACATATATGTTCTTGCAATTTGTTCAGACAGGTTTTAAAATCATGGCCCTCCAAAGCGCGCAATGATCACAAATTGTTGATTTTATTTTACAAAACTTTGAAACATGACCTATACCCTGACATTTGAAACAACGAGAGATCGCAACATAGTTTTTCACTCGACAAGAGGTCCAATCTACATAAATACGTGCTTTATTTATGATTTCTCGGCGGATGTTAGAAGAGCATTCAACTACTCAATGGTTGTTCTCTTTCCTTCTTGTCCTACTTTGAATAATGAGCTAAATTCCTTGTCAAATTTTGATTTATTCATTGTGCT
Source organism: Conomelus anceps (assembly GCA_948455865.1). Classification (NCBI taxonomy): domain Eukaryota; kingdom Metazoa; phylum Arthropoda; class Insecta; order Hemiptera; family Delphacidae; genus Conomelus; species Conomelus anceps. The sequence goes on from OX418217.1 coordinate 39,373,197, forward strand.
CGAAAAATTTCTATTATATATATCCATAACTAGTTTACTCTCATTCAATTCTACTGGACGTTGTATATTATTACTCTTCGTTTTTTCAAAGTGGGTACGCTAATTTCAAATTCCTTATTATTAACAATACCTTTTCCCAAAACCTTATCCTTATCTTCTGATGGGTCCATCACTAATAAAACTCCACCACCGCGCACGTTCACTGCCTTTTTTATTTTTAAAGATTTCTCTTTTGGGATGATTTTTTCAACGCTTCCCTAATTTTTGCACTATTTTCACTATCACTTCCTGTAACTGTGCTGGGTTTCACTATTACAATATTGTTTTTCTCGACGACTTTCCGCAGTAATTGTTGTCTCTTCTCAGGCTGCTTCGACCCATTTATCTTTGCTGGGAGTTGGTCCGCTTCTGCGAACGATCTTGTAGGCCTCAACTGTCCTCTGGAAATCTCAGTTGTGAGCTGGCTTACGCTTTTCTCCAATTTTTCCAGTCTGCTTATTACTTCGTTCCCTGTCTTTTTTTGGGTGTTGCGCCTCGTCTCGACCCTGCTTATCATTATTCCCAGTTTATTACAGAGTAAGTTGAAGGCATCGAAATCACTCCTAGGTAGCTTCTTCTTATCGAAAGTAGTACTGCCCCAAGTTATGAGATCATTGTACAAGTCATTGAGACTTCCTACGTCCTCCAAAAGGCTGCGGTCCCCTACGTTGACCGTGAGATTTAATGAGTCCTCTACGTTGATTAGAGAGTCCTGATTTTCCTCTTCTTCCTCGAATTCTCTAACCAGAGAAGTTGGTAACTTGACTAGCCTATCCATACTTTTAACCAGTTTTCGTAATTCAAGTTCCTATATTTTTCATAACTAGTTTCACTCAAATTAGAAACACAAATACGAAAACGAAATATCGCTGATTGCTCGAATACTGTGAACTACTTTACTACGACTACAATCTACTGGCACTACGATGTTTACTCTACCGCGTTCGGCTGAATACAGGTTTAGTCTTATGCTTTCACATAGCTGCTTGGTATCAAAGTAGAACGAATAATGATCATCATGATGATAGAACGTTTGTGCAACCGGGGAAAGAGTTTCTATTTAAGCATGGTGCTTTTAAAGAAAACTCAGTTTGTCAAGTTTGGTGTGGAACTTTCGGTCAGCAAGGGCTCCCTTCAATTTCGCTGCCAAATTTTTTTGGCAAAGCAAGAAGAAAGCATTTTGTGGATCTAGTTGTTTATGGGTTGGACGCCTCTTAAATGATGCATTTTTCAAATTGTTTTTAAATTTTTTTGTGAACAATTTGCGACCTCTACAAAAGTTTATGGGATTATTGCTCTCTGTGATGTGCAGATTTCATGTCGAAAATTTGTTGGAAAATTTGAATCGGGAATACGAAATACAGTATTTACCCAAAGGCATTTGATTTTAATAGAGTTCCATCACATCATTAGCCAAAATTGAAAATTGTACACGGGGAATCCCCTGGAGTTATGTAGGAGCTATCCAGATCGACATTATGAGGCTTACATGTTTTGGACAGGTTCTGAAAATTTGACATTAATATTTTACCGTTGATTTTTAATTGAATTTTAATATTTTAATTTTGTTTGCAGGTGTTGAATAACGATATATTACCCAAAATGGTATGTGAAGAGTGCGTCTATAAACTTGATCTACTATACGATTTCAGAGAAAATAGCTTAAAAACTGATGTTATTTTGAATAATATATTGAAAGGAATCTCCTCAAATACAAACACGGACAAAGATCTTAAATCAAGCGTTATGATTCCTCCTCTCAATGTAAGTAAACTATGATGAATTTAAAATTGATGGAAAATACTTATTTGTGAAGATTTTGTTCATATCAGTCATTTATATAGTTTATGGAGTTCTTTGCCTGAAATACAGCATTTCTTTTATTAAATAACTTCAAAAATACCTGGGGCTGAGGGCTCCTAAGGAAGCATTTACATTTTCACAACTTCAATGTAATTTTTTCACACAAATGCTGAATTGATTTTTTGTCCAATGACTCAATCCAATTAAGACATCTCACAATAAGGCATATCACAAATGTAGGTTCGTTCTGAAGAGTGGCTGTGACTGAAGGTTCTAGGTTATCTGAAAGCAGCGCAAGGGTATGAACTCCTTTGCTGCAGACCTTATAACTACGCCTTTTACTAAAGAAAAATTCTTTCTTAGTAGGATAGAACTTGAATGAGTTTTGCAGGGGGTGAATTTCTAAAGCTGATTGAAAGTTGCAGTGTAAAATAGACATAAATGTGGGACTTAATCTCAATGGGTAAGCTAATTATCTCTTGGTCAGGGTTTATGTAGTGCCTGTCACCTGGTTTTTATTCATAAAAATGTAATTTATGTTTTGCATTATGCTGTCACTTCCATTTTCTTAGTAGTTCTTCACCACCATTTGTGAATTTATTTGACCTTCGATTGAGCCATGAATCTCGTTTAGTGAGCAAGAGAATTGTTTTGAAGTACACTGTACATTCATACGCGGTGTCAGCCTACCTCATATTAGGTGTCTTAATAGACTGCATACATAGCCACTATAGTATTAGTGCAGCATATGGCAGATTCCGAATTGAGCATATCAAAAAATGTGGATCCCTTGGTTATCCGAATTTGGATATAGAATTGGCGTTAACAACCAGTAATCTTTTTTTAAACAGATATAACAATAGTCCAAGAACTATGGTGTCTATGTGTTTTCAGTATCTGGCATGTTATGCTGTACTAATAAAACTCTGTGAAGTATGTATGCATTTTATTCTTAAAAACCGTTCTCTTGTTCACTACACTGGGTGCATGACTCAGGTGAAGGTCACATTGTATTCATAGATGACAGGGGAAAAGTTACTGATAAAAGAAGTGACGCCATAATCAAAAATATAAATTTTTTATGAATAAAAATCAGCGAATTCGGCTCACATCAGTTATTTTTTAAGACATAGTAGGTGTCTGACATGTCTGTTAAAACAAGAACTGATAAACTGTCCAATTGGAATTATGAATATTGAAGAAACTAGAATACATTGAAAATAATAATTTTAATCAAATTCGATTGTGAGTTTTTAAGGATATTATCAAAACGAAAGTCTATATTATTATTATTATGTTTCTGTCCATGATGTGGACCCCCATTGGGGGATCACACAAATAGACAAGTAAAAAAAGACATTCAACAAGCAAAAGTGCATGTACTCTTATCAAAATATCGACCTACAGTAGCATTTTCACACATGAAAAACTCATTCAGGGAATAGAATGGGTTCTCCTGGAGGAACTTCTTCAATCTTCTTTTCAGAATCAATGATGGCAAATTCCTTGCTGTAATGGGAAATTTATTCAGGATCCTTCCAGGCAGGTAAGCCTAGCTGACCTGCGTTCTCCCAAGTCTGCAGTATGGGAGGTTGAGTCTGTGCCTATTCCAGGTGTTATGCCCATGTACATCCCCCCTAGTAGGCAGGACCTCTGCCTCCCTAACAGTCTTAACCACAGACCTGAAAATGAAAAGGACAAACACAGTTAAGATACCTTGCTCAACAAAGAGTGGCCAACAGGGGGCCAGGTATTCAGTGCCACATACAATTCTTATAGCCTTTTTTTGTATCAACAGAATAGACTTCACCTCAGCCACTCCACCCCAGAGCATGATGCCATATGACATCACACTGAGGAAGAATGCATGATAGCTCATACAGAGATACACTGCTGGAACACAGCTCTTTAGACTCCTCAGCAGGAACAGGACTCAGTTCAGCCTACAGCAGACACTCTGTATATGCTTCCCCCAAGCAAGTTTCCTATCCAAATGAAAGCCAAGTAGCTTTACAGCCTACTCATACTGTAGACCATTCCTGAGGTTAAAAACAATAGACTGTGTCTTCTTATTGTTCAGAGCAAACCTGTTCGCAGTAAACTAGTCTGCTGCTGCCCTCCTGGATGCACTCATACCTTTGCCAACATCCAGAAGTGAGGTGTCATCTGCATAGCACACAACCGTCCCATCACCTGAAAGAGCCACATCATTTATCATTATTAGGAAGAGCAGGAGGCCCAACACAGATCCCTGGGGCACCCCATAACTCAGAGCTCTAACCTGTGAAAAAGCACCATTTGCATGAACAACCTGCCTGTGTCCCCCCCCCCCCCAAGTATGAGCGCAGAAGCTGGAGAGGGCCCCCAACAACACCATAAAGAGCCAGTTTAGAGAGAAGAATTCCATGATCCAGGGTGTCAAAAGCCTTGCTGAGGTCACACAGTGTCAGCCCAGAAAGGTCTCCCCTCTCATAACTATCACAGATGCTTTAAATAATCAACTCAACAGCCCCCACCTTCCAGCCCTGAACCCAAACTGAGTGTCAGCAAACAGACCATTAAGCTCACAAAACTTGTACAGTTGACTGGCAATGACAATCTCAAATATTTTAGGAAGAATAGGCAATATTGAAACTGGCCTATAATTGTTAGGGTCCAAATGAGAACCTTTCTTAAAGATTGGTACAACCCTTGTCAACTTCAACTCACCTGGAAACACACACCGTGAGCTAGACATATTTATACAATGAGTCAAGGGAACCAAAATTAATAATTGATTTTGGTTCCCTTGACTCATTAAATTATTTAATAATACGTTTTAAAAACCTACTTGACATACAGTAAATATCCCTGCTTGAGGAGCAGTTCATGGTTGATCTACAGGACATCCTTGTGTGTGACACTGCACCACACCAGTGTAGCCATAGGCAGCCACCTGGCCCCCATCGGATGACGCATAGGCGATGCACCAATGTTGGTGCCACAGACAACGTCATTCCTGCCGCTATCTGCTCAACAGAATCAATCCAGTGGTTGTTCAGAACATCTGACAAGAGCGGAATGCCCCCAGGAGCAGACTGTGACTCATCACAAATGACGTTCCATGCTGCCAGACATCTGTTGGTGCTCTACTTATAATATCAGCATTATAAGACAACTTAGCCTTCTCAGCCTCCAGCTGGTAACGATTTTTAAGATCAATATGGACCATCTTTGAATGGTTAGAGCCATCCACTCTGTATTTCTCATAAGTCATAAGAACAAGATCCCTAAGGGCTATGTTATATGTGCGCTAATAACGTGGCGCTGATGTCGCGGGAAATAGGGCGCTAAAATTCCAAGTTATACATGACGCTACTAACGCAGCATTGAACACGCATCGCTAGCGTGTGCCCTGTTATACACAGCGCTGACAGCGCGTTGTCTACGCGTGCATTGTCATATAGTCATTGCGTCATTTTCTTTCCACGATGGACACCATCCAGTAGGTTTAAATCAATTCAAATTAATTCAATTAGCCTAATTCAAATTTCAAATACAAGTGTTGAACAAAGTATTTTTTTTTCAATTCAATTTTTTATTCACTCAAATGATACAAAAAAAACAATACAAAGTTGTGACAATAATAAATTTTAGTAATCAGACAAAGCAATTATTCTAAATAGATGTCACCTCATTTATACGGCTGGAGATGAAAACTACTGGTATAAGTGAATCACTTGTTTGCCAGTAGGAGTATAATCAACTGTTTCTAATTCTTAAGCTAATCATTTGAAATCGGTTAAGGAAACAATACATTATGCAAAAAATTATCAAATATATCGCAATTATGTCCAATAAAAACTATAATTAATTGCGCACTACAATCCCAAAAATAATAAACAATTCTCAGAAATAGCAAAATGAAGAATGTTATACTATATTAAGATCAAAGTAATAATACCGGAGTATCCAGTTTTTGAAACTTATTTGAACTGATACTGTAGGTACATCAATAAGCTCGTTCGGGAAGGAGTTGATAATCCTTGGAGCAATGTATACCAGCTGCTTACGAATGACTGTTATTACTTTTAACTTATGTTATTACAATAATTAATAATTTTTACTTTTTACTTTTATTATTACAATTGTATCATTCCAATACAATTGAACACAAGTGTTCAATTTGATGTGTTTTTTCCTTACAAAACCTTATTAGAACCCAAGCATAGCATTCACTCATCAACCATAAATGATGAGCTAGTTATCATTACCTCACTACAACAATGGCGAACTAATATGAAGCAGAGATAACCACAGACTATGACTGGGCGTCAGATGCGCTTCGACAATGCTGTGTATAACTTGGTTCAGCGTTGCTAGCGCGGCAGGTTGCGCTAGCAACGCTCAACGCCCAGCTAACGCGAACTCGCCGACGACAATGTCGTTCGTATAACTTGCACCATTGATATCCCATTGCCCCAATGAGCCGACGCTAAATGCGCCGCGTTATTAGCGCTCGTATAACATGGCCCTAAGATTCAACAGTTCCCTGCTTATCCAGGATGATGCTTTTCTTCTTTTGTTTCTGGAAGCCACAAGAGGAAAGTACTGTTATGGGTTCTATGTCTAAAATAACGCTGGCAACACTTAAATTTATCACTCACTCTTTATTTACACAGATAATCCACAACACGCACTGATCAGTAATGTCTTACACGAAATAAACAATCAAAAACAGATAAATCAATACTGTTCAACTGATGAAGAGATTTCAATATTACTGTACAAAAATCAATCACTAAATATTAAAAAGGCCAATCTAATATAAAATAATAACTGTTCAATAAACTGTCCAATACTATTCAAATTAAACTTATGTAGCACAAGTCCATAATACAATAATTATAGCTATGAGTAGAGTTCACTCCTATGAATTTAAAAAGGTAAAATAATTCTCACTAAGGCACAATATATGGTAATTAATTATCAGAGAACTGTCAATACTTGTTTATCACAACGAATTTCAAAAAAGACTGAACTTTTTTCCAAAGTTCTCTCTCTTATTTATATATTTTTCCATTATCTAGAAAGAACTACATTTTTCCATTAACTTCTACCAAATTCGATAAGATTCCTAAATAAACAAATAAGAAGTTCTCGCATATTCCACAATATTTGATAGGATTCCAATAAACTCCAATCAAACACCTAGAACATTTTAGCACAGTTCAAAGTAAATATATAATAATAATATTTTATTTCGCCAAAATACAAAAATACAAATATAAGAAATTCACAATATAAAGTGTATAACACATTTTTGGTACAGCCAGCAAAGTAAGTACTTGAGCGCTAGCTGTGAGTTCATTGAATAATATTACTAGTAAACATAGAAAGCTCGTGAAATGAGAAATGAGAGAAATCAATAATGAATTTAAAGGTAAAGTAATAAAGATCTTACAGTATCTCCATGAGGTGACAAAACTAAAAAACAAACAATTCTCACCCTTTCATTGTAAATCAATCGAAAAACAAATCAAAAAATATTCACCAAAATACAATTCAATAACATACTCTTTAAAAATATATAAAAACAAAATAGACAGATATAATTCTTCCATAACTTAAGAACAGAAACAATCAAAATATTAAAACAATACCCATAATTACAAAAAGCACAATGTTAATTACAGGTCTTTGTTTAGTTCAAACTCTGTATTATTATACCGTAAAATAACAAAAAAAAAATTAGCTTGTGACACCAATTCAGTGCCTGCAATCGATTTTACTGAAAAACTAAATCTATAATAATTAAAATAACAATAATATTAAAATTTAGGTAGCATGGAATAAATATTCTGTTGAACCCATATAGTTATTTCCTTTAGGAGAACTTTAGTAACTTTTCTGTCTTTGAAGTTTATCGGAATTTTGTTTGAAAATATATTACAAAGGTACTGTAGTTTTCATATAACTTGGCAGCAGTATGCTAGGTTCAGATGTAGCATGTTCCATCTGCTACACGCTGCCAAGTTATATGAATACTACAGTAAGTGTATTGGTGTCTGCAAACTATTAATCTTATAAAATCTATATTAAAAAAACTTGATACTGCCGGACGCGTTTGATAGGGTATCATCCTGGTTTCTAAATTATTTACATTTTTATTTAGGTGCAAAACAATCTTTATTACAAACACCTGCCTAAGTGTGGGCACATCAAATTCTTCAAAAAAATTTCTACTTTGGTATCTCCTCGGTCTACCCAATGCTGCCCTTATAAGATGTTTTTGCAAAGTGAATATTTTATTAAAATGACAATCAAACGCACCACTCCATGCTTCAATAACATACTGAAATAAAGAATGGGCATAAGCAAAATAAATCGATCTTTTTATATTTAAGTCCTTCAGTTGATTAATTTTGTGTAAAAAATATAGATTGAAAATTCAAGTTTAGAAGATAAATAGTTCATATGAGAATCCCATTTCAAATTTCTATCGACCATTATTCCCAGATATTTTATAGAAATAACCTTTTCAATTTTTTGGCACAATCATAGTATTTGATGCACAGTGTGAATAATGCATTTTCAATTGTAATAAATCATTTGGTTGACCTGCAGCTGTTGGAGAAAAAGTAATATATTTTGTTTTTTTAAAGTCAACAGTTAAGATAATGATCATTCATCCAACTTTTCATCATTCTTAAACCCTCATTAGCTCTTTGGTACCCTTCAAGCCATGATTTCCCGGAAAATAAGAGTGCTGTATCATCAGCAAACGAAATCTGGGTACAATTTGATATAGGTAATTTCAGAGCATCATTCAAATAAATTAAAAAAAGTACTGGGGAGAGCACTGACCCTGTGGTAGACCAAAATTTGATTAATAATCTGTCACAGATATCCCACTCAAATTTAATGTTTGTTTTCTATCTTGAAGATAGCTGGCAAGAAGGTCACCACACCCCCCTAATCCCACATTTTTCCAATTTATTCAATAAAATACTATGAGGGACCGTATCGAATGCCTTTGCCAGATCTAAGAAGATAGCCAATGTTTTTTTTATTGATTTTTCTCCAGAAAATTATTAATATTTAGGTAATTTAAAATTCTTTTTTTAATAATTTTCTCCATAATTTTAGAAAAATTATTCTAAATACTTATGGGCCAATAATTTTCTGGTTTAGATTTATCACCTGATTTGTGCAATGCAATTATTTTTGCAGATTTGAATGCCATCGGAAAATAACCCTCTGCAAAGCATCTTTTTATGACATGTTCCAATGGGTGAACAATTTAATCACTTATTAGTTTAATACAATGTGTACTAATATTATCTACACCTGGAGAGGCATTATTTTTCAACTCTCCAATTACTTCAGAAATCTCTGTTATATTAGTTGGATAGGAGCATACTTTTTATTGGAGGTGAATTCCATGACTTTGGTATTTCAATATGATTTGTAGAGTCCAACAGTTTATTTGCATGGTCTACTCCAACATTCACTCCAAATATCATAAAAGTGTCAAAAGAATAGTAATTAATTGCTTTGTCCAGAAGATTTGTTGACACAAGTGATAACACTGTAAATCCTTCTTTCTGTGTTCATTTTCACTAAGCATGTACTCATTAAACATGCCCAGAAAGCAGTTGAAGAATGCTGTAAAGTTGGAATCTGCATCAAAATGTTGAAGGAGCACTTGCCAGTTCACATCTCTTAGTCCACTCTGAAACATCCCAACTCTGCTCTCTATAATTAACCTTGTTTTGGTACAAATAGGCAACTGGTTAGGCCTACCTGATACATGATTTGCCCTGGAGATGGGAGACACTATACATTTGATTGCTTCATGATCACCCAACTCATAATGCACCACTCTTGACCACACATTCTCATTCAGCATCAGACTGGAGGCAACATTATCTAGACAAGCATCCAATCTAGTAGGTTGGTGTATTGTCAAATATAAATTCAGAGATCTTAACAGGTTCTGTAAGTCACATGTTTTTGTGTTCCTGACAAGTATATTTATGTTGAAGTCACCTCCAATTATAAACTCAAATCTTGAGTTGAGCTCCTTGAGCACAGTAATCAAGCCCTCCAAGGCCCAGAAAAAAACATCAAGGTTGCCTGATGGTGGGCAATACACTACAATTATGTACATCTTAGCATGCACCAGAGTCACAAAAGCAAACTCATGCTCACCCTCCAAGCAGAAATGCTCCACATTTACAGAAGCAGCATTCAATTTATACCTTACAAAATTGCATCACCTCCATTCCTCTGAGCAATATGAGAAAAACCAGCAGCCAAAGCAAACTCATTTATCCTAATCATCTCCAGGTCACACTTCCTCAACCAATGCTCTGAGAAGCACAACACACCATACATTTTGCTCTGCATTATTACTTCAATTTCATGCAACTTATTTCTAAGGCATTGCACATTACAAAAAAGCAATACAAGTCTATCATTCACTGCACAGGCTGGCCCTGACACCATTATTTCATCTTGCCTACACTGGGTCTCATGAATAAAAAACGCCTCAATGTAACATTCTTTGGCCATAAGGAAGGCTCTGTTATTTTTTTGCAATGATTGAAGTCAATACCTAACTTTAAACTTTCATAAATACCCTTTGAGTTTAGCCCATCCACTGATATATTAAACTGGGAGAAAGCTGATGCCAAAAATGATTCCATATCAGTCACAGAAGTTCCTTTTTTAATTCTCCCCAAGTGAAACCAAGCCTTTTTTTCACCAGTCAGAAGTTCCAAACCTATCACACCTGAGCCTATGATAATATTCTGGTCAGATTTACAATTATTTACTCTTTTTGTTGACTTTCTACCTGTCACTGTTTTCCAATCATTTTCATTTTTCCTCACAGATAAATTTGTATTGTCAATGTCTGTATGTTTAGTACTAACCTGAAATTCAGACCTATGGCTTGTTTTTGAGGTTACAGTATTTGTTTGTTTTTTATATTGTCCATTGAGAGCTGGGAAATTATTTTCATCCACAGTCAAGTTCACATTTGCTATTTTTTTCATACTTTGCCACTTTAGATTTTACAGCACTTGTTTGCAGTAACTGTTTTGTCAAAGTATTCTTTCTAGTGACAATTGTTTCAATCTCCTTGGGATTGGGACTACTAAAACCTTGTAAATTGAGGCTACAAATGGACGATCTTCTACTATCACTAATATTTTCCAACTGAAGATTGGGGTTACATTGTAAAGCAGAATTCAACTTACCAAACAATTTGGCATTTTGGTATTTTGGTATTTATATAGAAACGTTACTTGTCAAATTTTCTAACGAAACTTTCCCTATTTCAACCTAACACCTTACTGAATAATAATACAGTGTAATTTTTTGGGGGCAATGACTATTTAACAATAAAATTTAAGTTTTCCAGTGGTACTATTTTTCTTAGGCATAAGATCACATTTCCATTTGTGAAAAGCCGCAGTGCCAAAAATCACAACATTCTTCAAGTTTGAGAATCAGCTGACTCACTAAAGCCGCGTCTCCACCAACCGAACATGTCTGCCAAACATTGTTGGCAAACACAAAAAATGGACAAACATTAAACATATGGGTCACCGAACATGTTCGTGATTTCAATTGAAATGTTCGGTCTGTGAGTGAACAGTGACAACCAACAACAAGTTCCCACCACACCGATCATAATGTTCGTTTCAAGAAGGCGTCCACACCAAACGAACACCAAACAATGTTTGGCAACATGAGATAATTCCAGAGAACACTTTTGCTGAGCATGTTTGGTTGGTGGAGATGCGGCTTAATAAAGAACTCTTGTTTGGGGCATGGCTTTGAGGCAAGCCTTCTCACAGTACTAGTGAATTGAAAAATATGTATTGATCTGTATTAGCTGTGTTTCCCTATAGAATAGAATCGATTGTCCTTACAATCAAGTAGTTTCTGCAGAAAAGTGTACCAAACAAAAAAACTCATTTTCGCTTTTAATGAATAATTCTGTTAGGCTATTACAGATTACACATACAGAGAAACCTGAAGTCATTCTTGTACTGTCTGTTGTGGTGTAGAGTCTGTTTGTGTGTGTGTGTGAAATGGTAATTGTTGTGTGGTAAGTTGTGGCATGTGTGAAGTGTGAAGTGATTGAATTAATTAACAGTAAAATAAATTAACCCTTAGCGCTTGGAAGTCACACATGCTGTGACACAGCTAATGTTCGCCAGAGATTGGGATACTTTGGAAGCGAAAGCGTCCACAGCTTGGGTGTCACACATGCTGTGCCTTCCTCTATAGTTGCTACAGGTCAGCGCTGAGCTCACTGCGTTTTACTGCCTGGCTCAGAACATGATACATTCTGCTCTCAAATCAAGCAACTTCATCTATTCAAATAGCTTCATCTTTTGTGGGCAAATAAGTTGATAAAATATGTTATTGTAATGATGGAATATTTATTCATAATTATAAATGAACAATTACATTTATCAATAAAAATTGCAGCAATATAAAATATAATAATAATGTCAATGAAGCTTCACTCTAGACAGTTGAATATTGAGTGGCTATTTTGTTTAGTTTTATTATAGAAAATAATTGTCTCTCAAACCATATTTCTTCAGAATGAAGTTCTTTTATTACTTGTCATAATTGCAGAGCTCACATGTCACTTCAAATAAAGTTATGAACGTAAATGATGAGTGTGACATGCAGTGTCTACTGCCTCATCACTGTCTCAACAAAAATCTAACCCTACAACAAAATGGAGGAAGAAATGTTGTACTGTCGAAGTAGTTCAGATGTTTCCTGAGGTAGGGCAGCACTTGTTAGGGATGTGATATGAACAACTAAATTAGAAAACTAATAACTGCGTATCAATACATTGGTCACAGCATATGTGCTGTACCGAACTGTAGCGGACGAAATAAAATGGCACAGCATGTGTGACACCCAAGCTGTGGGTGCTCTCACTCCCAAAGTAGCCCGTTCTCTGACAAGCATTGGCCGTGTCACAGCATATGTGCCTTCTGACCTGAGGGCCGAAGCCCTATTTTCTATTCCGAGCACTAAGGGTTAATGATTAGCTACCAAAGGTTAGGCGCGCTGTTAGGTCTTTTGTGAGTTAGTTCAGTCACATCTAGCTTTGTTAGGTACTCAGGGAAGGTTTTGTAAGGCGTGTGGAGCACACACTGCATTTGGGGCAGTAGTATTTTGGCAATGTGATAATTCACTTGATCTATGTCATTTAATGGTGAATTAGCTTGATGTATGTTTTTTATGCATCAAAATAAAGGTATGAGGTGGTTCAGTCACATCTAGCCAGGTTAGGTTAGGTTTGGTTATGCGCGCTTTGTGTGCACTGCATTTGGGGGTGGTAGTGTTTTTAGAATGTATATTCACTTGGTTTACATTGTTTTAAGATTTGGAACTCCTCACATGTTTGCAAATTATGAATTTTTCAAATGAAAATATAAATTTTCATGAAAAATGTTTGTTTCAAAAATTTCAATTTTTCTGTGAAATAATCGCTTCCCCCAAAAAATTTCAATGGCTTATTGCTTCCTGGGGTGTGTAGATGTCAACCAAAAAAAATCACCACAAAATTCAACAAGTAACGTTTCTATTTAATTACCGGCATTTTCATCATTCACAACACTGATTCTATTTACAATTTCATTCAATTTGATATTTAAGTCCAGAAGATCGACCGGCCTAAACTGTAACAACCAAAACCTATCTAACCTCACTTCGCAACCCAAACAGTGCCAGCTCAAAAATCTTTTCAGATGAAATGTTTACACACATCAAATGGAACCTATCACCACATAAAGCATCACATTTAATAGCTTGCTATCAGCATAGCATAAAGCTAATATCTTGCTATTAGCATAAACTTGGCATAGTCCCATGGCAAAGTTTTGTCAAGTTATATTCAGGGACTGTTGACCAACAGTAATATTTTTATAAACCACTTAGATGGTATCAAATTTTAAAATATTCATATCATATATGTCGATTTTCAACTGTACTGTATTTTGACAAATTAATGTCTGGCTGGATCATTGGCTTTATGGAATAGGCATTATCATTGGCATTTGGAAATAACTCCTTCAGTTGTTAAACAACAAGGCTGTGCAACAGTGCTGAACAACATCTGTCTTTTCTGCAACTTTTATTTGACACTAGCATATCCTCATTAAATGTTGAAAATTCTCGTATCACTTATGCCTCATTTTTTTACTTTCTTCTCCCTTGTCATATTCTAATTCTTTTCCAAATCCACTTCAATGAATTTAATCGACTCTAATAATATATATTCCAATTGTATTCCAATAATATATATTCTAATAAACATATTCCAATTACAATAAACATAAACAATTAGTTATAACTTGGGGCTCATGTTGAAGTTATTGATGTTTTCCTTTTGCAGCTGCCTGATGGTATTGACAAGACATCTGATTCGAAATTGGGTATAGTTGTCAAGGCGCCTAGTCCAGCTGCTGTGGATGACAGTTTGCTAAATACACCAACATCACCATCTCCAACAACTACTTTAATAATTAGCAGTGTTAATTCATTGGCAAATGACTTCAAGAATGAACCAGATATATTGATAAAAGTTGAAGAAATGGCTATCAATCCAATCATTGATTCAACACATAATGAAATTGAGAACAAAAGTAATAATATAATATCGGAGACTGCCTCAGATTTGGATTCTGTTAGCTGCTGTGATTCGGATGACTTTTCCAATGCAATCAATTCTGCTAGAGTGGATCTACAAGAGCAGCCCAGGTTAGAATTGTTTATTATACTCTTATTTATAATATGATATTATAGTATGTTTTTGATAATGTTACTCAGAATGCACACCATCACACAATCGTTGACTATAGCATTTGATCATCAACAACAGCATTGGTTGGTGATATGTAGGCGTAGGAAAACGAGAAGGCTCCAATTGATCAGATAGGGTTCACTTTAGAAGTCACATTCGAACCAGGAAAATAGTATTATTAGCCTGGACACAAATTATATTATACAAATCATCAAAATTGTCAGGTTAACTGTCGATTTTAGAATATATGTATGCGATGGCTTAGAAGTTAGGTAATGGGAGAAAAAATCTGCAAAATCGCAGCATGCATGCTGGGCATATTACTCAACTATTTGAAAAGCTATCATCTCAAAACTATATTTAAATGAAAATACAGAAAAAATTGAGCTGCGGAAGCACAATTTCAAATATGAAACTCGTTTTGTAATATTAAATAAAAACGATTAAAAATGACATGGAGAAACTAACCTCTAATAGCAGATTCGTCAAAAAGTGTCAGAAAACAGTATTTAGAAAATCAATAATGAATTGTCTGCAGCATGACACAATCATCACATAAATTATGCTTTTTTCAAATTGAATCATGTATGTAATTAAAAAAAGACGTTTTTTTAAAACAATGTAAAGATGACATACACTTCGCAGTTTGCCTTGTACCATACATATTTGCAATCATTAGATCGATCAGATTGACTAATCGATATCGACAGGGTCTCAACTATTGATATGGCTCTGTCGACACTATTGTACAAGGTCAATATGTACCAATAATGAAACTACATTATCAGATTTTGACACAACTAACAAAAAGCAAGTAATCGTCGTCCTCATTGATTTTACTTGTAAATTGGTTAGGTTATAAGTAAAATGAACTAAGAAGTCATATAAAAAGTTAGAAACCGGTAACTACAGTATTTTTATGGACATTAAACAAAATTTACAAATAATAGTTATTTCAAGTACAAACCCGATTCTGAATGAAATTTTCAACAGCTCAGTATTGAAAAACACTCAGGTGTCATAAAATCGGATTTTATTGATTCAAAACAATAGTTTTCCACAGTTTGCTTATTATGTTGTTTAATTCATTGTGATCCTAATTTGACAAATGTGAGGTGTGATTTAAGATAGTTAACTTGACAAAAGCCTTAGTTTATTAAACCATAGTTCATAATTTAAAATTTTTTGTACAAAACATTCATCCCTCCCTGTACACAAATAGTAATTATTACAATCGCCTTCTGTTTAGGATGTAGATTTTTTATACAGGATCTGGGTGAGTCAGATTAGGGGTAGTTGACCTAAGGTGAAAGAGTAGCTAGTTAGAGTTAGCTCAAGGCTATAATTGAGAAAAAATGATTTAGGAACTGATTGCATCAAATCTACTTTAATTAATTTATTTTTTGTAATAAAACTGTATGTATGTATATAGCTGATTCACCTATAGGTGATTCTTCACACCTCAATGATATGTTTTAGTCCAAAGAGCATACTACACAAACGAGGAGTGAGGTAGTTTGTGATTGCTTTCCTCACTAAACTAACAGAATTGTATCAGTATGCCAAGCCCACCAAAACAAATTCTGAAGCTCTATGCTTGACAGTCTACTCCCACCTTTACACAGGGTCTGACTGCACAGGTGAGTGTGTAATAATATCTAGCACACCTCTGAGCTACTTCCTGCATCCAAGTCATCATTTGACAGAGACGTTTGGAAATCAACACAATTGATGTAGCCTTTTTTGTAGCTATGAACAAAATTTAATTCACAATAAGGCCGTAAAACCGCCTGTAAGAGCACTTGAATAGGTAAGAAGGTGCACAAGTAATTAACAAAACCTTAAACTGAACTTACAGGCATATTGTAATGACAACATTTTTGAATAATAATGAATATAATGTTTGAGTCTAAGTTGCCAAACTATACCGAATTTTAGATATTCAGCCAAATCCAACTACTACCCACCTAACCAAAACAAAGCTAACCTAACCAAAACCAGCCTAACCTAACCAAAGCTAGTTTGGCTTTGGTTAGGCTGGGTTGGATTGGCTTCTGGTTAGGTCAGCTTTGGTTTGGTAAAGTTAGGTTGGCTTAGATTAGGTTGGTTTTGGTTAGGTTAGCTTGTGTTTGATTAGGTTAGGCTAGCATTGGTATGGTTGGCTTTGGTTTGGTAAGGTTAGGTTAGCTTTGGTTAGGTTGGCAAAGTTTTCAAATTCATTTTCACACCACTAGCCATTTTTTCATGTAAGAACAAAAAACATGCAACTTCAAATTTGAAAACTCGATAATGACAGTGATGTAGAATGACCAATCTATCAAAAATGTTGGTTGGTAGTAGCATAGATAAGAAAAAGATTATTATTTTTCTGTAATAATGGATTTTAATCAACTAATATATTTATTTATATCTATCATCTAATTTTTAAAAATTATTAAGCTTATTTTTAATGATAATATCAATTATTTTCTTAAATGGCAAAAGCTGCAAGTCAATGACAAGAAATAGTCGATAAGATCATGATCGATACTCGATCTGACAAACTATCGAGAAGTCGAAATAATCGATCTGCAGTATCGTATCGTGCATAGTCCAATTCCAATAGTCGAGAGTGATATTTGTGTTCCGATTCCGACTTTTACATGTCCAATAAACTAAGTAATCTAACATATTTTGAAATGATTTTAAAATGAAAAATACATTGAATGTCAACTAAATGAATACTAGTTCTATTACCCATTAATCAAGAATATAATACATTGATAGAGTGTTAGAATATTGTTTACTGACACTTTATTGACGGATTCGCAATTAGAGGTTAGTTTCTTCATGTCATTTTTAAACGTTTTTATTTAATATTCATAGAAGTGTTTCACGTTTGAAATTGTGCTTCCGCGTCTCAATTTTTTCTGTATTTTCATTTAAATATAGTTTTGAGACGATAGGTTTTCAAATAGTTGAGTAATACGCCCGCGCGCACGCTGCGATTTTGCCAATGGTCAAAAAAATTCATAAGCATAGAAATCAAGAAGAGATAAAATAACAAAAATAATAGGCTACTGTATTTATAAAAATTAAAAAATTGAACTAGCTTTCAAAAGCTCAAACAGGCTACTTTTCTGTTTACTATTATTATATTACTAATATATTGAATACAGACATAAGCATAGAAATCAAGAAGAGATAAAATAATAGGCTACTGTATTTATAAAAATTACAAAAAATGAACTAGCCTACAAAATCTCAAACAGGCTCAAATCTGAATTTATTTTTCTGTATACTTTCTGTTTGCATTCTAAAATGCTTTTACTTCTAATACAAGAATCAAGTTTGATTCGTCACCACCAGTCAGCCATCTTACTTCGGTTGGACAAAGTTCATGTTGCTGCAAAACATAAACATTTGGACAAGATTCAGTTCGTTGCAAAACAGTTGAGGACAAGACCCATTTTGAAACAACTGCAAGTTATTAAATGCAGTTTTCAATGGGACTGGATTTTTTTGCAACATAACACCTTACCTAAAGTGAAGGCCTTTTGCTACATATTCCAAATCTGTGCCTAACAAATTTTTTTTTGTGGACAAGACCCATTTTGAAACTGCACTCCTCATAATATAATGAAACATTGAGAAATATAGAAACACCTATATAGAACAAAGATATGTGTTTTAATCATCAGACACAATCGCATTAACACTTCATCAGTTATTCTATGTATTTTACATATAATTAATGTGTAGGTAAAATTAATTATATTATAAATTTAAATATTTATATTCTCATAATAATGAAAAAATAATTTTGGGAAAAGCTAATAATGTAGTTTTGGCAGTCACGCCATTCCCAATCGCAATCTGGTTTGATTGAGATTGAGAATTATATTACTGCCCAAGCTATAGTATAGTTTTCTCATAATAAATGTGGTTATAGCGTTGTAGCAATATTAAGTAGCCTACTATTATTAATAATTTTTTTTAAACCTGGAAATTCAGTTTTTCAAAAATTAATTGTTAGATTGAAATGAAAAAGGTGCCATTCTATTCCCCAAGATGTCTTTTAGTTATAACAATTTATCTAACGTTTGAAATAACTCGTAAGGGAGATCAATAATTGCCCCCCAAAAACAGAAAAATCTCAATTTTGAACCCCCATATTTCACAAAATATTTTCTCATGAATTGATAATATTTCAAACATTAATAATTCCAATACAGGAAACTTTGAACAAAAATTTTGGTCAAAAACCCTGCGCACAGCGTCAAGTTTAAAGCAAAAATTTGTTATGCTTAAAGAAAATAGTGCTTGGGCGCATATAACGTAACATTTTGAAAGTCAATAAAAATTGTAAAATTTGTAACTCGATTGGTAAACAAATTGCTAAATAAATAAAGAACTTTCAGAAACTATCTTTGGTTGAAAATCTTTCTGTTGACAGACAAATTTTTCTGGAAGTTGTTTATATCTTGTAACTGGTTTCTCTCATATTTGAAATGCTCATTAACCCTCATGCGGGCGCTCCTTTTTCTGAACACTCATGGGCGCGCGACGGTAATATACCGTCATCCAGCTTTCTCAATATTTTCAATCCCAAATTCATCAATTATAGATCAATTTTGTACACATCCCAGCATCATCTTTTGAGTGAAGGATATACCACTTACAAGAAAAATTTCAATGTTACAAAACCTCCATTTGATATGTTTAAATTGTGATCCTTCAGAAATACTCAACAGCAGGTTGAAACACATATAATATAGGATTCAATAAGTGAGTAATGAAAAAAATTAGGAGTTTTATCACCCAGGTTGTCATTTAGAAGTTTACAATATAGAATAGAAAAAATACAATGAGGAATTGCATCATTATAACATGAAAATAATATCATTGTAATCAAGCCCTATGCCTCAAATTGAACTAATATGTATATTGAGTGAAACAGATGAATGGAACCTGTGCCTAATAATGACTAACCTTATAATATCTAGATAAACATTAATTACATCATAATATAAATTACAAACTATATGTAGGCTATACAATATAGCTATATGCAAACTATGGCAAAGAATACTAACAAGAAATAATTTATTTATATAGGTATCTATTTTGGAGATTTTAAGATGTGAATCACCATAATGAAGTGGAATAACATAGTTTGAAACTTTTATTCCACTATTCTATCATACGGTCACTATATTAATTTTTTTTGGTCCATTACTCAAAATAAAATAGTGAAATTACCGGAACAATTCAGGGCGCACGACGGTAAACTACCGTCTTCAGGACATCGACATAACATTGGTGCTCACTGGTGACTTGCTACCGGAAGACTAAAAGGTTTCGACACTCAAACCTATTGTCAAAAAGTGTAACTAGAGAATACATGTCTCTCCCATAAACACACACCAAGCCTTTCGAACTACACAGATTAGAACGGTCAGGACGGTAAACTACCGTCCGCGCGCCCGCTTGAAGGTTAAATATGAGCATTATGTTATCAATATATTTAAAAAAAAAAATAAAACTTGTGTAACTCCTATAACTTGTAAGTATTTGTTTTTCTTGTTCATATATTGTAGACTTTTTGATCAACCTTAGTTTCAACTTCTCCAATGTGCAAAGTGTTTCTAAAGTGCTAATTAGTTTCCCTTGATTAACACGTGCAGTCTATTTTTTGCTGTAAATCATTTTTTCTGTTTAACTGAGCTCCACACAAGTGCACAAGCATTGGCTTATGCTGGAGTGTAGTGGGGTGCGTATACGGATCTATAAAAAAGCTATTTGATTTATTTCTTCTTATAATATTATATTATAAATTATACTATTCAAAATTCGTGAAGAAAAGGGACTAGATCGGAAAACACGGAAAAACCATAGAACTGTCATGAATAAACAACTTCCAAAAGGAAATTCATGGGGAAACTTTCAAAATCATTTGAGATAAAAACCGGGGTCAGAAAATGGGTTGTCTCCTTTGCTATTCAACATATTTCTGGATAGGGTCGTGGAAGAATTGGAGGAGAAACTTGAAACCAATTTCACTGGTAATATAATATACAGATCCCATACTTGGCCTTGCAGACGATCTTGCAATAATGGCAGATTCAGTGGAACGGCAATAAAACAAATACATACATTAAAAGAATGCGCAGAAAAAGTTGGCTTACACATATAAATTGTGTAACAGTGTTTACAATGGAATTTTAGAACCAAATATGGGCAAAGTAGCAGTACCATACTCTAAATATCTAATGAAATCTAGAGGCATAAGAGGTTTTGGGAAAAAATAATTGAAGTTGTCTCAAACTGGAAACAAATAAATAAATTCAAAGCTAAAAATGGTACAATCATCTCATCTGCTTTTTTCTTTTTCAATTCTAAATTCCTTCTTTCGCTCGCGAGCAACTGATGCCTATTACATAATGATTTTCTATTTATTGACTCGCTGCTAGCGCTCAAGATCGGCTTCTGCTGGTGGCGCCTTAGAAAAATATTTTTTTTCTTTTTCTTTTTTTCGTTTTCTTCACATCAAGTTGTTTTATGCTCTATCTTTGGTAAATAATGTACTTTATAATTTACATGTTTTTGTGATTATAAGAGGGGGAAAATTATTTTTATTTGTATCACTGTACTTTATTGGCAATAAATTGATTGACTACGTGATTTAACAGCTGTATTCCATTTCAGAGATGTCATGGTCATTGATATAAAACAACCGGCTGAAAAGATAACTTCAACACCAGAAGCATCGTTTCCAGAAAGCAACGAGTTTCTAGTGCAAATTCCACAGGAGCAAACTACTGCGTGGTTCTTCTGTAATATTTGCGGCAAAACGTTTAGTAGTAAAGAAGAATTCAACGTGCATTATGAGGTGCATTGGAACAAGTGTCACGAGTGTGCGGCTATTTTCACCGACGAGGAAGCGCTAGCCGCGCATCGCAAGCAAGTGCACGCCAAAAAGACCACGGCTGGTCTCACAACAGACTTCGACGAGGAGCCAGCTGATAGTGGTGGGAAGGTGGGGGAAAGAGATGGTAAAGGGGAGGGGGATAAACAGGTGGCATGTGGTTCGAAGCCGTGTCCTGTGTGTGGAAAGATGTATCGCACCAATTACAAACTGAACGAGCATATGCGCCGGCACACAGGTGAAAAACCATTCAAGTGTTCTACGTGCGATAAGTCGTTTCGTTCGAAGATTGGTCTGGCACAGCATGAAGCACAGCATACCGGTCAATACGACTACACATGCGACGTGTGTGGCAAGGGCTTCCAGTGCAAGTCTTACTTGGCGGTGCATCAGCGTGTGCACAGCGATGCCAAGCCATATACGTGTTCGACGTGTTCGCGCCCCTTCAAGACAAAACAGAGTTTATTGGATCATGAGAACCGGCATCTGGGCGTCAAGCCATACTTGTGTGAAACGTGTGGAAGGGGATTTATTACAAAGGGCCTGTGCAAGTCGCATCAGCGCGTGCATTCTGGCGGAGACAATCGCCAGCATCCGTGTTCTGTCTGTCATAAGCTGTTTGTAAGTAAATCGTATTTGGCGACGCACGCGCGCATTCACACCGGCGAAAAGCCGTTCATCTGCGAGGTTTGCGGCAAAGGGTTTCTTACGCGTGTCGACCTGCGTATTCACTCGACCGTGCACACGGGTGAGAAGAGCTTTGTGTGCGAGGTGTGTGGTAAGGCGTTTGCACGACGTGACGCTCTGCGCTGCCACAAACGCAGTCACACCGGCGAGCGACCCTATCGCTGCGACGTTTGCGGTCAGAGCTTCACACAGTTCTCGCCGATGGCCATTCACCGGCGCCTGCATACCGGCGAGCGGCCCTACGCCTGCGACATTTGCGCCGCCACATTTGTGTCGCGCTCAACCATGCTGGCGCACCGCAAAAAGCACAACACCTCCGCCCCCGCCCCCGCCTCTATCCTAGCCGCTGATGACACGAAACCCACTACGCTGGTTAGCTGACACTCGCCTGCCGCAGCTGCCGACGTTGATCTTACTCTGCGGCATTTAGCTGGTGAGTTGAGATTTATTTCAATTTATTTCAAAAAACCAAAACACAAAAGAATGCAAATCATGACAATGACAGTACAATTATGCAACGCAAAAAAAAGAAGAAGCTGTTTAGAGTACTTATCATAAATATACAATATTTCTATTTTTAAATACATAATTTGGTTGACTTCGGCATAAGTTAAACTTGTCCGCTGAAGCCAGTTACAATTCAGACTATTTCAAATAATTTTTTTTCCTGTTCTTCATTATTTCCAACTATTTATCCAGAATCAAAATATGTCATACCTCCCTTTCCAAAAATTACCTTTCAAATAAAAAATTACTCTATCCAGTTTTGAATGCTCATATTCCTTTTAGTGAAGTTCAAAGTTTGATCCAGATATTCCTCTGGAAACATGTTTATTAATTTAGCACTGATGTAATTCAACTGTCTTCTAATACAAGTCAAGTCGGTTACATAAATTTTATATTTATTTGTGGTACTATTTCTAAAATTGAAGGGTTTGTCATTTTTTATGAACTTGCTACTGTTTTGTCCTATATATTTGATTAGTTCTTTTATATACAATTGCCTCACTGTTTTCACACTGAATTCTTTGAACAAGTCCACACTATTATACAATCTCGATTTTCGTAAAATCGTTTTAATTATTAATTTCTGCACCACAAACATGTTATTCATATGCGAATCAAATGCACCACCCCACACCACTATTCCATATTTCAATACAGATTCAACAAATGCAAAGTACACCATTTTAATGGCTCTAATGTCTAGAATTTTATTTATCCTGTAGAATTTATAAGAGACATATTTTAACTTTTTACAAATAAAATTTATATGAGCATCCCATTTGAGACATTCATCAATCACTACTCCTAGATATTTTATGTTATTTTCTCTTTTTATGGATGGGCAATTACAGTTATTTCCTGTCATACACCTACTGTTGGAATGTATTCTTAATTCATACTCACAGTTTGGTTTACCAGCTATATTTGCTGAAAAGCAGACATATTTTGTTTTTTCAATGTTCAGACTTAGTGTATTCTTGTCCAACCAATTTTTAATCTTACATATGCCAACTTCTGCAATATTTGCAATTTTTAAATTTTCTGTATTTCCAAAAATTATTAAAATCATAATATATTCTTATTTTCTATTTGACTCCATTAACCAAGTGTAGCTTGTTCGCTAATGAGTTGAATACACATAAGAATGAAATTTACTTGAAATTAACAAAAATGACGAATGAAATAGATCTAATGTTTCACCTGGAGCCAATAATTCGATTTAAGCAGCTAAACCCAGCCCACGCAGGACAGTATGTAGTAGCAGAGCGCCCTTAAAGCAGGAAACCCACTAGTCCGGCATAGCTCCGGCAGAAACTGGAGCTGACAGAAGAAATGCAGCAGTTGCAATCGAGAGTTCGTCAGATGAGGAGTTACTTGTGATAGTCGCGGTGTGTGCTGAAGAAGAAAAGAGACAGAAACTGAGGAAGCAATTAATAAAAATAATTAATTAAAAACAAAATTGAATTAAAAATAAAAATGAAAAATAAATTTGAAATAAATTAAAAATCAAAATAAAAATTGAAATAAAAAAAATTAAATTAAAATAAAAAAAATAATTAAAAATAAAATTTATTTAATTATTAATTAATAAAAATAATGTTATGTTACTATTTCAATTTAACTTTAACCAATAACAAAAATAATCCATGAGATCGAAATTCTGTCACTGGATCGCCTTTTGTGACTTCATGTCACCTGTCATGCCTGCTATCTCGTCCAGAACTCAATAATTTTTATTACAGTACATAACAAAATCATGTTTTAATTTGTTATTGGTTCAGGTAAGTATTGATTAGTAAGATTTGAGATCAATGTGACTTATTTATCTGCAGTATTTTCAAAACAGCTATTTAATAATTTAATCGTCACTATTTTACTTACTAATCAATACTCACCTGAACCAATAATAAATAAAACATGATTTTGTGATGTGATAAAATTTATTGAGTTCTGGATGATATAACTGGCGATTAAAAGGTGACATGAAGTCACAAAAGGCGATCCAGCGATAGAATTTCGATCTCATGGAAAATTTTTGTTATTGGTTCAAATTAAATTGAAAAAGTAACATGAAATTATTTTTATTAATTAATAATTAATTTTATTTATTTTTAATAAATTTTCATTTAATTTTTATTTCATTTTTGTTCTATTTTTATTTTACTGTATTTTATTTTATTTTTATTTTATTTTCGTTTTATTTTTATTTTATTTTATTTTTATTTTATTTCATTTTATTTTATTTTTATTTCATTTTTATTTTTATTTTTTATTATTTTATTATTTTTTTATTTTTTCATCTTATTTTTATTCTATTCTATTTCTATTTTATATTTATTTATTTTATTTTATTTTTATTTTATCTTAAACTTATTTTTAATTTTATTTTATTTTTATTAAATTTATTTTATTTTATTTTTATTATTTTATTTTATTATTTTGTTTTTAATTAATTTTTATTTTTATTAACTGCTTCCTTCGTTTCTGACTCTTTTCTTCTTCAACACACACTGCGACTATCACAAATAAAGAACTCATTGTACCGTTCACGCAGAACCCTTGCAATACTGGCATCGACTAGAGAAATGCCGGACAGGCTGCCCGGCAAGAATGCCCCCAAGAGCTTCTGTCGCCGCCGGCCGCCGCCGGTGACGGACAGATATAGTGGGTTGCCGTTCAATGAAAACAACGCAAAGCAATGTTGCCGGTAAGCATCGGGCGCCGCCGGTGCCGGGCCAGTGGGTTTCCTGCTTAAATGTAGGCTACATCACAGCAACACTCAAATCCTCATCCTTTCTTACAAACAGTTAGTGAAGAATAACAATGAAAAGTGTACATTTATGATTTGATTTTATGTGCTTCAAAAAATGTGTTTGTTTTTTACCATCCCTCAATGTAGTCTGTGTAATCCTTCGTCTAAAAAGCTTGCTGGATTTTTTCTCTTCCAGAAGATTTCGTGCATCATAGTAGGTATAAGTCAAAAGTTACTAAAATGATAATTGAAAATTGGATTAGACAGATACTTTTTCAGATTGTGAGCTTTCTTCCAAGATGAATAGTTTTTCCCATACAATCCAACCTTTTTTATCCCATCCTTATCCTTACCAATTCCCTAACTTGACCTATCCTAGTACATGTAACCATAGTTGGTTAGGTCATTTCTCACTCCATATGTTACTTTTATTTTGTTAATGTGTTAGAATTTTTATATTTTATTGTATTTTCGTAAATGTATATTGTCAGTTGTAATGACTTTGGTGAGAAAAAATAATGAATTGAATTGAAAAAAAAAATTCTTGGGGACTCACGAGCTGAATAATTGTATTTTGTTTCAGCACAATCAATCGGAAAAAGTATTTTTATGCCAAAACTCTTTTACATTTGATGTTGAGAAACTGGTTTTAACTTTTTCTTTCTTGACTATTTACTGGTGTAATTTCTTTCAACATCAGTGAAGATTTGGGTCAACTTTAGCCCAAACTCACTGCACCAAAGATGCTACAAGCAACTAAGCCCAATGTGTCCATTCCTATTTTGTTTCTTCCATTAATTCATGAGAATTTAATGTAGAATTGACTACCAATATTAGATTTCCGAGGAATTATAAGCTCAAATTGAATGATTAAGAAGTGTTTTTTTCTAATTAATTTATTTACATGCAAAATTTTACAGAATATTCCAGGGAGAGCCTTAGTGACATAGTTATAAAAATTTCAAAATTCACAAAAAGAAATAAAATAATGCAATAAAGAAGTAAATAGATCTGACCGCATGAAGAACTACCATGCGGAATTAAGGGCAAAAAGAATAGCCAAAAAATGAACTTAAAGTGGTCTCCTGTGGCCGTACAAGCAAGAAAAAAAAGAAGTAAATAGAAGTAATAGAATAAAAAAGTAAAAAATATAATTCATCCTTTATTAGGTTAGTGTTGAACTTGAAAAAAGTGAAGAGAAAAGAAAAAGAGGTAAAGAAGATAATAAAGAAAGTATTTATAGAAGCAAAGGGAACTTATTAGATCAGGCCTACTCAGCAATTGAGTGGTATTTGATATTTCACAGTTTTTTGTTTCTGAAAAACGTAATTTGTAATTTTGGTTTTGGTGTATATGTATGGTGAAATTTCATATTTCGTATTTATTTTGTGCTCTAATTATATTCATGTTGTGAGTCAGCGGCTGGTTGACTGTACCAGTAATACAAAATTATCATATGAATTCATTTTTCAGGTACCGAACAAGCACCTGAAGATGAATGCAACAAAACCTACTTATCTTCGATAGAAGAAGAAAAGATGACAACGTTTTTGCCGGATAATTCACAGCCGAATTTCGATACGGAAATACGGAGCTAAATAGTTTTGTGAGTTGAAATTATTGGACCTATTTTATTTCAAGATGGAGCAAGCCGTATTTCATTAGAATTAAAACAATTTATTATGTTTTCAACAGATATATATGTTAGAAATTATTCAGCAAAAAATCTTCAATTTTTATGGCCGTTTTACAATTGAATTGAACATTTTATTTTCAATGTATTATCACCCTCACACTCAGACTCATTTTCAAATCATTATTATAACTCGAAATATTTAGTTGTGTTCACAGAAGTAAAGTGTTATGAAATAGTGAACTCTTAAAAGGAGTTTTATTCAACATAAAACGGAACATACATCATCACTACAGTAGTCATCATTACTGATTAATAACTAAATAAACTTTCGTTGATATGGCAATATAACATTGAATCACAGCTGTAGTTCATCATCACAATTTTCCCCACTGATATTATTGGGTACTTTCTCTTTGGGACATGTAGCTAGTTGACGAAGAGAAACCACTGATTCTCTTCCATCATTGTGACGTACATAAGCATATTCTGGGTTACTCTCGATTAATTCAACTTCTTCCACTTCTGGTTCTTGTTTTGAAGTTCTTGTCATTTTCTTCAACCATACTGGTCCAGGTGTCGATAGCCAGGTTGGTAACGATTTTCCGTTTGTAGAGTTCCGGACATGTAGAAACATCCTCTCGTGGGGTGTACAATTGGTAGTTGTACATAAGAGGGAACGGATTGAGTGGAGAACTTCGGGCAAGACTATTGTTCCCAACGACTACTATCTAATCCTCTTGACTTTAAAGCTAGCATGACTATTTTCCATATTACTCCATTAAAACGCTCGACTTGTCCATTACCAGCTGGGTTATAAGGTGATGTTCTGCTACTGGCAACTTCTTTGGAAAGAAGGAAGTTTTTCAAATCTGATGACATGAACGATGTTCCTCTATCAGAATGTATGTACGATGGAACACCAAATAGTGTAAACAGTGATGTAAGATGTTTTATTACAGTACTAGCAGTCATGTCAGAGCAGGGGAAGGAAACGGAAATCTAGAATATTCATCAATAAGAACTAGGATGTACTTGTTCCTTGTTCCTGATTTGAGTGGACCTTTAAAATCCATATTTAAGCGTTCAAATGGTCGGGTTGCTTTTATGAGACGACCGACTCCTTGGGCGTAGCGGGGTTTCATTTCTGAACATGTAACACATTGGGAACACACTAGTTTCACATCATCTATTGAATATGGTAAGTTCTTTGCTTTGATCCAATGATATAGTCGAGTGATTCCCGGATGACACAAGTCTTCATGAATTTGTATCAGTTTCTTATTATCTGTATGGCATCTCGCAGTGGCACAAATTCTGGATAATGCATCAGCAGGTATATTATCCTTTCCGGCCCTATAAATTATATCAAATTTATATTCAGACAAATCAAGGTGCCATCGTTGAATTTTGCCATTCTTTATTTTGCTTGTTTGTTTATTACTAAACATGAATGTAACTGATCTCTGGTCGGTAATAAGAGAAAATGACCGTCCCAACAAATAATGTCGCCATTTTTTAATTGATTCGACAATTTCATATGCCTCTTTTTCAACTGCAGAATGATTAGCTTCACTTGCAGATAATGTTCTTGAAAAAAATGCTACAGGTCTCCCGTTCTGGGTTAATACAGCTCCAATAGCGTGATCTGATGCATCAGTTTCTAAGGTGAATGGTACTTCTTCATCAATGTATACTAATACTGCAGATGCAATTTCCTTCTTCAGCGATTCAAATACAACCTCACATGCTTTATTCAATGGAAAATTGGTGTTATGAACTAATGGATGGATTTTTTTTGAAAATTGTTTAATCCATTTGGAATAATATGCCAACATTCCTAGAACACGCTTCAATTCTTTATTTGTTTTTGGGAGTGGAAGATCAAGAAGTGGTTGTAGCCGATCTGGGTCAGGCTTAATTAAGCCATGGCCGATTTCAAATCCGAGAAAAGTTAAATTTTCCATAGATAACTTACATTTTTCTTTGTTAATAGTAAGACCATATTTTTCTGTCACCCTCCAGAAGTTTTCTAAATTTTTGTCATGTTCGTTTTGGGTCCTTCCGCATATAATAATATCGTCTAGATAAGCATAACAGGCCGTTAAATCCTCTTGGTTTATTATTTGATCAATCACTCTCTGAAAACAAGCTACTCCATTAGTGACTCCAAATGGAATTCTTTTAAAATGATACAATTTGCGCCCTACTTCAAATGCTGTGTAGTGCCTCTCATTGGGCAAAATTGGTATCTGGTGGTAAGCAGATTTCAAGTCCACAGATGAAAAAAATTTATATTGTGCTACTTTATTCACCAATTAATGGAAGTGGGTAGGCATCCAAATTTGTGAATTTATTGATGGTCTGTGAATAGTCGACTACCATGCGCTTCTTTCGATTTTCACTTGATGTTACAAATGCTTGAGCTCTCCAAGATGATTGACTATCTTCGATAATGCCAGCATCTTTTAGTCGTTTGACTTCATTAATCATAAACAGGTAGTCTTCTGCTGAATGTCGTCTTGATTTTGTTGCTATAGGTCGACAATCTGGTTGGAGATCATGAAACAAAGAGACTGGTTCCACTATGGCCTGAGCTAAGGCACACTTCTTAATTCCATATTTATTTACGGTAATGTCATCATTATTCAGATGAAGTGCTGATTTAACTCCGCCAAGATTAAAGGTTAAGGATGAAAGATTTTTAAAAAAATCGTGCCCTAGAATTACATTTGTGCAACATTTATTCAGTACTATTAAAGGAAAGTTATTATATTCTTCATCGTTCAGGTAAATCTTACTTATAACACATTCAGTCGCTTCAGCGCTGCAAGCACTTGATGCAAATGTAATCAAAGAGGAATATGGTATTGTTTTCATCTTTGATTGCATTACTAACTTTCTGTCTATAAAGCTTGCAGTACTTCCGGTGTCAATTAGTGCTGATGTATTCACTCCATTAACATTTATAGGAACAATAGACTTTGAAAGTTCACTGCAAGTGTTTGTTGCTGATATAATTGCAGTAGTTACATCTCTACTCTTTTTTTTATTAGTTTGTGCTTTGCAGACTTGAGAAAAATTCCCAATACGATTACAATTCAGGCATACTTTTCCTTTTGCGGGACACTGACTGTTATTATTGTCTAATTTTTGAAGATCCCAATCCCGAAACAAATGTATCTAGAATAAGTTCACTGTTAGCATCGGCTGTGACCGCTTTGAAATCACAAGCTAGGCTCAATCGTTTGAGGTTATTATAATACTGATCAATAGATTCTCCATGTGCTTGTTTTGTGTTAGATAGATAGTACCTAGCATAGACTACATTTTTCGGTTTGATAAATATTTCTTCAAGTACTGTTATAGCTTCTTCAAACGACGTGCAACAACAAATATTTAAAAAAATGACTGGTGACACGTAATTAATTAAAATGCTAAATCTATCTTCTTCCAGGACTGAATTATAATTTAGAAAATTAAGAAATGTTACCTTCCAATGATTCCAAGTTTTATCAACTTCGACTGAATCTGGATCTACAGATAAGACGGCTGGTTTCAGAATTTTTCCAATAGTTTCCATATTACATTGTTTTTTTTTTTGCTACAATTAAATCTGCCTCCCGGCGATTTACATTTTTCCGTTTCGGACCCATTTTATTATGTTGAATAAATTGTTATGAAATAGTGAACTCTTAAAAAGAGTTTTATTCAACATAAAACGGAACATACATCATCACTACAGTAGTCATCATTACTGATTAATAACTGAATAAACTTTCGTTGCTATAGTAATATAACATTGAATCACAGCTGTAGTTCATCATCACATAAAGTATCACCAAAAGTCAGTTTTATAACATGGTAGACTAATTTCCAAAGTGAGAATCAATAGCTAACTCACTGTAAGTGGAGCGGTCTCTTGTTTCTCTGTTTTCACCTATAAATATGGTGAAAATTGAAAAATTTATTAGGTTGCATCGTTAAATCCTCATGCATTATTACTTACTACAGGCCTCGAAGTACCTAAATTTTTCACAAATGTAAAAGTTGAAGCTGTTTCAGCCCAAAACTCCTTGGGCAACCCAGATTCATATAAAATGCATCTCACAGCATTCGATATAGTTCTATTCATTCTCTTAGCTATGCCATTTTGTTGTGGTGAATATGGAACTGCTTTTCTGTTAACTATTCCACAGCTGATGGGACTCAAACTCATTACTGCAGACCTCTCCTCTACCATCTGTTTGCAAACATTCAATTTCTAACTCATCACTTCGTTCTACTTCATTTTGATAATCTTTAAAAATCTCGAATACATTACTCTTTTTAGCTGTATCTGCGATTGTAAGGTAGCGTGAATAATCACCCACAAATGTTATCAAATACTTCGCACCCACAAAGATCTAGGAATTTTTCCCATCACATCTGAGTGTATCAACTCAAGTGATTGTGCACTATACCAGTAATAATAATAATAATATCGTGTGACCTGGCTGGCTCAGGTCTGGTGTCAGAGTTATCAGGTCGCACCTGAATAAGTTCAGGGCCTCTGACGTGACTTAACGACTGTTTTTTAGGCAGCCGGGACCGACAGCTTAACGTGTCCTCCGAAACATGGGAGTGGCCCGAGGTAAAATCTTTCGGTCAGAACTGGGATCGAACCCGGGACCTTTGGGCTAGCAAACCAGCACTTAACCCACTCGGCTACGGCCACTCCACTATACCAGTAATTTTACCCTTTATACAAGGAATACAAGTTTCTTTCATTTTATCATGAACAATTAAATTGGGAATTTTACTTATTTTCTGTTACTGTCCTAACCTTTGATGCCATAATCTCATAATTTTGATGGCTATCGCATCCTTATCATCTAAATAACAATCTCTATCAACTAAATTTGCTACAATCTTGTTTGTTTTTACAACATGTAAGATATGTAATCAATTTTCTTATGTAGCTTCGAAAATATTCTCCCCGTTATCAAAACCCATAGCATGATTTTTCTTTAATTGAATAAATACACCTTTAAATGTTAACTGATCAACAGACAACAAATTGAAATTAAAATCAGGCGCATACATTAATGTATTGGTGTAACCGCCACATTCTTCAGTCATGTCGATCTCTACTTTTCCATGTCATTGAACAGTCGTTTTCCCCTTTCCCATATGGTAGCTAATGTACTATTACATTTATTCATTTCAAAAAAATATTATTTTTGCGAACAGATATGATTTGTTGGAGCCGAATCTCTTCATTTGTGTTGGGGTTCCTTTGCATAATATTGAAATGTTATCCATCCTCCCCGTATGGAAACAGCAATGGGTATTGTAGTGAGTTATATGAACAATGAGTTTCTGCAACATGTTGCACACTTGTGTTCCAATGGTGAAGAATTATGTCATGGTGCTCAAAATCTATGCCAACCATTACAATTGCTACATTATCTTATCACTGCTTGCAACTCCAATCCAACAGATTTATTATTCATTTTATACAATTTTGTCATGTTCAAATTGGAATCTAGATAAATTTGCTTAGATTTCTTATGATTGTAGTAGCTCTCTCTTCCTTTTAATTTCCCTATGAACTGCCGCAGTAGCATAGCAAAAATTTTTAAATGATGGGGGAGGGGTATGTGAGATTTTGGAGCACTTCTGGGGGGTCTGGGGGTATGGAATATACTTCTTAGTAACTAACCAAGTAAGTTGAAGATAAGGTCTTCAAAACCATCAGGAACCGATTTACAATAAGATTTTATACGTTTTTTAATACAATAAACATTTAAGACTTTAACATTTAATACAAAACATTTAGACTGTCTTGAGCAGAAAATAAATTATTAAATACTGCAGTTTGTATAATACTTTTTTTGGAATAGGTTGTGGATAAAGACCTGTTTGGAACAGGCGATGGTGGATAAAGAACTGTTTGGAAACAATTAAAAAACTTGAAAGTTGGTTTAGATGACAATAGTTTATTGCGAATATTCAAATCTCAAATATTCTCTCTTGAAAAATACCCTCTATAATAAAACTAAAGAATACCAATGAAAAAAGTAATCTTAAATTGATTAACCTACAAATTGATTAACCTTCTTCAGGATGGATTTGAAATTATTCGGATCTAATTGGTAATTTCCTTCCCCTCTGACTGTCAACTTGTGTGTCTTTCGATTACAGTGCAAGTATATCCATTTGCAGGATTTGAATTTAAAATGCCATTGACCGGGCTTCAAGAAAACATCATTAACACTGATTTTCCAGTCAAGAACTTTACAATTATCATCAACCAATGTGTGCACTGTCTCACATTCCTTGAATATTTCATGATATGCATCTATAATTTCTTGTTTACGTTTTACTCGCTTTTCAATGTGGCCAAACACACGATCTGAGGGAAGAAACAAATGGCCGTTCACAGGAAAATAAGATACTATGACTGTGACTTGTGGAGGTGCATCACATAGAAGCCATTTAGAGGCCATGTCAATAATTGTAGAATTTTTATTTTGGCCTCCACAGCCATCTGCAAAAAGTCGTAGTAGTTTTGTATCCTCCTCAAATGGTAAATTATTTAATGTGTGATATATGGCACTAGGAATTTCATTCAACCCTCTAGGGAACTGATTTTCCAGCCAAGTGTAGATGGAAACGTGATTTGCATTCAAAGGGTCGTTAGAAGTGCCTCTACAGACCGTAAAATTATATAAGTACAATTGGCGGCTGTAATATGCTGAGTGGCAATAAAAAAGTAGTGGTAGTGAATTAACAGAAAATATCCAAATTCAAGTAGTGTTTAGTTAGTACTGTACCTGATTGAGAGTCTTTTAAAGAAACAATAATTACATGCTCCATTTATGTATTTAAAAATGAGAGTGAACTTTACCTTTTTTACTTTGCTTTTGTTTTCTTCCAGTTCTCTGGATTTGAAGTTTGCTTTCTGACGCGGCTCTTGTTATTTTGATGGTTTGATTTTGTTCCTCCATGTCTAATAAAACCTTTTAAAACTTTAAACATCTTCAAAAGTACATAAAAATTAATTTTAAAACATGAAACTAAAAGATTCAACACACAGGAGACTCAAGCCAAATCATTTGTTGATATGAACAAATACGAAACTTATAGATTAAAGCAATGCAAAACGTTTCACAGGTTGGCCAACTCACTTCACTATAATTGTATCTGAATATTAAATTCCGTTTCCTGTTGAATAAATAATTAAATATAAAACAAAATAAAGCTTCAAATCGGTGCCTGAAGATCATACAGAGGATAAGACTCTCTTTGGAACAGCATTCCATGATCGCCATAGCATTACTGAAGGAGAAGACACTTTTTGGAAACTGTATTAGACCCTTATTGGAACATTCAATAGATGGATAAGGCTTTGGTTTGGAACAACTGCAAAAGTTTCCCTATTCATTTCTATTGGATAGGATTTTTTTTGGAATTTTTGCGTGTGCACAATAGATGCAGAAATTAATGTAAATGGCAGTGCAATATCTAACTCATTTTTCGATTTTTTATGAATGCTTTTTTTGGAACTGTAGGACTCACTTATTAAAAGATCTTACTGAGCTAGAGACGTCTGCATTGAAATCGCCACAAACAATAACATGATCATAAACAGGCAATAGCTTAACTAAGATACATTCAACATCAGACATATACTCACACTTGGGAGACCTATAGACAGACACAAACATCTGAAGTTTCTACATTGTAAATTAAGACAAAAAATTCTTTTTTTTAGTATTGCTCATTGGATTTATGTAGAACTGTAACTTCAAATACACTCCTGACATAGACAACAAACACACCTCCACCTTTTCCCAACTGATCACATCTGAAAATATTGTAATCAGGAAGACTTTTTCGTGTTTAGAATTCTGAGGTTTCCACCAAGATTCAGAAACAGCAATCATGTCTACAGAGGTTTTTAGGAAAACATTTCGAAATTCGTTGATATGGGCAAGAAGTGATTGAGCATTTATATGAGCTACTGAAAGGCAGCCAGGGAAACTAGACATAGGATTGATTAAAATATCTGCGGCTGAGGCAGATCCATCATTCACATTTACCATCATCATTAATATCCAGAAAA
Source organism: Conomelus anceps (assembly GCA_948455865.1). NCBI lineage: Eukaryota > Metazoa > Arthropoda > Insecta > Hemiptera > Delphacidae > Conomelus > Conomelus anceps. The sequence goes on from OX418217.1 coordinate 39,408,461, forward strand.
TTTAGATAAAAATAAATTCTCCCACATTCAGAATTTGAAATGAGAGTAGAGAGTGATTTTTCAATATTTTCAGACTAGAATATTCAACTATAGTCTTTCAACTTGACGAAATCTTTATTATTTTAGAGAAATTTTCAAAAGCAAAACACCTAAAACTACTATTACTAATTCACACCTTGTTTAGAGTGAATCTTTACAGTAATGTTAGTGACTAGATACAAAATAGCTTCTTCTAGCTCTTCAGCTTGTTAACTGAAATGACGTTTACAAGGGGACGAAATTCTCTTTCTTGGACGAATAAAAATTTCTAAACAAGTGAAATTGAGAGCTATTTTACATAAACTTTATTAAAAAGAAGAAAAATTTTGCACTAGTAATGAAATTCATACTCGCACAAAAATAATTATGATAAAATAAAATTCATAAACTATTTGGAAAACCATAACACAAAACTGCATGAATTATAATATTCACTACTACCGTACAAACTACACGAATGAACAAACAACAAATGAAAACTGTTGGGTAGAAAAAAAAGGAAATTCGTCATGAAAGGAAAATACTGTGAGAAGGAAAATACTGTGGAAAGGTAAAAACAAAATGATGCAGTAGAAATTTATTACCTCAGTATTAGGTGATCCATCAAACAATACTTCTTCTACTTCAGTTGCAATTCTAAGTTGATCAGAAGTGATTGGGGATGAACCGGTAGAATAACCTTTAACATCATTGAAACAAATAGGTCATTTTATTTATTTCACTTTTATTCAGTTATTTATAATCAGCTTAGGTAAAAACATGATTTGAAAATACGGTATGTAATTATATTAAATATAATCTACGGTATTATAATACTGAAAGTTTTATGAATATTAAAATGTATAAAGTCACATAATTAAAAGGAAAAAGTTGAAAATTGTATCATTTCAATCAAGATATTTGGGGCTAATTGTTGTGTTAATAAAACAAGAAATATTCTAAAGCGCTCAAGCATTTAAAACCTATTGCTTCAGGTGAGTGAAGACTTGCGCCCTCGGAGTTTCGAGCCCAAAAGGGAACTCAACCTTTCGTTCAAAAGGGTTCAGGTGAAAAGTGAAGACTAGCAGGCAGAAGAACACGCGGGTAACATCTTAAGAGTTAAACCTTTTCCTGTGATTGACAAATCCGAGCTCCTCCCTGGAGTGAAAATATTAATGAGTCGCCCTCGAACTTTGGACATCTATCTGTCGATTTCGGAAAAGTTATTAGCCATAGACGGAATGAAGTACCCCAGTCTAATGCTCTATAAATCTACATACATTGGAGTACCAGTACATCCATTTCTTATTTTTCTATTCACGTAGAAAATTAGTTCAATAAAATAGAATGCATTATATCACGGCAGACGGACTTCATGGCAATTATGCAAAAATATTGTTAGATATCTATCAGAAGATTAGCCACTTATCTGTATTTGAGTTTTTTTCTAGTATTTTACACAAATAACAATATGACGCCCATGAAGGTTGTAAACATAATTATTTTCAAATTACAATATAACGCTCATGTCAATAAATATAACTCACCTCTCATTTCATCCTGGTTGGATGAATCTTTTTCTTTTCTGTGACTAATGTGGTCATCACTTGATGAATCTTCAGCATCCGACGGGAACCAAATCGGGTCTGCGTCTGAGTCATCAAATTGTTCACTGTCCTAAAAATAATAAGTTTTCTTGCAAAAACATATGCTATACGGTATGAATATTACGGGATAACATGCAGTGACTAATAAATCTTTATTAATGGTGCAAGTCTAGCAAGCTCAATCTTTATACTTTTAAATGAATATTTATTTTTATCTAGGTTGTTATAAAACTAGAGGCCGAGGGTTATTAGTTTGTCAATTTTTTCAAAACTAAGAATATTAGTCAAAAGATAAACCTAAAAGATAAGCTTAAAATATGTTATCATGTCATTAGTTTCATTAATGATTTTTACTTACAAAAAACGAAATAGGCTGTAGTATTATTCATAACAACTAAAACCAAGTTTCATGCAAAAATATGGACAATTATCTTTTTTCTTCGTATGGTGTGGACATGGAACAGACTAATAGAAAATTAAATTAAATACAAAATACGAACCTATACTAACCCTAAGCAAATGCCAAAATTTACCAGCAGGTTTGCTTAAAAGTATTACACATAGGAGGATATTACATAGCAAATTATTGGATCCAAGATCTTCCTATATTTGATCAGATCTAAACTCAAAATCCTGTACTTTTATAAATTGTAGTGCAAAGCAGTTAAATTTCATCAGATACATTACTTTCATTGAATAAAATAAGAAATACTTCATAAAATATTGCAATAGGTAGCCTAACTATAATAAACAACAGATAATAGAAGTTGAGATCTGTCTGACATCCAAGATCTTAATTCTGCGGGGGATATTTTAGACAACCATTTCTATATGTCATTTGATCACTGACCAATCTCAATTTCTATTTATCTATTGTTTTGAAATATTTTATGAAATATTTCTTATTTTTATTCAATAGAAGTAATATCTTCGATGCAATTAAATATTAACTTTGTAAGTGAGTTCAACGACTTGCAGTCAAATTTGACTAACAACGCAGTTCGTCGTGGAACAAGAAATCCAGGAATGCAATTTAATAGTTTGGTGTTACAATTTGTAAAATACATTAAAAAAGTTGGAAATTACATTGAAATATGCTAATATGCCATAATGTGTGCCACTTTTTTCCAGATAGTTATTCATTGTCAATCAGCTAAGAAGTACTAACTACAACATTAAAAAAGTGTATTATAAACTTACCACGTCCATATGTGTGTGTTCTTGATAACTGCTTGCTGGTTGTCCGCATGCACTCACATGTACTAAAAATTCGGATCGTTTCTCGAAAACTTTTGCACAGAATTTACAACTCAACATAACTACAAATCAACGTAACTTAATCCCTTTTAAGACCACTATACGATACGTATAAATCGATAAAAGAAATCCGAGAATCAATAATATTGTGGTTAATACCAACGACGCTCAACGACGTTTCATTGAATAAATTACGAAAATGAAAATAATAAACGACAATTTTAAACACGCTTTTCTTGGCAATCTACGCTTATCCACTATCCACAGAAAACTGAGAGACACTTGTTACTTGTTATTGCTTTGTGCCTGTTGCGTCGTGTGCTCGTGTGACATAATAATATCTATAATTGATGGAATTATAATCACCGCATTCCAGTACCGTCTTGCCTCCCTCCACAAATCAAGGCCACGGTTCACTGCCCAGGATTTGAAAAAAACTGACGCCGTTTGTGCTATGTCCTCGTCGAATACGCGCGCAAATTCAAAGTTTTAAGTTCTTCAAAAGACATCAACAAATTTACGGTAGATGAATTAATTAAGTTATACGAATTGACTTTGATTAGTCCAACATTACCTTCCCAAAATTAACATTCAAATATTATGGCTTGGCCATAGTAAAAACTTGAGAGCCTAGCTTATCTGGATAATTAATATTAAGAAGGTACTATTGTACTTATTGCTAAAATGAGACTACAGTAAGCTAATTCTTCAGTTGACTAAACTTTGTACAATCATGTAATATTTCACTAATATTTTCATATTTCTTAAATCCTCAACCAGACAATTCTTTCCATTATTCACAACATACAGAAATTTGGAAAGGCATCAGATTTATCAACTAGCTACTTGTATTTTATAATTATCTCATTTGTTTTCGTAGTCACCAAATCAGAATATTCAATTTTGCACTGTTTTGAGTTATGTCTTAAGCCATACACATTATTTGCACCTGAAAGTTGAAACTATTCCTGTTTCTGGTTATGTACCTGAATAGGTGCACACTTTTTATATAAATATTTTTGTCTCGCAGTCAACACATCGAAAAGTTATACCATATAATATAATATAGTTTCATTATGTTTAAAACTTTTTAATTGGAATAGACTATGTTAGAATAGTAATTAGGATGTGCATGCTGTAATGGTAATCAAAATGTATCTAGAAACGTTTTGTAATGGAACATGGAACTACTGTAACTACTTTAAATTTAGTACATTCAGTACCGGTAGACTTCAAATTTTTATCAAGGTCATGTCAGATACAGTACAGTATTTGGGTATCAATTTCGGGATATAGGCTAATGACGTAAAATATATGGTTTCCATAATAAATTCATTAGACCCTTGCAAAGATGAAGAGTACAGTAGAGTTATTATATGCGAAAGTACTTGAACTTTTACATGAATTCCACATAATTTATTGCGTAACGCTCGAAAATAGTTTTCGAATTTATATTTTTAAAGAGTAGAAAATGAATATTGTAAGTAAATGACTATTGATAATAATTAATTTTAGGCTGACCATAAAAGCATGCTGAATATCATAAAAATCCTCTAGATTGCAAGGCTTCAGCCACCATCTTTGAAAAACTCTAAAATTTTCAAACTGATTTCAGTTTATCCGAAATTAAGACCAAATTTATAATTTTAAATTTTGATTATGTAAAACGTCATTTCACTAATGGTAGGACCTATACGGTAGACCTAAATGTATTTTAAAATTCCTCTCGGGCAAATAAAATTCTCTACAATTTAAATCAATCTTCTTATCTCCAGTAGTTTTTTAGCTATAGCTATTCAAAAACTTCTATGCACCACTAAAATTTCATTTGAAAATTTTTTAAAATTTTTTTATTTAATAATATCTCAAAATATGAGAACCATCATTTATCTCTGGAATCAATATCACATTTTTATGTTTTGAAATTTCTATGTTAGAGCCATTTAAATGTAAAAAATTACATTTTCTTGGTGGGGGGGATAGTTAACTAAAGTACCCGAAAAACAAAAATCGAAGCTATGGTCCTAATTTGACATAATATTATGATATAATATATTAGGGAAGTGATAGCCGAGTGCCGTAGCAGGTATCTGTTCAATCAGAGATAAGCTACGAAACTCCTGCGGCACTTTGTAACGGTGACCGATTAGATTGGCTAGCTTATTAAGACTCTGTTCTCTGCTGTAAAATCACTTCCCAGTGGTTCGGAACCCACCTAAAACTGTAGGTCCAACTCATCAATCATCATCATCCAACTCATTACCCACGCACAGGTCTCAGACCTATGTGGGCTTCATCCTTCTAAAAAAAAATATGAATCTGGACCGCCTTACTGAGCTGATAAGAATCGGCCGATCTGATGCGCTGAATACAATAGTGTTAGAGGGATCCGAATTCTGGAGCCCCTCGCATGGCCTCCTCCTAAAAAAGCCCCTCACATTTTTGGGCGACCGGATGGTGTGTCTCTAATAGCTTCTAGTCTCAGATACAAAATTCCAGAGATAAATGCTGGTCCTCTTACTTTGAGATATTTTTTTGAGCTCTCAAATGAAATTTTAGGTGTTTTTAGGGATGATTCAGAGTTTTTAAATAGCTGCAGCTGAAAACTACTGGTGATAAAAAGGTAGATTTTGTTTGATGATGAAGTCTACATGAGTCTCAGACTTTTGCGTGGGTAATGAATGGGTGGATGATGATAGTTAATGAAAGGACTTGAAGTTTCAGGTGGGTTCCGAACCACCAGGAAGTGATTAAAAAGCAAAATACCAGCGCTGGTTGACCACTTGAGAGCGGTCACCTTTACAGGTTTTAAATTGTGGAGTACTTCATTTGCCGGGGAGGGATTTTGAAATACACATAAATATAAGCCCTGCTATTAGTGAGATGGGGATTAAGTAGCCTAGATTCAAAATTATCAATTTTCAAAAAAAAATCACCAACATTTTAGAAAAGTGTAACTTGACACCTATTTTAATTAGGATTTATGTCAATTTCTTGCTAATTTTGTTTTCTGAAAAAAGCAAGATCAACGTTTTTTGTCCGCCGCTTGGTTTAGCTTAAATTTAGGGAAAACTAAAAATTAGGTAGGAAAATTATACAGAATTTCAAAGATGGCGGCCAAAGCTCACCTCGGGTTCTAGGGGACTTATAGTATGTTATTTATCAAGCTTTTCTGATCAGGTAACCCAATTCTCAGCCGTGTGTTTGAATTATTTCCTTTCTTTTTGCTAATTTTGGGCTACTGAACTAGACAGAGAGAGAAATGTTTATAATTTAAATTGTTGGTGAGATACAACTTACAATTCTGGTAAGTGAGTTACAAATCTAACGAATGAGTCACAAATCTTCCGAATGAGTCACAAATCTGCCAAATGAGTCACAAATATGGCAAAAAGAGTCACTAATGTGGTGAAGGTGGGTATATATATATATATATATATATATATATATATATATATATATATATATATTCAATTTAAACAAAAGTTCAATCATAATCAGTTTATTATCGAATTCTCAAAGGAAATATTGATTATCAGTACAGTGTTAAAAAATGTAATCCTCATAAAGAAAAAACAAATCAAGTATTGAAAATGGTTTTGAACTTTTCTCACATGTCATTGGATTCTTTCTCTCTGCCTTCATCTAAAATAAATTTGTTAGCCATTGACAATAAGTTGTTATCCTTTCCTATTGGAGCCGACAAGTCCATATCATGATACACAGTAGAGTTTGCACTGTTCTCACTTGTGTGAAAAGTCAATATTGGAATGAGATGAATAGTTTGGGGATGGAGTTGGTGCATTATAATGTTGGGTTGTGTGTACGTTTGGTTTCATTCTTAATTCAAATAAATGGGTTCGAATGTGTTGTGTAGCAGAGGACTCAGGAATTTTTTTCAGCTGGCAAGCAACAAATTGTCAAAATACATTAAACTCATTTCTTTCTGCCATCTGTACATTATGAGGTTCTAATACCTTATCTGATATCTCGTTCAATGCTGTAATAGAAGTTTCAATTTTTTAAACTCCATTTTCTTGGATACAGTTCTTATCTTGGGAGAAATAAAAGTTTGGTCCGGTGTAATATTTCTCTTTAAATGTGGTGTTGGATGTTTGTCACCCTTGGCAACAATATTCTGGGATTATAGTTCGTTTCATTGGTCCTGTGGGAATAGTATATTACGTTACAAGTGCGGGAAATGGTGTTTACCGTATTAGTATGATGAGTTAACGCACGAGACGAAGTCGAGTGCGGTATTATCATACGAATACGGTAAACATCTTCCCGGACGAGTTATGTACGATATTTTTCGTCATACTAGTCTAAAATATAAAAAAAGATAAACTTTGAGCTACTACAGCAAGCATCATCAAACATAACCTCAAAATCAATCACAGCAGTAGAATACTAAAAATACTTCTGAGATCAGCTGTTTTCAAATTCTCTAACAGCTAGAATGCGGTAAAATCCATTACCGCACTGAAAAAGGATGCGGTAATGAAAATCAGCTGTTCTTTCTGTAAACAGACGTTTACCAGCTCGATTCAATGCTCGGTAAAGTGGTGAATATGTACAAGTATGACGAAAAAAATATTACTGAATGAGAACTGCTTCTGGGGAAAGTTAAAAATGTACTACAATTTTATATTTGTTAGGACATGACAATATTTGTTTTGTTGTAGGTACTGTTAGGAAATATTTTGAGTCAACCTCTGCATCCCATATTTAACCCTCAACTGGTGATGTGCCAAACTTGTAACATATCTGGTGACGTTGGGTCTGGTAGACCCATTTTTATAATCTTTGTAGAACATGCCCATACCAAGTAATTGAATTTTTTCCAAAATGTACCTGATACTAGACAACTATGGGGAGGCAGCATAATAAATATTGTGCACCTAAACCCGTTATTGATTGTCAATTGGTATTTTTGAAAAGTTTATTGAAAAAATTAAAAAAAAAAACTGGGTGTTCGTAAAAAATTCAACATGGTTGCAAAAAATGTTTTTTTTTACATTTAAAATAGATGAAATTTATAAACAAATGTATGAAAATTGAAAAAAAAATAATCATAAGCAATATAAGTTCATAAAAAAATTTTGTGCAGGTTTGAACTTTGCTGTTTCTGACCCTTTTCTTTAATTGTTCACCTCGCAATCAGCACACAAACTGGCCCTACATTCCAAACAATAGGATCTTTCACATGCAATGCACTCAAACTTTGTTTTCCTGTCTTTTCCGGTTGGACATAGCTGACATCTTTTTCTTTTTTCACCCACTTTTACTCCTCTTCTTGGTACATTTTCCTTGAGAATCCCACCTATCAAATTTCGTAGCTCTCTGGGTAGATTTTGGTTGTAAAGTCTTCTTCTTTGATGTGGCTCAACAAGGCTGCGGCTGAGGTTCTTCTGGAACTTGAGTCTTGTTGATTTTTCATTGTCACGGAATGAATAATGTATTACAAAAGAATTGACAGATGAAATATTTAGTATTCCATAGAATAACGTTGTTGGCCATCTCTTTGTTCGTCTGTTGGTGGTATAAATTGCACACTTCTGATCCAGTGAATCAACTCCACCCTTCGTAGAGTTATAAAATAAGATTATTTCGGGTTTCTTAGTTACCTCATCTGTCTCAGCAGTGTGATGCATGGAAGATATGAGAACCACAGATTTGCACTTTTTGGGAACAAAGGAGACTAGAGTCAAGTCATTAGTGAATCCATACACAGAGGATTCAATTACTCTGTTCTTATTGGGTAAAAACTCCAATGGAACCTCTGCTTTGTTTTTCCTAAGAGTACCCACATAAGTCAAGTTTCTTTTTTTCAATTCTCTCACTACTTCTATGGAGGAAAACCAATTATCCCCTGTGACATTTCTCCTTGAATTCTCAATTGGTTTGGTCAAACGTAGAACTGCTTGAGTTGGAACTAGAAGTTTCCTCTCCTCATCAGAAAGCCCAGTGCCATCAGAATCTTTTCCACTGTATATATATCCATTCATGAAGTAATGGGTTTTAGCATCTGCCAAAACCATAACTTTCAATCCATATTTTGCCGGTTTACTGGGCAAATACATTTTGAATCGACAGCGACCACGAAAGGGAATAAGCATCTCATCCACACATGTATATTCATGGGGTGAATAATTCATTTGTGAATTTTCCACAAGCCTACTGAATAGCCAGGAAATTGCAGCTGCCCTATCATTGACAAGTCTTGCTCCTCTGTCTTGCTTACAGTCAAATCTCAAAGAAGACAATAGAGTTAGGAGGCGCTTCAGAGACATTGTAGCTCTAAATACATCGCGTCCTGTTCCATCAGTTGCATAAAGAGACTCCAAATCTTCATGGCTTGATTTGAAAACACCAGTATAAAACAATATTCCTATCAGAGCTCTCATTTCTATAATGTCTGTGTCTTGAAGCTCAACTTTTTCTGGAGTTTTGTACTTTACTCTATTTTCTTCTAGCTTCTCATTTGTGTGAGTAACAATCTCATTGAGCATATCATAAGTCACTAGGCATTCCCATGATTGAAGTTCTGTGCAACTATTACCTAAAGCTCTAGCTGGGCCAATAACTCCTGGAAAATGCATTCTTGTAATAATATTTTCAGCTGGAGTTCTTGTAGTGCGCTGTGGTGCCTTCTTTGACCATTTGAATTTGCTTCTTCCTCGTCCATACCAATAATTGGTGGTAGTTTGTTGTTCAAGTTCATTGGAAATGTCGTCTTGCTGCACCACATCATCATTCAAAACTGCATCATCATTGTCATCTTCACTCATTTCTGAATCTGTATGATGGTCACTGAGTTCAAAATTTGGATCATTATCACTATCATCACATAAGTCAGAGTCACTGTCACTTTCCTGTAGTATGTCCCTAACAGTATCAGAAAAATTTGGATCATTTGTTGATATTCCTTGTGAAGAAGACGCCATTTTGTTGAATTTGAATTATGAAAAAAAATAACGTAATTGGTGATGTTGGGTCTGTGAGACCCAAACACAACTTTGACTGTCAATAAATCAACTTTGTAGAAAGGAATCACATAAACAGTTAATCACGGCTTCTCAGGATGCACTAACTTGAAGGTATTGGAGAGTAGAGTGGAGTGAGAAGAAGCAGGTTGCCACTACAACAAAACAAAAATTCCCTTGGGTCTCCCAGACCCACGCTCACCAGTTGAGGGTTAAAAAAACTGCGCTCCAGTTCATCTGTGATAATGGCGTCAGTTAGAGCGAAAATTCAAACCAATTCTGACGAATATGATCACGATCTACATAGAGGGAAAGCTCAACTCTAAATAATAATACTAAATATATTGTTAATCTACAATTTGTTATCAAATTTTAAGCTCGATATAAACCGGCAAATATCCAAAATTATGTCAAATAATAAATTAACACTTCAAGCCATGACAATGTAGGCTGAACTTCTTATCACAAGCAAAGTACTGTTAAGGTATGTTTGGATGTTTGTTTAGTGAATTTATTTTTGAAATTCTTGAAATAATGAAAAATTATTTGAAATGTTAAAAGGAAAGCTCACCTATTCCTTGAGACCCATTTTCAGTCTCCCTTTGAAATCTTAATATTAGTGCTACATTTAAGCTTTAAATAAACTCCTACTTTGGCTGACTGATTTATAGGCCTAATTGCCGTAAATTTGTCAGCTGTTTTAGGACTTTTCTGGTTTCCGGAAAAAGTTCTAGAAGGACTTACTACAAGAAGCCTGATGGAGATGGATGCAGGATTCATACGTGTCACATAATTTTTGCTTTAATTTAATAAATGTAGCACAGTTGTTTCAAGTTCCTAATTCATATTAAATGTTCCTCTTATGTTGAATGTTTTTGACCGCACATTTTAAAGTCAAACTTCAATAAACCTGGCAATTATAACCACCACCACCACCACCACCGACTCCCAAAAAATATGGATTTCCACGAGGCTGACAAAAATCAAGTGCATCGAAAAAGGGGGCTGAATATAAGGAAAGTGCGTGAGTTGAATCCTGATCAGGTATAATTATTATTATAAAAGCTTTTTAAGTGAAAAATCTATGGTCAATAGTTCAAATCTCGCCACATTAATCAGTGTTCTATGTCAAGTTGAATTCACGTAACAACTGGTAAAGACGTTCAACATTATAATAGTGACCCTTAGGTTTAATTCCTCACACAGTAAAATTATTCCCAATTCATTTAAAAAACAAGAACTCTCAAAGAACATTTTGGAAGTTAAATAAAGTATCTCAAACGAGATCTGTTTTTATACTTGTTCACTATAATTACTGAGTCACATGATCCATTTGATCTGCATTAATAAATCATACTGTTAATTGACTTTTGTATATTTTTCTCTTGGAGTTTCATGCTTGGTATTAAGTCCCGTCCAGACGCAACAATATATCGCAGCAATCTGATTGCACCAACAAATTATACATTGACGTTCTGTCCACACGCAACGATTTTTTGCCCCAACTTCCTTCGCAATTGGTTGGTCTTTCCTCAGTTGTGATCAACATGGAAGAAATACTGTTGTGGTCCCTTTATGTAATTTGTTTGGCAAGAGTAGCTAGAAAGAGACGATGCAAACCAAGAAGTAAGTGGTGTCGTTCTTGGCTTCTCAAGAGAGACAAGTTTTCACATGTGAGACTGCTGAGAGAGTTGAAAGATGAATCGAACGACTGGCGCAACTATTTGAGAATGAGAGAAGACTCATACATGTAATTGTATAACTTAGGCCGACGGACTGCTTGAAGCAGTCGCAGTTGGGCGGATCGTATTTTCAATGTTAAAATCAAAATCGCACTACACGGACTGCTTGAGCAGTCGAGTTGCGGTCGCTAACAAAACAAGCAGTCCATTTACAGTCGAGTTCCGCCGTGCTGCCGACTGCAAAAATGCAGTCGGTCGGCAATACACTGATCGCTTCAAGCAGTCCACTCGTCTGCTCGCACCACCACTCATATTTCACTCATTGGGTGTATTTATTAGGCTATGTATGCGTTCTGTGAACATGGCATTTTGTTTTCAAAACTAGTTGTACTTTGTCACTAGAGTCTACTTCAAAGACAAAGATCCTGTTTTATTATATTTTTTGATTTTTGCATAATTTTCTCCTAATTGAACTTTGCTCGCTTAAGATTTAGTTTACCCCCTAATTTTGAGTAATGTTAAGCTCTAGGAGTTATTTAAAGTGAATCTGTCACTTACAATAGATACTTCATGATATTGAATCATCCTGTGTAGGACTAAAATACATTTTTTGGATCCGTCCAGTGATTTCATGGAAATCATTATTAAAAAAGGATGCAGTACCGTACATAAGGCTCCGGCTCTATCTTTTCATAAAAATATCGTTATTCAATATTTCTAGTAATAACTTTTTATTGTAAATTTAACGACTTGCAGTCAATTTTTATAGGTGGTTAAATAATAATTGTACTCACACTTAGCCGAACGTTTTCGAGTTATGGAAACTCATATTCAAGGCATCCTAGATCGGCGATATTGGTTTGTTGGTTAGATGCTCAATGAATTAAATTTTAATCACACATACTTTTTGACCACATGATACAAAACCACAATTCTTCTAACCAACATCGCCGATCTAGAATGCCTTAAAGATGAGTTTCCAGAAATCGAAAGCGTTTGGCCAAGTGTGAGTACAATTATTATTTATTCACCTATAAAAACTGGTTGCAAGTCATTAAATTTCCAATACAAAGTTAATAACAACAACGCAGATCGTTATGGAACAAGAAATCCATGAATTTAATTCTAGTACTTAGGCTGGTTATTACTATTTGTTCTATGAAATGATCAAGTCAAGAAATATTATCTTTTTATGGATTTATAATTATTCGCTGTGTAATTAATAACCCTGTGATTTTATATACTGTAATGTTACTATTTCTTGTATTTTTTCATGTCAAATGGCCATCTTTGTATGATGAGAATAATGTATTCTTATATTAAATTAATTATAATTAATTTTTTGAGGATCCATTTCTCATTTTATCCATTTACCAATTTTTCAAACGATTATTAAATTTGTTTTTAACCATATTCAGAAATTTGATTAAATGTGTCTTTCTTCAATTAATTTGTGCTCCAATCATTTCTAGAAAATTATTCTCAGTAATTTATTGTCTTTATGGAAGGCTCTCCGTAGTCTCAACTCTACTCCGCCTATTCAACAAGGCAGTCACCGACTGCTTGAAGCAGTCCAAAAGCAGTCGAGCCGACTGCAAACCGACTGCTTTTGGACTGCTTCAAGCAGTCGGTTTGCAGTCGGGTCTGACTGCAAATCGACTGCACTTTTGCAGTCACTTACGACTGCTTGAAGCAGTCCGTCTATTGCCGGCCTTAGTTTCTCCTCTCATAAAGAAACAGGATACAGTTATGCGAAAATCAATTTCTCCCCATGAGCGACTAACCGCCACACTCAGATATCTTGCTACAGGGCGCACTTTAAAGTGTATGGAATTCACGACCATAATTTCAAAACAAAGTATGAGTGTTATTATTCAAGAGACCTGTGAGGCTTTATACAAAGTGATGAAAAAATGCATAAGGGTAAGTTCCAAAAAAATTGTATTTAGTTGATAACACTACACAGTGCAGTAACAAAAAGAATACTTGTCTTAACCCACCATAGAAATAAAAATTAATACTTAATACATCATATTATTAAAGTATAATACTTAATACGTCATAGTAATAAAATATAATACTCAGCACAAAAAGTAATATGTAATGCAACAGAAACAGCAAATAATAGAACTTCCAGGATTGTAACTAAAAAAGTCAGAAAAGTTGTAGTACCGGTATTAATTTTGTTGAATTAGAAGAATTGTTAGTTATTCAAAAAATTATATACAGATAAGATTCTTTGTAGTGGTGAAGGTGAGTTTGTGGAAAATATCCATAATGAATAATAAGACAAAGTTGTCAACCACATTTATTAAAAATATAGAGGTACTAGTTTTGGATGTTATCAAAGAGATTGATAATGGAATAACATCCGAAACTAATATCTCTATATTTTTAATAAATGTGGTTGTGACAACTTCGTCTTATTATTCATTACAGATGAGATTCCTAAAATATAGAATATAGAAATATAAAATATAGAAGAAGTAACGAAATATCCGTGGGTGTAATAATAATTAACTAATAAAATAATTAATTTTTTTCCCTACCAGCTGCAACGCCTCCGTTCTTGCTTTATCAACAGGGTTAAGTTTCCTCTTGGAAGTCGGTGGCCATGGTGCACGATGTGATACCGAAGTGTCTGTTGGTGTTTCAACTGAAGACACTTTACCATATTCATCATCGCAGTCGGAACTTTTCTCATTGGTATCATCATGAATCTGAAAAACAACATATTTTTCAAATTAGTTAAGACAAGAGCACTTGTTTGATTCATAAGTGTTGAAGTTTCATAATATAATGGGTTTTTTGTCATTTGTTTCAGTTCCCTAAAAATGTTGAGGAGTGGTTAGAAGTAGCCAATGATTATGAAGTACAAGTACAAGATCTTTTCAAGCCTTTCAGTCATGCCACATTGACAAAAGAAAAACGAATTTTTAATTATTGTTCATCTAGGGCCCGACGACTCATTGAAAACACCTTTGGTAACTGATAAATTACATTTATTGTTCATCTTAAAAAAGAATTAAAACATATGGAGCTGAGCAACAAAACAAATTTTTAGCATCTTCGGTCTTATAGCACAAAAATGGCTTATTGAGACAAAATAATTAATATTGCAATAAAAAATCAGAAGCAAAAATAATAATAATAATAATACTAAATAATACATTTGAAAAATAATTCATTGCAGTATATTGCCTCAAATTATCAAATTAACCTTTAACATTCCTAATACATTGCAGGTTAATATTTGAAGCTTCAATTTCATCAACTCGCTTTAACAAAGCAAATAACTTTCTTTATAAGTTTAGCTATTTTATTTAGTAACTTCTTATCTGGCTTGTCAAACAATTTCTGTAGATCCAAGTTTTTATTCACCAATGGCAGACATAGATCCTTCCTACTATTTTCAAACAACTCACATTCACTGACCATTTGGAGGAAACTATTAGTTGTATTACATCTCTGACATACACTATTGTTATCCACTTTGAATACCTCTCCTTCAAAAATCAGCCTACAGTTATTAATATTAATTTAGGAGTCTCAGCTGAGAAGTTATTTGAAATAGATGAAACTGTAGTTTAAGCTTCAAGTAATTCTGTGTGCCCTCGCTAAGTTTCAAGTATGGTAGGACTAATAAGGAACTTGATTTGCCATATCTCTCAACGTCTAGTCTGTGTAGATGATCTCTATATCGTCAGTTAAGATGTGAGACCACGTAAGTGAAAAAATTCAATTTTTCAGGGGAGCATAAAAACTATTTTAAAAATTTAATATGCACAATGAGAATAGTTTTAGATGCTCTTTATTAACATCTTACGACATTAAACTGGTTTAAAATAGGATTGAAATGATTTGTTCATTGTATAATAGTATAATTAAGTTACGTGGTATCACTTCTACTGACCATTAAGTTACTTGGTATCACTTCTAATTACCATGTAATGTACGAGGAATCACTACTTGAGTCATGTATAATTCTACTAAATATTTCAGGATACTTCAATAACAAGACATGAAGATAACATGTAAAAAAGTTTATTTTATTTGATAAGTATTAGAAAAAAGTTTTTCTTACACAACTTTAGTAAAAACGGGTACCAGTACCGTATCTCATTGTTTGTTGAACTTGTGGTTGAGACGATTTCAAGTCTTATTATTAATGCTGAATTATCGTCCTCTAATCTTCATGTTCAAGATTGTCATAGAATGCATGACAATCAAATGGAATGACACTCTTCAACTCCTGAAGATCCAACCACTTCCTCTTCGAAATTTTAATAGGCTCATCTTGTAAAGTAATGAAATCCTTGAGGTTTGGCAAAGATGGGAGTCTTTTCCGCTGAGGTAGATCAATAAACTCTGTTGAAAAAGAGTTTATTTTCACTTGAATTTTTCCAACAGGAGAATACTTTATTACTTTGATGTTGTTAACTGTTGGATCCCCAGACTTCTTTCCAGGACAAATGCTCTCATACATAATTTTTGATTTTGCTGAATAGTCCTTGACAAAATCAAAGGTCAACTGTTTCACAACATATTTTTCTTCATTTGTTGCTGCAACAGTATACCTTAAAAAGTCACTGGGTAAGTAGATGGGCTTGTTTCTCAGCTTTCTCTCAATAGCAGCGTGTACAGAGTCAGCCTCCATCTGAGTGTGACCCTTAACTAAATATTTTTGGAAGATTTCGACTTTATTCTCCACACTAAAAGCTAGCAGAGCATTCGAAAGTATAGAATTTCTATTTTGATACGTACAGCCGTCGCTCCAAATAATTATTGGCTTTGTAGAATCACAAGCAACAGTGAGGTAGTCAATCAAACACGAAGTGAAAGTGTTGCTTGATAAATCAGCATCAGCTTCTGTAAACCAGTAGCAACATGCACGTTTTCTATTTACATCATAAATAGTGAAGTTGTGGTTGCAGAGCTTTGTTTTGAAATACAGAGCACTTGCATTCAGGCTTGGGCACACTTTCACTGATTGAACATCTTGTGTAATTACAGTAAATTTACCTTCCTCTCCATCTTTTTTGTCATTCTCTTTTTCTGTTCTGGCTTCTATCTTTTGTTGTATGTGCTCATTATAAGTAGCTTCATCTAGAGCCTTGACCTCATACATACAGCACAGGTCACATCTATCCTTTTTGGGCAACTGGATTGCAAAATTCTTCTCAATGATTTCTTTATCAAATGAAAATCTTGAAACTGGCTGTACATCACCATTTTCCAAACAGAAATTTATGTATGCCTTGAATACATCAGCCATGGTATTTCCAAACATTGGCTCAATGTAGATCTTTTGTGATGATTGTCTACAATAATGGAAAGGCAGTTTTGGGATGTTTTCTAAAAATTGAAGTAATAGAGCTTTCCCTTCTTTCATTGATGTATTCCGAGGAGGTCTATTGATGAGTGAATTTTCCTTTGAAGAGGACATTCCAACTTCATCTGATAAATCAACCCAATGGGATACTGTCCATTCTCTCATACCCAAAGTATTGAGGAACATTTTTTTTCAGACTGGGTAGATGTTACCATCAGTAGACTTGAGATTGTATTCTTGTGTATATTTTCTGCGAGAGTCTTGGCTTGTCGATTTTTTAGAAGATACTTTCTTAATCATGGACACAACATATATTTTTTTCTGATCCAAAGACATAGTTTCCCAAAAAATTTTAAATATCAGACTCCTTATTTCTTGAGAAATAGTTTGGCATTTTCTGTATTTTGATTCCTTACAAAAGTTGCTGTCACATGTGGGTCCCATTTTTCTACAATCTCTTTCTGGTCCTCGTTTTCCTTTTTTATTCTTTGGCCTGGACCAACCTATATACTTTTTCCCTTGTTCTCGCAGTTTTATTTGTACATTGTCATGCCAATCTTTCTTGGAAACTATTTTTCTTCTTTGTCTCTTGATCTTTCCAATTTCTTGTTGTTCAGCAGGATCATCTTCATTGGATGACATATCACTATTAATTGAATCTGTAACTCCATCTCTGTGAATATTATTTAGTTGGGCAACTGGCTCAACTATCATTGTAGGAGATTCAGCAGGATCATCTTCATTGGATGACACAACACTATTAATTGAATCTGTAACTCCATCTCTGTGAATATTATTTAGTTGGGCAACTGGCTCAACTATCATTGTAGGAGATTGCAGCAGGCTCACACATTCGGGATAATTTTCCGTAACAGCTTTCAACATCTCATCCAAGTCGTTGTCTTCCATGTCCTCCCAGCTACCAAGACTATCATCACTTGATGTTGACATGATTGTAGTTGCAGAGCAGGCCAACAACAGCTTCCTCCCAAAGTCACGACCTGTCAAATGACAAATCTGTACTGAGACTTTGGTTTTTGAATGGGGGACTATGACCAAGTAGTGATTCTTCAAATGTGCAGGAAGTTTTGCATTTTACTTCTTGTGAAAATGGAGACATGAAGAATAATCATTAAGATAGTCTTGTCTCTGTAATAACCTAACACAAGTTTTTTTACCCATATAATACTGTAGTGATTCTCAATAATACTAACTATTAACTATGGTACACTACATGAAGCTTTTAATGTATAGAATTATTTTGTACTTACAGTGATTTAATATAAACAGAGGAATTTCATCAACAGCAAAATCTTCTGAGCAGCAAAATCGTCAACAGAACATCTTGTATCAGAACACAGTCCTAACATAACCTAACTTCAGTCGTTTATCCCGCCAATAGTAGAGATACGTGTTCTCACTATTAAGGTTGTTATTCTGCTTCCATTATTGAACATACGTGTTCTCACTACTAATGCATTTTTCAGTGGTATCTTGATATCTCTCATTTACCTGTTCTCACTATATCGATGGCTTAGAAGTGAAACCTCGTAAGTCAGCAAAAGTAAATTTTTCAGGAAACGAAAAAACGTTTTAAAAAAACATATGTCCATTGAACGTTTTGATTTGTATTTCACACTTTAAAGTGGCTATCACAGTATTAACTCATAATGTTTGATATTGATATTGTAATAATATATATTATCTAGATGACTTATGAGGTATCACATCTTAGAAAATGTAGACTTACAAAGTGATACGAGGTTTCACTTTTTACCTGACTCTACTTACGAGGAACCACAATGTAATTCAAAACATGCTTGCTTAGTAATATTAAATATTTGAATGGTAAAATTTCTAATAATAGAGCAAATTTCTAATAATACAAGTTGGTTGAAATTGACAATTTTTATTGAAGATTTGGTAATGAAACATTTATTCATACACAGATTAGATACCTAAAGCTACAATTCACAGAATACAGTGTATGTAAGGCACAGTCATAGTTATTGTAATAAAATGTAGAAAAATTAGAATATTTTCTAGTTAATATAAGAAGTATGCCAATATAAAAGTAAGTATGTCAATTATGAAATAGTATTAGGTATAAAGTAATACATGGACATCTATTGGATACTAAACTGGTAAACTCTCAAGTAATTAATAATGATACATCAATGCAAGTTTCATGGTTGGACAACACAAAACTAGACCTTAGCACGTTTTTTTGGTGGCGGAAGGCCTCATACAGTAACCTAATGTAATGCACATAGTTATGATAATAAAAATGTATAAAATTAGAATATTTTCCAGTTAGTATTAGGTATAAAGTAAAACATGGACATCTATTGGATACTAAACTGGTAAACTGTCAAGTAAATAATGATACATCAATGCAAGTTTCATGGTTGGACTACACAAAACTAAACCTTAGCAGGATTTGTTGGTGGCGAAAGGTCTCATACAGTAACCATTCAACCATTCAACTAACCCTACAACTATTCAACCATTCAACTAACCCTAGTCCAATCGAGCAGAAGGAACTAACGTTTGACTTTGTGAAGAACTTTGCTCAGCCAAACATTCAACCATTAAACAAAGAAGAAAATAAAAATAAATAATTAATAGTTGTAGTTCATTCGTAAGTGATAGAGTCATAAAATGGATGGCAGTCCGAGGGTATCACCGACTTGAGTTGCTGCAGATGGGTCCACTTTGTTCTTGTTATTTTAAGAGGTGCTTTGTTTGAATTGAGCCAGTCTAGCAACATTGTTCCTCCGTTTCCTTTGAGGAATAGCAACGAACTCACTATCGAATGATTTGATTTTTACAGTTATCTCACCATCTTTGTACCTGATCACTCTGATATCTGTGACCACAGGATCACCAGGCTTTTTACCTGGTCTAATGCTATCAAACATCTGAAGATCTGGCTGAGCAAAGTTCTTCACAAAGTCAAACGTTAGTTCCTTCTGCTCGATTGGACTAGGGTTAGATCTGGCACTTGCCGCTAGCCTTATATAATCACTTGGTAGGTGGATTGGCTGGTTATGAATTTTGTTCTCAATTATTGCATGTATGGAGTCCACTTCCATCTGGGTATGACCTTTCTCTAAATACTTCTGCATGATCTCAACATCATACTCCTTGCTAAACGATAAAAGAGCATTTGCCATGATGGCATTCCTATTTTGGTTTGTACATCCATCACTCCAAATAACGATAGATGTCTTCTCATCGCTGTTCCACTTATCTTTTAAGAAGTCTACTACACAGCTGGCAAAGGTCGGAGCTGTTAAGTCAGCTTGTGTTTCGTTGAACCAATAAGATCTTGCACAATGAGATTTCATCTCATAAATAGAAAAGTTGTGACAGGCTAATTTCGTTTTGAAGTAAAGAGCCGATGCATTCAAACTTGGACACACTTTTACTGCTTGGATGTCTTGACAAATGACGAATAAAGTTCCTTCATCAGCTTTCAACTTGTCATTAGTTTTTTCTTGTCTGGCCCTATCTTTCAAGCTAACATGTTCAACATAATCTTCTTCACTGACAAGTCCTGCATCTTTTGCAACACAAGTGTCACACCTATCTTTCTTTGGCTGTTGGAATGATAGGTTTTTGCTATGAATAATCTTGTGAAACGTGCATGTAGACAAAGGTTTGATTGGTTCTTCCTCATTTTCGCACTGTCTTTTATATTCAGCATACACATCTGTCATTCAGTTGCCAAATACTGGCTCCATATACAGTTTCAAAGTGTCCTTTCTACAATAGTGAGCTGGGAGTTTAGGCATGCTGTCCAAAAATTCATTCAATTTTGCTGCAGCTCTTGGGTTAGTCTCACCTAGCCCTCTTCTAGGCCAAGATAGTTTTGCAGGGGTGATTGCATGACCTTGAGTGGCATTGGTGGAATCTGCAGCCCAATTCTTAACTGTCCACTCCCCTAAAACAAAGGTGTTCAAAAAAAAGGTTTTGCAAACTTTATGCACTTTTCCATTAGTGGTTTTGACAGTGTATGTCAAAGTAGACTTCTGCCTTGAAACTGCTCCTGGATTCTTGACACTTTTCTTCCCCTGACAACCCACCAATGAGGCGATATAGGTCTTTTTTTGATCCCATGATAAATTTTCCCAGAAGTCTCTAAAGATTGTATTTCTTTCGTCATTAGAAACTTCATTACAAGTTCGTCCAGATCTTAGACATCCCCTACCTTGGCATCTTGGTCCTAATTCTCTTGACTTTCTTTCCTTTCCTCTTTTACTTTTCCCACCTTCTTCTCTTTCCCATCCAGTGTATTGTTTTCCTTGTTCACGTAGCTTTTTATTTTTGGAATCAAACCACTCCTCTCGTTTTGCTTGTCCTTTCTTCTTCCTTTTATTGATGATCCTACCCAAAACAACATTGTTTTCAAGAGCTTCTTCTTCTTGATTTTCAGTAGTATGTACATCAAAAATTTCATCTATAGAACTATGTTCTGATTCAACATAATCTGGATCATCAGCTCCTTCATCATCACTACCATATTCATTATCGCTTGGACATGGATTGACATTAATTCCTGGTGGCAGAGTGGGAGCAATTTGGTCACAGGCAGTTTCAACTTCTTCCATCTTTTCTTCCATGATGACGTTATTCTCATTGATAACAATTTGATAACTGGCAGTTTCAGACTCTTTCATATTTTCTTCCATGATGATGTTATTTTCATCAATAACGATTTGATAACAGGCATCAGTTTCAGTCTCTTCCATATTTTCTTCCATGATGATGTTATTTTCACAAGCTTTATGTGGGCTTGAGCTGTAACTGTGCTCAATGTCAATAGAACTCATAGATTCCACAAATAAAGTACTGACATGACTGTTTTCTTCATCACGATTGCTAGGACAATTAGACAGCAGTGTAGGGGTTAAAGCTGCTCTTGAAGGTCTGGTGGCAATGACTTCTATTTGAGGATTGACAATTCCTGGTGGCGGAGTGCAAGCAATTTGGTCACAGGCAATTATTTCAACTTCTTCTATATTTTCTTCCGTGATGATGTTATTTTCATTGACAATTTGATAACAGGCAGTTTCAGCTTCTTCCATATTTTGTTCCATGATGACGTTATTTTCACAAGTTTTGTGTGGGCTTGAGCTGTAACTGTGTTCAATGTCAATAGAACTCAAAGATTCCACAATGATTCCATGACTGCTCGGAGAAGTCGACAGTGTTGGGATTGAAGCTGCTCTTGAAGGTCCGGCGACAACGACTTCTATTTGAGCAGAAGGGAAGTAATTTTGCAAATCATGCATCCATTCATCAATCCATTCATTATCCGGGTCTTCACTCAGCGGTTGACTGTTTTCAAAAGGATCCATTTTCTGAAAAACAACCCTTTATTGAGGTTTACACTACTTTGAAAATGTTTAGTGAAACCTTGTAACCAACACTCAAATAAAAAGTGAAACCTTGTAAGTCAGATTAAAGTTTAAGGTTGTTTTTTGCTGTTGCAATAATCAACTTAGGCTAGTATTACAATACTTTTACATCAAAGAGACTAATACAGTTACCATTAATGCTCCACTCATAACACTTACCTGACGAAATTGGCTTGCAATGTAACAAAAACCGGACAGCTACATCAGAACACCACCTGCACCATTAGATTTTGGTGACTTACGAGGTTACTCCATTCATCTGCAATGCCTTCTTGATACCTCACATATGAGGTGTTTTTAGATTGCTTTTTTTTTTAGACAAAATAATTTTTCTGACTTACGAAGTTAATCTAGTTCGAAGCAGCTGATTTTTCTACAAATTTACACATCAAAATCCCAATATTGAAAAAAATCGACTTACAAGGTTTCACTTCTAAGCCATCAATATGGAAAGAGTATTTTTTTTCTGTAGAAAATGACACCATAACCTCAAAATTGAACATTTTGAAGATACAAGGTCTCATGTCTTAACCAACGATATGCTTTGCATAAATCCTGCTTCTGTGTAAGAACTGATGCTAATGTGAGATTTTCCAACTCTGTGGCCTTCCCAATAGGAGCAAAAACAAATTTGCTTGACCTGTGAGGCCCAACAGTATTTGGCCATCTGATCACTCATGGATTGCATGAGAGATAGTTGTTTTAGAAGGCACACTTTTGGATATCTGCAGTTGGACATTTTTAGCACCCTGATAATCCAATTGAGAGTATTTTTGAAAACCTTAGCTCCAATTTGTGTCTGTCCCACTTCAAGTCTTACAGCATAACTGGGAGTACATTGAGGAAGATATAGTATTCTTTTGTAGAACTGGACTTTTGTGGAAGATTCAGTATTCTTTTGTAGAACTGGACCAATTGAGTCTAAATATCTCAACGCATACACTGGAGAGGAATACATCAAGATTGAGCAAATCAAAGAATCAAATAATCTCCGACATTCATCAAAAGAGTTAACTTTGAGCCTATAGAGTATAGATCAATGAAATTGTTTCTGAGCTTGCAGCCATTGCTTTTAACATAAATTCATGGGCAGCTCTTTGGAAGAGACCAGACTGAAAGAACTTGATGCCCAAGTAAGTATAGTCGTTCTCATACTCAATTGCATTCAAGCCAAACATCAGAGGGGCCCATCTCTTCTTGTGATTGAAGCCTCCTTTTTGAAAAAGCAAAAGCTTAGTCTTAGCAAGGTTGACAGTCAAATTGTTGGACTGACAGTAATCATGAAAATGTTCAAGGGTTTTTCTCATGCCAATGTAGGAGTCTGAGAGCAAGACAATATCGTCTGCATAAGCTAAGAGCAGAAGTTCAGCCTTGTGTGTAACTGACACCCCTCTTACTCCTCTCTCCATCAAGAATTCCTCAAGATCATGAACAAAGAGTGAGAACAAAAGAGGTGACAAAGTTTCTCCTTGTAAGACCCCCCTTGAGACCCCGATGGATTGAGTTTTCTGGCAACCATCTGAAACTTGAACATTTGCCTTAGAATATAGACAGGAAATAATTTTGATAAATTTAGTACTGTTACAGGTTCTATGTCTAAAATAACCCTGGCAGCACTTAAATTTATCACTCGCACTTTATTAACACAAATAATTCACAACTCACACTGTTCAGTAATTTCTTACACAAAAATAAGCAATTGGAAACAGATAACATGATATTGTTCAACTGATAATGAGTTTTCAATAAACTGTACAAAAATCAATCACTAAATGTCAAAAGGCCGATCTAATATTAAATAATAACTGTACAATAAACTGTCCAATAATATTAAAAAAGAATTGTCGAGGAAGAACAATTAACTTACATAGCACAAGTCTGTAATACAGTAATAGGTAAAAGAATTATCACTATAGAACTGTCAAGAGAATTATCACTACAGACAATGCATGGGTGGCTACTATCTTATTGAGATAAGATTGAGGTAAGTGTACCAGTGAATGACCAATTAAGACATAATTCTCACCTTTTACCCATATAACAATCATCCACTTCCAATATATCATACGGAACCATTGTCATTGTTTTGTAAATAACCTCACTTTTCACCTAGACTAAGTCGAAAACTGTTTAAAGATTAAAGTAATCACTCAAAAATCCAATCATGAAGCCAAGTCACTGTACCAATAAATGACCAGCTTTGTTCCAGCGAATGACCTCTCTCATTACCAGTGAATGACCGGTCATTCATGCACTGGTCATTCACTGGCAATTATGATGGTGGTAAAAAGAGACTAGCTTCCGCTAGTCTTTGGGTACTCTTTATAGGCTAGGCCTATCCAGATTTTATTTTGTCAATGAAAACTGACTTTCAAATAATTAAATGACATTATACTGGATGAATTATACCTCCTATTAGTTGATATAAAAGTAATTCTGCCGAGATTATCAGCACTTGAACAGAAACAAAATATAGGTAAAACAGTAAATGAAGGATAATTGGAGATTGCAATAATGTAGGAATTGAAATAGTAGGCTACAAAGAATTTAAATAATATAAGAAAGTTTACTAATAATAAACATAATAATTTTGTTACATAAATATGTAACACTACTTGCCAATGGAGGAGAATAGGAACAAAATGTTGGAAGGGACCACATATTGGCCAAAATCACAAACAAAAATATTTAGGCTACATTAGAAACAATTTTAGAATAAAAGTTGAAAAATTGGAAATTAACCAAAGACAAAATCTGTTTTTTAATAATAAACATAATAATAATACAGTAATCAAGATAAGGCTTACAAAAAAATGGTAAAATATGTTGCATTACTTGCCATTGGAGGAGAATAGATACAAAATGTTGAAAGAGACTTAGGCTAGTATTGACCAAAATCACATACAAAAATATTTACATAAGGCTATAAACAATTTTAGAATAAAAGTTGATAATGGGAAATTATACCAAAGACAAAAGCTGTTTTCTAATAATAATAATAATACAGTAATCAAGATAAGGCTTACAAATAAAATGGTAAAATATAAATTTTAGAATAAAAGTTAATAGGTACCATTACAAAGCTATTACCATTACAAAGATACTGCTTAGGCCGCTAAGCAAAGATTCAAGAAGTTCTCAAATCAAAATTCAACAAATTTGTAAAAAACAAATAGTCCATCATCATTGGTATTCTGTGGTGGATGTATTTTCTTCTCAATATTTGATTCGTTGTGCCATGATTCTTCTTTGTCATGAGGACAATACCATTGTGAGGTTTTCCCCAGTCTTACAAATTCTTTTATTTTGTATTTTTGTGAATTATTTTGTATTTCAGTAATCTGTCCAGGAAATTTTTTTTCAGGTTCACCTCCATACCTGACAATAACATAATCATCAACGTTGAAGTCGTTGTCCCTTGTCATGGTACTGGTGGGCTTGGTTTTTTGGTTTGCTTTTCTTCGTTTAGGTTGATTCTTTGCTTTGCTTTGCTTGGCGGCCTTTGATTCTTCTCTATGTTCTTTTTTTATCCTTGCAGCAGTCGCTTTCATCTCCTTTTCCCTGGCTTTTTCATCGTGAAATGACTTCCATTTTTTTGAAGTGACAGCAAACGGTATTCTCTCAGCTTTCCTTCGTCTATTCTTTGATGCCATCTCAGTCACTGGCCAGTGCAAATGTTCCCTCCATGGATTCGATGTATTCATGTTGATGTCCTGTTGTTCCATATTCTGTTGTTCCATGTCCTGTTGTTCCATATCCTGTTGTTCCATATTCTGTTGTTCCATGTCCTGTTGTTCCGAGAGTATAGGAACAACTACCTCTAGAGCTGGCTCCTCATTTGACATTTGGAAAATGTTATCTTCATTTTCTCCTGTGTCTTTCTCATGGTCTTGCGAAGAAATACCAGCTTGAGGAATCTCTACAGAAATTTCAGAATCAATCACTTCCACAGCTGGCTCCTGATTCAAAATCTTAATCAAACTATTTTCATTCAGTCCTGTCTGTTTCTGTGCATCTTCAAACGAGACAATGACATCAGACAGATTAAAAATATCTTCTGTAGGCCTGCTTGGTGTTTCTGGTTCTAAATCATTCCCATCATCTGCCTTTTGTTTAATTTGTTTCCAAATTTTAAAGAGACTTTTCAATTCAGGCTCAACAAGCTCCTCATTCATATTAAAAGCAGTCACTAAACTTACTCTGGTCTCCTCTCCCATCTCCCTTTCCAAAACTTCACATGCAGTTTTGTACTCCATAACCATAAGAGAGTGATTTGTTTTTTTTTCTGCAGATTCCAATCTGGGCCTATCTGGAATGCATTTTGTGTAATCAACCCTGATTGATCCCACATGCTGTGAACCCGTTCTTTATAGAATCAGTGGTGATAGCTTTAAATGCCTCTTCAAATACTGGAGCAAAATTCAAATGTGAAACAGATTTTTCAGTAGCTTGCTTGAACTTATGGATGCTCTTTCTCCATGCAGATTTCAATGGCTTGAATATTGAAACATCACATGGCTGCAGGATGTGGGTGGCATTAGGCAGGAGGCAAAATAAAAGAATATTTTTAGCTCTACAAAATTTATAGAGCTCTTCATTTATATGGGACTTATGGCCATCCATTAAAAGAAGTACTGGAAATTGAATATTTGATTCCACCAGCCATGGGTAGAATACATTTGCCATGTACTCAAAAAAAGTTTCACTCACCATCCAACCACTATCACTCCGACCAATGGCAAACCCAGAGGGGACAGAATCTGCAATATCTCTTGGAATCCTTTTATGTGGATAAACAATCATGGGATTCAGAATTCCACCTGCAGCATTGAAATTGCACAGTACCGTGATACATTGTTTTTCTGGGCCAGGAGCAATTTCATAAAAATTCTTATAATTCTTTGGTCCCAAAAGTTTTCCAGACTTGGGACAGATACACATTCCAGTCTCATCAAGGTTATAAATCCTCTCAGGACAGCTCAAAATATCTTCTGCATTTTCTTCTTTCAAATATTCTGTAAGTTCTTTGAACCAATCACGGATTTTCAATTCTGTGACTGTAGCCCTTGCCCTAGAAACAATTTCAGCATTTTTTTTTCACAACAATTGGATGTCGTTTTAAAAACAAGTCCATCCACTTTCTCCCAGGCCTATCATTAGAGAAGGGATTTTCTCTTCCAATGTCTTTTATTATTTTTTCAACAGAGTCTAACCTCGTCGGGGTGCATAGGAAATCCCAGCTTGGCTTTTCCTAAAATCCACTCTTCCAGTCGACATTACTCATCATGAGTTAGAACTGAAGATGGTCCCATTTTTAGAGTTAGAGGCTCATCTGAATGGAGTTTTTTGATGAGAGTTCCTTTAAGAATTCCAAACACCTTTGATGCTTTGTTTGCTGATGATCTCCCTGACTTCACCTCTTCAATTGCTTTTTGGAGTGTCTCAATTGTGCAGGTGAATCTCTTGTAGGCCTTTTTCCCTTCAGTACCTGGTTTGTCCGGTCTTTTGTTGTTGTTGTTGTTGTTGTTGTCGCCATCATTGTTGATCATGTCTCTGAAACAAAATGTATTTAGGCCTTGTTAGAAAGACGTATGTATTCTTAGAATGAATTAGAATTAGGCTAAGCTACCCACAAATACAAAGAATAAGCTTTGAATGCTGATGAACTAGAGCTCGATTTCTTGAAGTATGGTAAGCTCGATTGGTGTCAAATTGTCCACACTAAAACTGATCTGCATGAGCTTTCACTTGAAAAAAAAATAGGCCTAAACAGTATGGAAATATAATATTTCTAGATCAATATTGCTGTTTTTCCCCATTACTAACTTCAAATAATAATTAAATAATTGAAAAAACATGCATCATTCAAGTGATCCAGTAAATGACCGGGTCCAACCCAGTGAATGACTCCAAGTCTTTAACCCCCGGTCATAACCTAACAGAAGTGTTCTCTAGCTCATAAACTTTATTATACAAGAAGTCAGCTGTTTGAGAAAAATTATTTAATCATATCCAGTGAATGACCGAATCGGTCATTCACTGGTGAACCCAATAGGTTATGCTCCAATGCATGTCCAGCATTTTTACCAGAGAACTAGTTAGGTTATGGTTATCAAAATCATATGATATCCTTAATTAAGTAATTAGGTACTCGATAAAACCAATAAAGTTATGAAAATGTGTACACAAGAATAGAAAAATCAAATTTCTCCTTACCCTGCTTGGATCTCCACTATTGCAGATGAATAGTTGTTGGCAAACGATGAGTATACAAGATTTCAAACAGACGCTGTGACGGTTAGCTTGCTTCTATGACAGCCAATGATAGGCGAGATGTCAAGCAGGGTTTATAGTTGGATGAGAGCTCTTCATTCATTGGCTTACGTGTATGACAATCTTATTATGATTTTTCAAACACAAAACGGTCATTCACTGGTGAGTGGTCTTTCACTGGTACATTCACCCTATATTTTTTTTTAACTAATAAAAATGGAATTAAATTCATTTAGAAAAAAATTCAAGCTATTGGTAAAATTAATTGATAAAAAACAAAAAACTTTTTACTAAATGAAGCGAGGAACTTGCTACCTTTCTGGTAGTGGTCACAGAATCACGGAAGTTGAGAAGGCTGAGTGAAATAGCATACAGTGGAATCCAGTGGAAGAATGCGATGACATCAAGCAGCATTGCTCCATAAATACATGAGAATGTTTTACTCTCAAAACGACCATTTGTCTTAATGCCCAATGTCAAGGTCAGGTTAGTTGCCCATTTGTCTAAATGCCCACCATCGAACTTCATTTAGGTTGTTTTTAGAATTGATCATTTTTAATGATATTGTAGGTCCAGACGAACTTCCTGGAGACATCCTCAAACTTATTGATGAAGAGTATGTGGGAATTCTTACACACTTATACAATAAAATCTATAGGACTGGTGTAATTCCCACTGAATGGTTAAAGTCAATCTTTATAACTCTTCCAAAAA
Source organism: Conomelus anceps (assembly GCA_948455865.1). NCBI lineage: Eukaryota > Metazoa > Arthropoda > Insecta > Hemiptera > Delphacidae > Conomelus > Conomelus anceps. The sequence goes on from OX418217.1 coordinate 39,437,753, forward strand.
AGTCCAGTGCTAAGAAGTGTGAAGATTTCTGAATGATAAGTCTGATGAGTCATACAATGAAGGGATTTCTCAAAATAATTCATAGGAGAATCTACAACAGGCTGGAAGAGAATTTATCAAATACCCAATTTGGCTTCAGGAATGGCTTAGGTACACGGGAGGCTCTGTTTGCTTTTAATGTCATTGTGCAGCATTGCCTAGATGTGAACCAACATATATTTGCCTGTTTTATAGATTATCAGAAGGCTTTTGACAAGGTACAACATAATAAGTTACTTGAAATCCTAAAAGAGTCTCAAATAGATGCATGTGACCTTCACCTGATACGAAACTTGTATTTTCACCAGAAGGCTACAGTACGGGTGCAATCAGAGTGTAGTGAGGAGCTGGAAATTAGGAGAGGGGTTCGTCAGGGGTGTGTGCTGTCACCGCTTCTCTTCAACATCTACTTGGAGAAAATAATCAGCAAGGCCCTGGAAGAAGAGACAGGAGGAATAAAAGTCAATGGCATACCCATCAACAACCTGAGGTATGCTGATGATACTGTCCTGCTGGCTGAGAACATAGAGGATCTCCAGAGAATGTTGTATAATGTCATCACTGCAAGTAACGAAGGTGGTCTAAGTCTCAATGCCAAGAAGACCAAGTACATGGTATTCACTAAAGATGCACCTCCTTTGTGTGATCTTTTTGCTGGAGATGAGAGATTGGAGCGGGTGGATGCATACACATATCTTGGGGCTCGGGTGACTTCCAATGCTGATCACTACACTGAAATTAAATTTAGGATAGAGAAGGCACGTGCTGCATTTATCAAATTAAAGAGTCTACTGGCATCAAGAGATATAAAAATGGATCTTCGAATTTGTCTCCTCAAGTGTTTTGTGTTTCCAGTTCTATTACATGGTGTGGAAGCATGGACCTTGAATAAATTATGTGAAAAGAAAATACAAGCCTTTGAGTTTTGGACCTACTGCAGAATGCTGAGAATCTCATATACAGACCATGTAACAAATGAAGAGGTTCTCAGAAGAATGGAGAAAAGGCCAGAGCTCATAGGTGAAGTTAAGGAACGAAAATTAAAGTACCTAGGTCACATAATGAGGGGACAGAAATATGAAATATTGCACCTCATTATGCAAGGAAAAATAACTGGCAAGAGATCAGTGGGCAGAAGACGAATATCTTGTTTGCGCAACTTGAGGGATTGGTTCCAATGTACCTGTAATGACCTATTCAGAGCAGCTGCTAATAAAATAAAAATCACCATCATGATAGCCAACCTCCACCATGGAGAAGGCACATGAAGAAGAAGAATGATATTGTTAGTAGGCCTATTGCAATATCGAATTATGGGTACTTTTAATGATGGTTCTCCCATGTTTGTGTTCTTTGTTTATTTTCAGATCTAACATAGAAAAATATTAAGTTGATTAAGTATTAAGTTATTTTTTGTTTGGAATTTCCAGCTGACAGTCTAGGACCAAGCCGTAGTAGTGTGCAATGCCCACTGTCAAGGTCAGGTTAGTTGCCTGGTGGTACACCAGGGATGTCTGGGAACAACCCATCTTCTAAAATTCTTCTGAAGTACTCCAGGCGTTCCTCCTTTGTGGCATGGCTTAAGGCATTAGCTTCCATGACAGCCTTGCGAAATTTTTCTGTATGAGGTGATCTGGCCACTTTTTTGTCTTCCTTCGTCCTGATCTCTTGAGCATCCAAAGCATGAAATGGCTGGATGGTGGATCTGCCGACCCAGCTATATCACGCCAGATCATTGAACCATCTCAGGAACAGCCAGACTTTATGCACACTGTTTTGGCAAAGTAATGATTTGGTGGATAGCCTGCTTTCCGGGTCTCTCATCACTAGGGCAGGCCAAAAGGGCCCTTTGCCCAGTCATGCCAACACAATATCTCCCTCTTCAAAAGGTGGTTGTTGTTGTTGCTGTTGTTGTTCTTCCTGTTGTTGTTCCTGTTCCTGTTGTTCCCATTGCATATTTAGCCATTTGGGGGCAGGTCCTGCATCTGCTTCTGCTGTCACTGGTGAATGGCTTCATTTTCTCATCATTTTCAAATGTTTTGGGGCAGGTCCAGCTACTGCTGCTTCTGCTGCCACAGGCAAACGGCTTCTTTTTGGACAGGTCCAGCTGCTTCTGCTTCTACCGCTCCTTCTACCACTGCAACTTCTTCTGCATGTCTCTTTGTTTGACTTCTGGTTCAGACGTTGAGCTTAGTTGGAGTGATGGGGGGGTGCACCCTGTATTACCTGCTGCTTGTAGTCATTGTCCAGTCTGGTGGTTGTAGTATGTGAGAGGATATATGAGTGAGGAAGAGAGGAAGTGTGAGAGAGTGAGATTGAGAGAGAGGAAGAGAGTGACTGAGGAGAGTGAGAGAGATAGAGAATGAGAGAGGAATCGCATTTGGGCACTCGAGTACAGAGAATTGTAACTATTGCTATGGCTGACCAAGACAGACTGAGTTGAGAGGGAAGCTCTGAGCTGGGGCGGGTGGCTACTATCTTATTGAGATAAGATTGGCCATAAAAAGTTCATTTCTCTTTGTCCTTTTTTTCCAATCTTGAAAGTGAAACTTTTGTTCTTCTTTTTCTATCTTTTCTTCATCACTCAAGAGTTTGTATTCCTTGCATTTTACACATAAATCTTTCTTTGGCTTGAAAAAGCTTATATCAAATTTAGTATTAGAAATCGATTCATACAAGTGTTTTTTTACATAGTTCAAGCCTTTAGCTTTGTTCTCTCCTTTGTACATTCTGTACATCATTGATAAGTTTAGACCACCATCTGGTCAACTGCATGTTGACTTACCAAGCATTTCAGGCACTGCTTCACTTTGCTCTAGAGGTCTTGTAGTAGTAGAATCACCAACATCCAGTAGTCCTGGTCTGATTTCACCATCTGGAAAATTGAGTGGAATCAGTTAATTTTAAATAGCTTGGATTAATTAACATCAGTAAGGCTACATTCTTAAATCTTAGGTTGAAGGTAAGGTTAAATTAGGTTAACAACCTACTTTACAAGTAAAACGTTAAATGCACTTACCTTTCATAAGTTGATTTGTGTTTCATCTTTCCATCTTTTGGCCAACTTTCTAGAATTCTTCATTATTTCCAATGTTCTAGATGAATACATGGCAACAAAACAATATTGATTAGTGCTAATCAAATAAAAAAGTACAGTACGTTAGAGAAAGAAACACAAGAGTTGGCCTAGACAGAATAAACAACTGCTTTAGCAGACAAAAACAGCTGGTGTAACTGTGAGACATCTTAGTACTCTGATAAAAAGCACAAAGGAGTACGAGGGCAACACTGAGACAACTCAGATATCCCACTGTTTAACTGAAATATAATGAAAAATCAATGGAGTGTTACACCAGGATATCTTTTCTATTCTGTTTACTATTAGAGTTATTGGAAAACTCACTGTTGCACTGAAATCTACATCTGAAATATACTTGAACACCATCATAACCTTAAAACACAAAAAATGGAAGATGTCCCACTGTTGCTCTGATATATTGATATGAGTATATACTTACAGTCTTTGAATCTTGGATTTTGCCTGAGCAATCCAGCTTGCAGCAGTGGAACATCCCTTCTTAATATCAGCTTTCAGCCAACATCTTTGAAGAGCAGCTAAAAATTGAAAGAAAATTATAGATAATGCATGAAGATTTTATTTTAGTAAGCAATATCAAAATCATCAAGTGCCAAGTGATAAATTAAGAAGTAGTTACACTAAACGATTTTTATAATGTCCAATGAAGCTGTGAATGTATTTAACACTTTGCACTCTGTGGTCCTATAAATTGTGTGTGTGTATATATATCTCATAAATATATCTTAATCATTTAACGTACCTCATATTTGTCATTCTATGCATATATTTGTCTTGTATACTTCAAGTTTAAACTAGATTTTTTCAAAGTGTACTATTTAACTGTTAATTAAGATTACTGCTGCTTCTTCCTGCTCACAGGTACTCTGCCCATGCATGGAACAAATTTGTCTGTTATTTTGAATGTCAATCGATTGTAAGATTGTATTTTGTGAGTTGTTCCCTTGATGTGATGAAAAATGGATGGTTCCTTAAAATATATATATATATAAGTTAAATTTCGGGAAAACACTTTGGTGTTTTTAAAAACAATTTTTATTTCTTAATACAAGTTATAAATTATAGAGAGTGAGTAAAAAGTACAATAATAATATAACTAATACGATCATGGAGATGTCCGCTAACGAGTCTCAGACTGACTATGAATGCTCCGGTGTGAGCCGAGGCATGAGAACTGTACAATTCCAAGAAATATGCAAGGTTCGCATAAAAATATATTAAATTTGTATTTTTCTAACATATAACTCCTTCCCTAAATAAAACATCCGGGGGTCGTTGTTGGTTGATAACTGCAGGCTGATGGATGTTTTGGAGTATCAGGCGGAAGAAGTAGAAGATAATGCTCAAGATGATAACAGCATACAGAAGTGAAGTATAGATATTAATGTCTATGGTGATGAGTGTTGTTGGAATGATGGGCGATACCTCGTTGGTGTTCACTTTATCAAAGTCCAAATTCTTAATGTTCACTTTGAAATCTGGCAGCTGATGTTGTTGAAGCTCTAATTCGAAGTCATCCAGAAATTTTGGATGCCCTCTTAATTTGGTTGAATGAAGTAGTGGCTTTTCTTTGAAAGATATTTTGCCCTCAGTCGTATCGATGAAATAAATACCTTGCAATATTTTGACAGCGGTTTCGGTGCTGCTTTCAATGTTGAATATCTCTTTGTTTGGTAGAATTGCAAGATATTGCTGCATTTCAGGAATCCACTTTAAAAGATTTTCGTTTACTTCAAGAGCAGTGTACTTGCAGTTATCTGTTGTACCAGATGAGATGATCGCTGTTTCGCAGTTCAATTTCTGATGTATGATGGCTTCAGTTGAGCATAGATAAGTGACTTACAATTTTTATCTAATCCTATAATGTTAATATGTCTTGATTTATCAGAGGACTTCAAAAAATATTCGTTTCTTGGTAGAATTGTGGCAAACCCTGATTTAATTTTACTTGGAATTGAAAGCAATTTATACAGATCAAAATTTACCTCTTCTACAATTGGAAACTCGAGAAGATAAATGATTCCATTATTTACTAATCTACAACCTACATCAACTAATTTTTCTATTTCTAACATGTTGTCAAATCTTATTTCTATTGGAAGTTTTCCGTTATAATATTGAGATATTCTTAAAAGTTCATTAAATAATTCTCTTGTTGATATAATACTTGGGTGAAGAACACCTACTTTACAAAATGCTATAGAATTTTCAATGTCTTGGACAACATTTAACATTATATTGTAAGCAATAAGTAGTTGATTGAAAATATCTTTAATTTTTTCTAGCTCTACAAAGTCATTCAAATCATTTTTCACTAATACAATTTTTTGTTTGATTTCTTCAAAGTTTTCGTTGACTAAGCTAATTGTTCTATTAACCCTTGTGTATAACACTTATAAAATGATACGCAAATATAACACTGGGGTCCAGTGGACCCCAATATGATTTTTTTCATATTTACCATAATTTATGAAATTTCTCAATAATATTTTATACAGTTCTTTATTAGTTATATTCTGATGTACTAAGACCATTTTCTGTCGAAAAACATCCTTGTATAATTTTTTAGTTGAGTTTTCTATGGTCTTTACATTTTTTTATACAAAAATGTATCAGTTAGGAAAAAAATTTTTTTTATTTTTTTCATGCTAGGTTTTCAACTACTTATTGATATTTTCTGAAAGTACATAAAAAGTACTATCATACAGAACCCATGTCAAAAAGTTAGCATGAAAGGGGTTTCTTATAATACCCACCAAAAAAGGCATATTTCTCCATGAAAATTATTCAAATACTCATGCATCATTGTCACAGTAACTAATGAAATAGGTAGAAATTCAGAAATCAACTAATTCTGTATGTGCACACATTTTATTACCTTACTTAACTTATTTATTCAAGATTATTCATTAAAAAATTTGGTTCATTTTGATGATTACAAATTGATAAATCACCACAATAAATCGTAAGAATAATGTATCATTTGCTTGAGACTGTCTTTCAAATGATGTAAAAATGTCTCACCTTTGACAGGTTCTATCATGTGTCCTTTCTTCTATATGGTACATTCTGTGCAAACCATTGCTCGATGTTCTTCACAAATTGGTGCTCGGCATGATGAACAGCGGAGTTTTGTTTTTCGATCTTTCACCCGAGGACAGAAAGAGCACCGCTGTTTTCTAGGAGGCTCATCATCATTTGCAGCTTGACGTTCTGGAGAAATCTGTAGTATTTCTTGAATAGACAGTTTGATTCCTCTTCGAATGGTTGGAGTTTCAATCCATTCATACAACCAAGGTTTGATTAAGTTCATTGCCAGCGTTTCCAAATATTTTCTTCTGTTTATTTTGGGATTTTCCTCATTGAAAAGGTACAAAATCATGGAGTTAACGCCACATTGATCCAATATTCCAAAAAAAAATCTCAGAGGCCAACGTTTTGTTCGACGACAGACACTGTAACCATGGCACAATTTATCAAAAGTATCAGTCCCTCCTTTGGTTGAGTTATAGAAAAGAACTATCTCAGGCTTTTTGGTGTCCACATCCACGTTTGCACTACGATGCAATGTTGATAGCAAGATTACATTTTTCTTCAATTTTGGACTGTAGGAAACTAATGTCTTGTTATGATCAAAAGCAAACAATGATTCTCCTGCAGGTTTTGGTTCCAAGAATTTTGCAGGAATCTCAGTCTTGTTAGCTCGCATAGTTCCAACCATTGTTAGTTTGTAGTCAAGAAGCATTCTGTTGAAAAGTGGAACAGAGGTGAACCAATTGTCCGTTGTCACATTACGATTAGTTCCATGGATTGGCTCTGATAGTTTCCTAACATAATATGTGGGGACAGGTTCCTTGTTCTGGGTATTTACTTCTCCAATGTACGGAATTGCATTACACATGTAACTGGTCTTAGAATCGTTCAACATTACTATTTTCAAGCCATATCTGTCAGGTTTAGATTTGATATACACTCTGAAGCCACAACGACCTCGAAAACCTAGTAGCTGCTCATCAATGGTGCAGTATTCAAAGGGTGTATAATATGTACTACAATGTTCCACAAAATTGTCCCACAAATATCGTATTGCAGCCAAACGATCGTTTCTTGCTCTCTCCTGCCTATTGGTTTTGTCATCAAAGTGCAAGCATGTACTTATGAAGCGAAATCGTGGCAAGGACATAGTAGCTCTATAAATCGAAAATCCAAACTGAGGTGACCAAAGTTCTTCTAAATTTCTTCTTGAATCTTTGTGCACACCAGCCAAGTACAAGATGCCTATGTAAGCTTTCATTTCTTTTGTAGAAGTATTGCGATGATAAGACTGCATTGAAATGTTATGCACCTGTCTGTGTATCTCTTCATTTGTCCGAAGGGTTATTTCTTCTATCATGATATCATCAAAAAGAAGGTTCCAAGCATCTTCGGGGGCTCTCACTTCTCGAGCTGCACCCCTTGGACCAGGCAAATGTGTTACTAAGTTTCTTTCAGCAACTCTCCCACGTCGTTCTGGCTCCTTCATGGTCCAAATGTAGGGTGTCTTTTTATTTCTTCCCCTAATCAAATGAATATTTCTTTGACGTCTCTCAATTGGATTGTTATTTTGTTCATTTTCGATATTGTCAACAGGCTCATCAGTATCACTATCATTGTCAGATTCACTATCATTTGGCAAGTTATCAGGTTCATTCACATTTAGCACATTATCAGGTTCATTCACATTTAGCACATTATCAGGTTCATTCACATTTAGCACATTATCAGGTTCATTCACATTTAGTACATTATCAGGTTCATTCACATTTAGCACATTATCAGGTTCATTCACATTTAGCACATTATCAGGTTCATTCACATTTAGTACATTATCAGGTTCACTCACATTTAGCACATCACCAGGTTCATTTATCATTTCAATTTCAATGGCATTTTGTTCATCATCTGAATCATCATCTGAAATGACATAGTCCGGATCCGAATTGGTGTTATCGCCAAACAGGCTTTCTGAATCTTCTTCATCACTTGCTTCTAAGAAAGCACGAATTATGTCAGGCCTATCACGAAGATTTTGTGCCATTGTGTAGTAAAAAACTGAAGAAACTAACAAATATACAAAATATCACCACTTGAAAAACACACACATTAATATAACACTGGGGTCCAGCAGACCCCACAACAGATTGATAACTCTGTAGACTGGACAGTAGCAGACTGACAGTCGGCGTCAACAGTGCAAGCCGACCACAATGGTACCAACTGAATTTACATTGGAGTGAAATATCCCTATCTTCTGTTTTTGAAGAGAAATAACTTCGAAAAGAAAGGCTGGGGTCCAGCAGACCCCAGTGTTATATTTAAAGGTTAAATTCTAAAATTATATCATGACTTATTGAATAATGATTAGCAACTTAATTTACCAAATTATCCTGATTATTATGTAATTCAGAAATCAATTTATTGTATCTTTGTCCATCATAAGCATCTAGGTTACCAGTGATAATTTTAATCACAGATCCTTCTCCATTAATCAGACCTCTTTTGTTACTTTTGGCATGTTCATTGCCTACAAGTATTATTTCTAACTTCTCTTCAATCACCGATTTTGTGTGATTAATAAATCTTAAATGGTTCATTACTTCTCTTAGCTTACTACTATTTTCAGTTACATAATCAATTTTTGTACTAAAACTAATATTTCTCCAAAAATAATGAGTCACATTCTTATAATAATTATCAAGTTTTTCAATCTGTACAAACATAGTATTTAAATCAAAATTATGAACTAAAACATGAGATGTGAATTGTAGCTTTGCTCTACCTAAATGAATTGGTACAATTCCTGAATTAACGGTCACATTTTTTATCTCTACTGTTGTCCCTGGGGTTGCTCCATGCAGGACGAGGAGGGACCTGGAACAGGATTTGAAGTGTCAACAGTATTCTCTTGTGGGTTAGGATTCGTATTTTTAATTTCATTAATTTTTCTTGGTCGTTTTATTTTGGAAATATGCACCTTTTGCTTAGTGTTATGATGATGGGGTGCTATCTCTGCTGTTTTCAGCTGTTTATTAACTGAGCTAATTGTTTCTTTTTGATACTTGTTTTTTGTTTTACTCTGTTTCTGAACATTTTTTACATATACTTCAGATGGGATTTCTGGCAATGGCATTTTACCAGCGTTTCTAGTGGCTAAAATATTTTCTTTATTGGTTTTAGATATTTCTTTTATGTGTTCGTACAGTTTCTGCGTTTTTTCTTTATGATTACTGACATAATCATTCATTACCTGTTTGTCAATATCGAGATCAAAAAGGCTATCTGTGTTAATGTGTCCATACAAAATTTCAAAAGGTGTCAATTTTGTTATTGAGTGGATGCTATTATTGTATGACAAAACCGCATATTTTACTTTCTTTTCCATAGATTCTTTTTTGAATTCATCCCTATTATTTAAAATTCTAATGTGTTCGATCAGTGTTGAGTGAAAGCGTTCCACAACTCCATTTGATGGTGGGTGTTGGGTGCTATAGTAAAGTGTATTTTTATGCCATAGATTCCAAGCAACTCCTTTATTACATTATTATTGAATTCGGTTCCATTATCTGAAACAATTACTTTTGGGATGCCATGATGTGCGAAATAATCAATCATTTTATTAGCTATCTCTATACCTTGCGATCCTGCTAGTCTGTAAACTTGTGTGTATCGAGAAAAGCTGTCTACTATGGATGAAAATTTACTTTTTTCAAGGAAGACACTGTCTATGTGTATTATTTGTAATGGTCTGGATGCTGTTGGAGTGAGATTCATTTCCAAATTTAATGGTGCTCTTTCGTATTTAGTTTTTAAACAAATGTCACACTTATTTATGAAGTTTTGAATGTAAAGTTTTAAATTAGGCCAATAGTATTCTCGTCTGATGTGATCATAAGTTTCTTGAATACCGCGATGATTATTCTTTCCCATATGATAAGTTTCAACAATTTCTAATTTATCTTCTTCACTGGTTACATCGAGTATCTTTTTTGTACATTTGACTAATATTAATTGAGAAGATTTGAAGTATCTGGAAATTACATTTACAAATTTTTCATAGAAGTCATCCTGAAAATAGAGATTGTATTTGACATTTGGTACAAAAAATTCTTTTACTAGTTTGATTACATCCTCGTCAAAGTTATTCTCTGATATCTCTACAATTAATCTATTTTTGTTATCGAATAATTTAAGTATTTTTACCTTTCTTGGATTATATTTTACTTGTGTGAGAATCTCTTGATTTTTGGCATAATTTACTGGTATGTCTACTATTGGAATTCCTACAGTGGTATTTCCTTCATAATTTGAATGAACTGTTTGGCTGTCGTTGTCATCATTGTCATCTTTGTCATTGTCAGGGTCAGGGTCAGCATGAATGGTTTCACTTTCGTCAAAGTTAGCTATGACAGATTGATTTTCCAAGTCGGGAAAATGTGTGCTTATTGCATTGTTGATAATGTCATCAACCTCATTATTTGTTGTGACCTTTGTGTTGTTGTTATTAAGTTGTACATGGGATAAAGCATCAGCATTCTGATTGGTTTTACCTTTTTTGTAAGCTATCTCATAATTAAATTCTTCCAGTTTAAGTCGCCAGTGTAATAATTTGGAGTTGGGCTCTTTTACAGAGAATAGCCATAGCAGATCAGTGAATATTTTGAATTTTTTTCCATATAGATAAGGCCGAAAATGTTTGGTTGCCCAAATTATTGCAAGTAATTCTTTTTCAATTACAGAATAACGGATTTCACTTTCATTCAATGTATGACTTGCATATGCAATTGGAAGGTTGCCACCATTTTTATGCTGACTGAGAACAGCACCGATTGCAAAGTTACTTGCATCACATGTTAAATTAAATTCCTTATCAAAATCTGGGTATTGCAATAGAGGTTTGTTAGATAAAATATTCTTACAAGTCTCAAAACATTCTATATATTCCGGGTTACTGACATCAATTTTTGCATTTATTTTTAAGCATTTTGTGAGTGGTTTTGTGAGGTTTGCAAAATCCTTTATAAATTTTTGATAATATCCTATTAGGCCTAGAAATCCTTTGATTTCTTTTGTTGTTGTTGTTGTTGGAATGGGATAGGCTTTGATTGCTTTGATCTTATCAGGATTTGGCTTAACGCCATCTGCTGTTACTATGTGCCCTAGGTAAACAACCTCTTTTCTCAAAAATTCAGTTTTGTCTAGTTGTATTTTAAAATTTGATTTTTGCAATCTTTCAAATACATTTTGAAGTCGTCGGATATGTTCGTCTAGGCTAGCTGAATAGATTATTATGTCGTCAACATATACTAGGCAGGTTTCATTTTGTAGGCCTCTAAGGATGCTATTCATAGCTCTTTGAAACGTGAGAGGACTATTCTTTAATCCCATTGGCATGCGCAGAAACTCAAAATGTCCTGTTTCTGTGGAAAATGTCGTTTTTTCGCGGCTTCCTGGGTCTAATTCTACCTGGTAGAATCCACTTGCCAAATCTAATGTTGAAAAATATTGAGAGCGCCCTAATCTGTCAAGTATATCAGTAATATTTGGTAGTGGGAATTTATCATCAATCGTTTTAGAGTTGAGACCTCTAAAGTCAATTACAATTCGAAATTTTTGTTTACCGGATGTGTCTTTTTTCTTTGGTGCAATCCATATTGGAGAATTCCAAGGTGAATGAGATTCTTGAATAATCTTTTGTTTTAGCATGTCTTGTATTTGACTATTTACCTCTGAATGATAAATTTCGGGGTAGCGATAACTACGTGTGTAAATGGGAATTTCGTCAGTTGTTCTAATTACATGTTTAATTTGATTGGTCTTTTCCTTCTACATGGAATATATCATGATATTCGTGAATTAATTTTGAAATTGCCTGTTTTTCTTCCCAATTCATGTGGTCTGTTCTAATTTTTGTTATGTCAACGTTGGGAGGATGAACTAGATTGAGATTATAACTGTCTTGAAATTCATTACATTGTGGAGGTGTGATAGAATAGTGTGCAATATCCTCAACTACAAAAGGTTTTAGAATCGTCAGCTGTTTGACTTCAGTCAATGGATTTGTTATTGAACAAATAGCTTTATTATTCTTTACATTAATCAAACAGGACGGTATTTCCAGGCCGGAAAGGTCTGTGGACTGTAGCAGGCATTCACCTTCCTTCACATTAACTGGAATTTCAATCACCTGTTGAGTGCGCTTGAATAGTGTAGGTTGCTATAGCAGTATGTTTATTGTTCTCATCATGCACATCACTTTTTTCAGAATCAAAGTATTGTATGGGAATCTCTTTGTTTTTATAATACATCTTATTATTAACAAAGTCTAACTGCAGTTTTAATGCTTTCATATTATCTAGGCCAGGGGTTCCCAACAAGATTTTTCCAAGGACCCCCTCATCCATTTATTATAGTTACACGGACCCCACTAATTCTTAAACTCACAGTTGATAATTTACAGAAGTTCATAACTCAATTCGATAAGAAAAAGTTAAAATTTCGAGAAAAGGATAGTTTTTTTTTAATTTGTTCATTACCATTATTTAAATAACATAAAAATAAGTATGCGGTTATAATATTGAAAAAAAATGGTCATAATTTGTTTGCATTCATAATAATTTTTGTGTTATTATTGCAGTGTTATGGTCAAGTCAGTGAGGAAATCGTTTTACTAACTTGGTTTCAATAAGGAGAATACGATCCTTGTCCCTCAGTTCAAATAAGTTGTGGAAATGAAGACTAGGTCCACTGAGGAATCATAACTGTATCATAATAATTTTTTCACTTCTCTAATGAGATGAGTTGAATTTTTTCTTTGAGTTCATAATTCCTGAGATGTCAGGCTCCAAACTTGACACATTCACTCTAAAATCCGACCGCACGTCAAGTCGATTCCTAAATTTGTTTTTCATGAAACACATTGATGAAAATGCTTGTTCACAACGGTAAGTCGTTGCAAAAGGAAGAATTAATTTCAATGCCTTATCTCCAAGTTCTTTATAGTCCTTACGTGCCGTTGCCCAAAAGTCTACAAGCAGGTTACCATCAAAATGGTTTTTCATTTCACTGCAGCTAGATAAATCCACAAGTTGATCTTGTTCTTCTTCTGAGAGACCGCGAATCTGATCTATGTTTTGACAGCAGAAAGGACTTCGAACCCAACCATCATCTGGGTCAGTTTCAGGAAAATATTCCCTAAAACTGATGGCTAAGCTGCATAAATGTTCCGCTATTTTGCTCTTTATTTGGTCAGGTAAATTTTCCTCAGAAGCCTCCAAAAATTGTTTCAAAGTATGGAAATTGCTGAATGATTTTTTTTCAACCCGTGTTGCCCAGATTTGGCACTTTTTCACCATAGCACTAATTTTATCTTCAACTTTAAAAATGTCTACATTTTTCCCCTGCAAACTCTGATTCAGCCCATTCAAATGTTCAAAAACGTCAACTAGATAAGCAATTGAGCAGAGCCAAGAAAAGTCTGTGAGCAAATCTGCGTATTTCGAGTCTATGAGAAAAATACGAACCTCATCTCTCAGTTCGAAAAATCTTTTCAATATCCTACCTCAGGAGAGCCATCTTACTTCAGTATGCATGAGAAGCTGTTCATGCTCACTGCCGATTTCTTTGCATAACAAAGAAAATAATCTAGATTGCAAAGGTCGAGATTTTATATAATTGATGATTTGGACTACTTCATTAAGCGTCTTGTGCAAAAGTTCAGGTAATCTTTTGGCTACTAAAGCTTCACGATGAATACAACAGTGTGTCCATTTCACTCCAGGGTTTACTGCTTTGATACGAGCTTGAAGTCCTGTCTTGTTACCAGCCATCGATTTTGCACCATCTGTAGACAATCCCACACATTTTTTCCAGGCGATGTCATGTTCATTCAGAAAATCATCTATTACTGAGAAAATATTGTCTGACGTTGAGTGAAGCAGTTCAAATGAAAGAAGAAAATCTTCAAATACACTATTATTCCACAAAAATCTCACAAACACCAGCAATATCGCTTTTTTTGAAATGTCTGTGCTCTCATCCAGTTGAAGGGCATACATATCACACTTTTGAAGTCTACCCAGTAATGTCTCTTCAATGTTATCAGCCATATCAGTAATTCGTCTTTGAACGGTATTGTTGGAGAGTGGTCCCTATAAGCTTAGCAGCTGCATCACCTAACATTCTCTTGCACATGATTATTGCTGATGGTAGTATGAGTTCTTCGGCAATTGTATGGTTTTTTCCGCGTTTAGCAATAAGCTGTGATACTTCGTAAGATGCAAGAGTTGCATTTTCATTTACATTTGTCCCAGAGTGTTTATACATGTTTTTACGAGATTTATTCAGTTCTCCCAGTTTATTTTTGAAAAAATCCAATGTCTTGCCCTTGTGTTCTGGATGTTTTGTCTCAAGATGACGACGGAGTTTTGCTGGCTTCATACACTCATTTGAAAGAGTCTCATAACAAATAACACACTGAGGGATAGGCTGCTGCTCTGGTCCATTAAATGTGAATCCAATTCCTAGGTAATCTGAGTTGTACTTTCTTATTTTTGCAGAAAGCGTAGAACTGTACTTGGATGCTGATGCAATAGGCTCACGATCAAGAGACACGTTTAAATTCGATTCAATAGTCATAGTCACTGACTTACTAACTGCACTCGATTCTTCTTCATCTGTAGGCCTATTTCGTTTCAATGATCCACTTTTTAACCAACGATCCATTTTTACTGGGTCACTAAATCGCGAATAGAAGTGCTGCCGACCGCTCTCACTAGTCAACTGAAAACTGAAGTAATTCTGGCTATAAGCATTATATATAGTTTGTTTATCTAGACTTCGTACTTGCACTATATATGTTCAAAGAAAGGAGAGTGGGAAAGTTATACGTAGAGTAAACAAAATCAACAATGAATGGAAGAATTTCTTGCAAAATGTTGCAATTGATGACTCATATCCGGCGATAACAATCTAAGCCCATTCGCCTAGCTGGGCAATGCAAATAATAAACAATCAAAACAGGAGTCTGATCGGCTAATTTTATGGTTTGTGTACATTGTGGAAGTAATCTTTCAAAATAACGCAATATTTATCAGTTCACTGTAATAATACAGATTTGAATACAATAAAAAATAGCTAGACAGGTTCATTGTTTCGTATAATTGGTTTTATGTGGGCTTTTTGGAATTGAAGATGGAAGAAATGAAAAAATAGATTCTTTAAGTACTTATTAATGTAATTTTCTATGGCAACATATGAACATTTGGGGGACAAAATACATGCATTGCCAATCAATCCCTGATTAGGTGCTAGATAAAGCCAAACAAGTTAGTACAACTTGCAAAAGCTCTCAGAAATTCTCGAAGCTCAAAAATCTCTTTTCTTTTGATAGTAAGCCTATTCCTATTCAATTTCAACAGAACGTATTTTCCCTAAATTTTCTGATTATATCTCGCGGACCCCCACGGCATGACCCGCGGACCCCCAGGGGTCCGCGGATCACCAGTTGGGAACCGCTGCTCTAGACAACAGAGTGAAACAGCCGTCATGCCATAATGTGAGTTAATTTCCACTTAAAAGTGTTGAGTTTATATTATGAATAAAAGATTAGAGCCGGTTAGATAAAGGGCTGGTTTATGAGCTTGGGTGTTCATAGTCTGCATTCATCATTAATTGCGGACTAACATAGATGACAACTAAAAAATGACTTTATGAGACAGAGCATAGGTTAGTTATTCCACAGTTAATCTTTAGCCAAGCACAACTTAAACTGCTACTCTGCAGGGATTCACAGATAATTTTTGTTAACTTTTGTCAATTTTTGGCAACTTGTAAGCACCTTGCATGTCACTGTCAACAATATTCTTTGTCTTTGTCATTGCTACCCTCAGTCACCAGTTTTATTAGTTGTTGTGTTTCAAGGGTCATGTTTTCAAGTTTGTTTATTTCACGTTGTGTAGTGTACTTGACTTGAATAGTGTAGTATGATTGTATTAAATTTAAATTATATTTACTAAGCAGACAATATTTTCATTTTGCTCTTTAAAAAAAATTTGGATTAAAAGAAGAGAGTAAATTTTACTCAAGAAGCTTTGGTTTTTTGCCTCCAGGATGAGCTAATTCACTATGCTCAACTGCCTATTTTTATGTAGAGCTAACTTTGGTATCAAAAGAAGAGTTTGAGTTGCCATTCAAGTACATTTGTTATTTCCTGTTATACTACTTGACAGGGTATACATGAACTGTATACAGGGTATACATGTGTGTGCTCCTCAGGTATCAGGTACACCTGAACACTGAGCTAAATATCTAACTGGAGGAAGCAATAGCTAGGGCTGCTATACAAAACATGCATTCCATTTCATTTTTTTAGGTTGGCAATAAGATGAGGATGAAATTTTTTTTTAGAACAGTATGTAGTACACAAAAATATAGGTTGGCAACAAGATGAAGATTGAAATTCTTTCCCAAGATCAGTATGCTATTCAAAAAAAAAAGAAGGCAAAACCCAGCTTGATCAATCAGTGCTACCTCCAGTTAGATTAGCTCAGTGTTCAGGTGTACCTGTTACCTGAGAATCACACACACACTCTTCATGTATACCCAGTCAAGTTTGCCACTCTTTAATGTTGAATTTTATGTTATATATATTATTACAGGTGGTGACTTCTGGGATCAACCTAGGCTAGCCTAGGCTAACCTAGTTTTCTGCTCAGTCCCTAATCCTATATCCTGAGCCCACATTAAAATTCAACTATTATTTTTTAGGTTGCCTATTTTGCTTCTTCTTCTGAAAAAGGGAATTAAAACTGCAGTCACAAGCATTTTGAGCCACATGATGTGTTTACATTTAGACCAGAATTTCACTTACCTTTTTAAATAAAAATTGTTTTTAAAAACACCGAAGTGTTTTCCCAAAATTTAACTGGCGCAGTCGGTAGGACTGCTTCGAGAACACAAAAATTGGTTCTTCGGTTTCAACCGTTAACGAAGTGGACATTCCAAAGTTTCGTGAGAGCGAGTTTAGTCACCTAATATTGGGACTTCGTAGAATACAAAAACTTCTCCAATATTCGGATATTTCGTTACAAAAATCATCTTTATTTGAACTCTTATCATCATATATCATGATATGGCAATCGATCGTGATCATCAAGTCAAGTGACCCTCAAAACAAAGTGCAGTGTGCAGTTTTGGATTATTGCCGAAATCATCACCAAACAGTTGATCCGGTTCCCGAGAGATGAGCATAGAAGTGTATATTCTGTGAATCATTTATGTTATTATTAGTCTATATTTTTACAATTGTACCAATAGTTTCATAATCTATCATATTTAATCTAAGTTTATTGCATATTTAAAAATTATTTTAACAAAATGGCTACCTCAAACGTAACGCCTCCACCCACTCCAACGTTAAAAAAGGAATATTTGGACATGATCCCTGAATTTTCAGGCAAGCCAACATTATTAAGTAGATTCATTGCAATTTGTGATAAACTTGTTTAATCCATGAATCAATCAAGCCGATTTGGGGAAATGTTATGTTCTCTTGATCTTGAACTGTTGTAAGATATGGGTAATTTGTCTGTAGCTTTTTGGCCACCAATCCTGAGAGATACTCCAAGGCATCATTCTTACAATCAATGGAATTGTTAATTGGTCCTGGTGTACATGGAAGTTTATCTTATGTCATCTCCACTGAAGAGTGCTCTGTATTGAAGCAAGGGCATGTAGTTTCAATCACCTTTACTCCTGATACATGCAATAGTTTACTAACAATTGTTTCTGATATGTCTTCATTGTTGTTAGTGTTAGTATTTTTCTGTAATAAGCCTTGAGTTTTACCAAGAATGATCATCTGCATATGGCATCCAATGGGGTAGGATGATCGTTTAGTCCTCCTCTAGTTCTTATCTGAGAAAATAGATTTTCTAAACAGTCTTGGTTAAGCATATGAGTGAGAATGTATTTAATGTCATACAATGTTTTAAGATCTTTTAACAACTCTTTCAGTGACATGATGGATATAATGCACCCCTTTTGAAACAACTGTAAGGACTTTTTCCCACAGCATCTCATTGTTGTCATCATTTTCAACATTTTGTCTAATACTTCAGTTTGGTTGACCAATTCTTGTCCTTATGCTCTTTGAGAGGGCTCTCCAAATTTTTGGGGACTGTAGGAGTTCATTAAATCAAACCTCAATAAAACTGCTTGTGGATTTTGCAATTTCGTCATTTCTCAAGTAATGTCTCAAGGGTGTTGCTGTCATATGAGACAACTCACATGTTTTAATGCAGCTGTTGTTACAAACGGCTACTGCTCACTGTTACCCAGGCATCTCACACACTTCCAAACTATTACACATGGGTCACTAATAATGATAATAAATACATTGAAGCTAGTTAATTGCAGAGCGTTCGCAACAAACACATGTATAGCAGCATTTGACAGCATCCAGTGTGGGTGGTGGAGGTCTGAGTGTGACATGATGCACAAAGTGTGTGCGCATACAACTGAGGCAACCTTCTGTAACCTTGAGTTGCAACAGGCTATAGATAATAACACACTAAACGCAATGTTTGTAGCACATTTCCTTTAAAGGAATATTTACTTAAACCTTACAGTAAAAGGGCAGGGCCCTTTGAAGCAAAAAGTGTTTAACTACTGTCTGTCTAGAGCTCATCAAATTGTAGAGAATGTGTTTGGATTACTGGCATCAGGATTTCATATATTTGAAAGGGCTATTTCCTTGTCACCAGAAAAAGTAGACAGCATTGTCAAAGCAACAATTCCATTGCATAACTGGTTACATATTACTAGCCCAGGGATTTATTTTTTCAGAGTTTGTGTTGCCATTAAGATATTGAAAGTGGTGAAATAATATAAGGAGAATGGCATAGAACCATGAGAACACCCATTGTTAGAAATTCAGGACGTTTATGCTATACTTCAAAAAGGGTGAAGAAGGTGAGGGATGAGCTGGCAGATTGGTTCATGGGAGAGGGTGTCATATTCTCCTGTAATTTGCCATGGATGCCATATTCCCCTCTAGTTCACCCTTTATGGATTTGAAGTTTTGCTCCATGGATGTTATTAATTTAATGTCTGCATTCTCAAAGAGGTAGGTAGCTGGGTCTTCTCCTTTTAATAATGCCTCATGGAGCCGGTCTTGTAGAATTGATTTCTTTCCAGATGTATTGAGATCGCAGTCTTCTAACTTACATTTGAGATCTGCCACTTTCAAATCACACAATGTAAATTTTTCAGCCATTTTTAATAAAACTAAAAAATCCCCAACTTGTGACACCAACTGTTATGGGTTCTATTACCAAAATAATGTTGGCAACACTTGGAAGTAACACTTAAACTTTATCTGCACAATTAACTTGAAACATGCACTAATTGGTTATCACACAAGAAAACCAATAAGAAACAAACAGTTTAATAACATTCAAATAATAACAAGATTATCACTGTACTAATTACTGTCTGTCAATAGGCCTTTTAATAATTTAACAATAACTGTCCAATGACTAATAAACCTAACAAACTGTTAAAACACTCAACACACATGTGTTGTCATTGATGGATTAAACTGTTACTGCTGGTACTGTCTTCTTCCTCTTTAAAAGTGCTGTTGGAGTTGAGGATGATATTCTTCTCTGTGATTTTTTTTCTTGCCAATTCTTCAAAGCCTTTCTGCCAGTTCATTGTTTTGAACGAATTGACAATGTTTTCTTCAACACAGGTTAATTTCATTTTATTTGTGTGATTCTGACTTGTCAAGTTACCACAGTACCTCATAAATCCCAAGTTTTTGTATCTCATTAGACTATCTTTCAATTTTCAAATGCAATTTTCAAAATTAAATCAGTGCGTAATGAGAAGAGAAATATTTCCCCTCCTTTCTGGCATTTCATAACAATTCGTTCTAATAATGACAAGTACTGATTTCAATATATTGATTTTTTCAGTTGGATGCAAGGTTTATTATAAGCAAAACAATAATTACCAAAAAGCTATTCCAGTGAGAGAAAAAGTGACTATGAGTTTTTTTTGGAAACTGGTGATTCATAAACCAGCTTCAGTTATTTGTTTTTAAGACTTCAAAATCTACAATATCACTATTTGCGCCTTAGGTCTAAAGGACAAAATAAAGTTCAGCAATAAAAATACATTTATAGATTTTTATTTTCATTAGTAAGTTGCACATGCAGTAATAAAAGAAAACATGGTAAACATTTATTTTATAACTTTAAAAAGCAATAAAAAAGTAGTATTAATTATAACATAATTATTTTCAATGTTGCTGAAGTGATCTCATAAATATTGTTTTTATAACTGAGTAAATTTTTGTTCATTGTCATTATATCTTCCTGGGACCTGAGATTTTAGTACATTTTATCATCATGAATTCCTAAGTGACTAACACTAGGCACTTTAGTTCATCATCACATAGTCCTGAGGATTTCATATGCTTTCAAGTCACAAATACCAAAGTGCCTGCCATTAGGCACTTCAAAATTTAGGCAAAAAGTCTTGACATTTTTCTTGTTTCATTTAAATTTCAATGTAATTATTTGGTGTTAGAATAGCTCCAATGAGCCCAGGAAATGTTTTAAAAATTCCTAATTATCTATTAGATGAGTTTTTTGATGTAATAGTAGGAACTTTGGTCTTGGAATTGGGGTTTGGGTAGGTCATATGAAGAACAATAATTTTTACTGGACAATGTGATTTAGTGATTATAATGTAAACCGAGTAAATATATGTACTAGGAAAGACACTAGAATGCATTTATGTTGGAAATATAACTGTTTTAATGATAAATATGTAACAAATTACTTGCTGTGGTATTTTTGTAACAATTCCTTCTGTCTACAAGGTATAAGTATACTTTGCACATAGTACAAAACACAGTGGACTTTTTGGCACACTTTTGTAAAGCCCACCACTTCTGCACACTTCTGGTAAATGCATTCTCTGAGTTCTCTCTAAAGACAGATCTGCACTCCTCCAATACCTCCAATCAATCTCCTCCACTCGTCTTGTTGTAGAAGAAATATTCTTCTCAATTAAGGACTTCCCAAAATTAAACTTGAAATTCCTGAACAATTGGACATCTTTAGAAGATATTCTTGAATGTTTTTTACCTTCCTCATTTGTAGCCATGTATCACTCATTCCTAGATAAAAAAAATGCATCATGCTCCATACATCATACAGTCCTTTTTTTATATGACTGAGAGGGGCAAAAGGATAAGATCCTGTCCACCAGTTCAACGCCCCCCCCCCCCATGTATTTGTTAATTTGTTATGCAACTGAACCACCTTTGGTTGGGGAATTTGAATAGAACTCTTGTCAAGGTTTGACCATCTTCTCACTTGAGCCATAGGCTCAATTGATTAATCTGTAAGTTGAGATCACTGAGACCACATTCTTATCAAACCATTTAGTGATTGCCATTACTAGAGGTGGGCGTTTCTGTTGTTTTTGGAAAACGAAAACGAATTGTTCTTTGTTTGAGAACAACTGTTTGGAAAAACTGTTCTATAAAACAGGTTTGCATTTTCAACAGTTTTAATTCCAAACACTTGCAATAAGGTCCAAACATGTTCTTGAAAACGAAAAACTACTGTTTCATATATTTAGCTTGCTATAATATAATTAACCTCAATTTAAAAATTTATTATAATTCATGAATTTTAAATAACACTGACCTTTAGGTGATTCTTGGGTGGCATTCATCATACTGTCAAAAAAAGTAGAATAGTTTAGTTAATATTTCTCATATTAAACAACTAATGGGCATTATTATAATAAGTATAAATAAAATTATTAAATGCTTCAATGTTGTGTAATATGTGAAATATTTGTTCACAACTGTGCATTTTAAAATTCATTCAGAGCAAAAATGTAGGAATGGTTAGTAAATTAACATGTTAATTTAAAAAAATAAAACAAGTTTCTTTCTAAAACTGCAGAATAATAGGTATATTACTTCTTAAAGGTAACATTCAAAACATAAGCACAAAAATACATAAGAAATAAAAAATATGAATGAGATCACATGTTTAAACTAGAATAATATGTTTATTGTAATGTTGGTGAGATCACAGAAGGTTCAGTTGGTACAGTAGCGTAGTGCTGGTTCAGCAGGTGTATCAGATATTATATTTTTCCTGATCAAATTCACTATTATCTCCTTTACATTCATTTTCACTTTTGTCACAGCTGTATCATCTGAGAAAACCCCAGTTTTATATCTTGGGTCCAAAAATGTACACAATGCAAATTTTTTGTGTGTTCAACATTCTTGAAACGGTCAGTCATACCCTTTTCCAGTTGTTTTAAAACATCCTGTACTGTTGTTGAAAAATTGTTATAAAAATCCGATTCTCTAATCTTTTTTCACATATTCATTAAGCACCTTGTCACTACTATTACAGAGCTACCTGTCATGTATTTTTCACCACTAACAAGCTCTGTCATTTCTTCAAATGGTTTCAATACAATACACAGATCCTTGCAGTCTTGCCATTCCTCTCTGCTCAAGATGGGAAGATCCTTATCCAGTAGTGCTGTAGTGGCTTTGACAGCATCCTCCAAAAGAACAAATCTTTCCAACATATAAAATGTGGCATTCCATCTTGTAGGAACCTCTTGTTTCAGTTTTTTTTTTAACAGATGAGCCCTGATCACATTGATATTTTAAAATGACCTACTATTTTCTTGACACTTGTCATAGTGCCCTCCATGGGCACTACTGCACCCTGAACAAGCAAATTAAGCTTGTGTGCATAACAGCCAAAATGCTTCAGTTTTAGTACTTCTTCAATGGCTTTGACTATAGCACTGGCATTGTCTGATGCAGCAAAATTGACTTTATTTATTCCAGTCTGTCAACACTTCTTTTAATACAACTGCTAAGTTGTTAGCTGTATGATTGCCTGGTAAGCTAGAACACTTTTGTAAAATGGATTTAAATTTAAAATCATTATTAATGTAGTGTGCTGTAGTGGTCATATAGCTCTCAGTGTCTCTAGATGTCCAAATATCTGTAGTGATGCACACAGATGAAGCTTCTTTCATTACCTTCTCCTTAATAAACTAAACTTGCTTATGATATGAAGCAGGAATCATGACAGATGATATAGTTTTCCTGCTTGGCAGCTCATACCCAGGAATCCATTTAATTAACTTTTGAAACAAACATCATCCACTACTCTGAATGGTTGGTAATCTATTATAAACAAATCTAGTAAGTCATCATCAATTTTGTTTTTCAGTTCAGGAGTCACTTTTGTGGCAATGTAGGTAACTCTATTGCTTTTTGCCACTTTGGTGGTGGTTCAGCTAAAGTTACTGTTGCTACTGCTGTTAAAGGCGATGTGACCACTGTAGCAGTAGCAGTGGTTTTATTGAAAAACGCTGATGAACAAGATGGCCTGAAATCATGACATAATATATTTTCATTTAAAATCTCTTCTTGTAAATTGTCTGGTTGATTTGTAGCTGGTGCTTTCAACAAACCAAAATGAATTGAAATATGTTTCCTTTTTAAATGTCCCTTCAAATTCGTAATAGTTGACTTGTATGAAATCATTTCTCTGCAAATTGTGCATATAGCATTCTCCTGGTCAATTTTAGTAAAATAGTTCCATACATCACTCCAATTTCTGTTTGACATTATTAAATTTGAAATGTTTTTAATGCAAAATAGTTTTTAGCTCACATAATTAATAAAGTCACTAATTGATATCCATACAAAGTAAAACAATTATCACAATTTAATTAAACACTACAGAGTTATTCAACTATATTACACCAACCTAATGAAATAAAAGTAGAATAACGAACTAAAGGAAATCAAATAAATTCAACATGACATGCCCTATACTCAGCTTTAAATGTTTTAATTTGTAACAGGATGAAAAGAATAATAAACTGGTCTAACAACAAACAAACATTGAGAAAACGAACATTCTGCAAAGCAAATTAAGGCAAACTAGAAAATGATTCTGTTGTTTCCAATGGCTATGTTTGATAAAATAAAGCAAATTAAGGATCTGGAAACAACAGACTATGTTTGAAACAACCAGAGAGAATACTCTTCTATACTACTACTACTACAACTTCTACACTCTCTGGATACAACAGCAAATAGGAAGCTTGTTATGCATTTGGGCATAGCTTACAATACAAATCAGTGGCAGATCCAGGATTGAGGGGGGCTAATGGGGTTGGGAGGGGGGTTCACTTTGAAAAAATCATCATGCATTATTGATTACTTGATTACTCACTTAGACTTAAGATTGTTTATTTACTTTTTGATTGATTTTGAAACATCTATTTAAATAGAGGTCCAGTTGGATAAACACATTTGTGTTGGTTTTGTCTGGCTGAAGTGTTGTAAAACCTTTTCTATTTCTATGTTCCTTTCTTTGTGAATATGGGCCAGTGCAATCCCGTTTAACAGGTCTTCTGTCATAGTTGACCTAAGGTATTTTTTGATTCTTCTTAGGGAAGAAAAGCTCCTTTTGGTTGAGGCGGTTGTCACCAGCAAAGTTGCAAATATTTGTAATAAAATTGTAATGTTTGGGAAAAAGTCTCTATTGCATTTAGATAGAGCAACTTCACAGCACTGTGGAAGATCCTTGGAACTTGTTGATTTCCAATGTTCCCACCAAAGTTGAAATTCTGCTAATAGCTCCAAAGTTGTTGTAGAAATGTCTTTGCAGTAGATATTTGCTGCTTTAACTATGATACCTCATCAACACTAACTCTTGTGAAATTTGATGGGATCAGTCCCTCTAGATGTGCAGCTTCATGTACTGAACTAAATCTAGTTTGCAGCTCAGAAATAATGTGATCCAAGAATGGTATATATACTGTCAATTTGTAGTACTCTTCTGCATCTTGAATATTTGCTTGTGCATTAGCTCTTTGTGTCTGTTGTCTGCATGTTTGGGACATGGTTGGTTCGGAACCCACCTAAAACTGTAGGTCCAACTCATCAATCACCATCATCCAACTCATTACCCACGCACAGGTCTCAGACCTATGTGGGCTTCATTTACTTTGTTATTTCTTCACCTAACTTTACTGCTGTGGCTTGTGAAGAGACAAATATGGCATTGAAGTCCAAGTCCATATCCAATCTCATTTTTTTGAGTATATTTATAATGTTGAAAATGTAGCATTTTGCTGTTGAGAGGTCTTGTTTAGGGTCTTAAAGGAACTTGCTCAGTTTCAGGGCTGCCGACAAACTTTTAGTGGCCCAGGGCAGAATTTAGGTGTAAGGCTCCCTCCCGGTAATAAACATAAAAATAGCTTTATCTTAACTGACTCAACTTCTTGTTTTACACGAAATTAACCTTAAACTGAATGACATGTGTCTGTCTGTATAGATCCGCCCAATAAAGCATATTTTCATTTTAATTTTCAACTTTGTGGATAAAGTATGGAGGCCTAGTAAGGTTCGAAGTTAGACCTAATAAACTATAAGCATGTTGGACTGACTATGCTTACAGGGAAAAAATAAGAACAATGTTGTCTAAAAATGTTTGATTTAGTAATCTTATTTTGGTGAAAACTAAACAATAATTACAGACCTATAGTACACTTTTAATTCAGTTTTAAAAATTCAGATAAATACTCACAGCCCAAATATAGCCCTTCTTTTTCATAAACAACTAACACAGCTAACAACATAAATAACACACAACTAAACATTATTCTAGAAATCTAGATCATACAAAGAAAGAATATAGAAAGTGTTTCAAGGTTACAAGAACATCAACCACCAAACTAAAACCTTTTCTTCCATGCCTCCACTCTGGAAAATTCATCTATTATATTTTCAAAGGACAGTTTGTCAGCAGTTTCGTGCTCAATGCTTAGCAACATCAAATGATTTAGCCTATCTTCACTCACTGTTCAATGTAAACGTTTTTTATTAATGATAGCTTACTGAAAGCCCTCTCGCCGTATGCTACACTTACTGGAGCCACTATTAACCCTTTGTTTCGTGAATTAAGAAATTTCAAGGAATCAAGTGAACACCATCCACTTTCTTACTCAAATAGGTCTTAGATTAAACATTGATGAGGACTTTTACCTAAATTTTACCACTGTGAAACCACTATGAGAGTTATGCATGTGTTGGAAATAGGGATGTTGGTTGATTGAATGAGTAACTGCATCAATAAATAAGTTTTTGCAGCATAGCTTATTTGGAATAATAACTTACATCTATGATAACTAAATTTATACTTAGAATAATTCATGTTTTCTGTCATCAATAAAATAAAATTCAACCAATTTACTCTAAAAATGAAATGCAAAAATATATCGTGACAGCAAATAGGAAAATTACTTGGAAATATTAAAAAAAATATATATATATATATATAATTCAAAATACTTTAAATATTTTTTATAAATGAATTTACTAACTGATATGAAATTTATAAAACCCTATTTCCAATCCTAGTCGACCAATATCACTTGGTTTCACTGGTGTAACTTCAGTATATTTGGGGGTTTCCTCATCATGACTGTCCACATCTGATAAATCATCCACTTCCAGTGTCTCCAGAAGTTTGTCAAAAGAGTAATTTGAAAGATCACCGAAAATGGCATCCTCTTTCTTGTTTTTCTCCATTCACAGTTGAAGTGTTGAAAGATGTAAGGGAAAATGCGGGGTTGTTACAAATTATCTAAGTGGAGATTCATAGGTCTCACTTTCGTAGTGGTTTCTCAGCAAAACCATACATATTTTGTTCAGCAGGGATTGATCAATATGTGATAATTCAAAAGTAATATTTTTAAATAATAGCCTAAATAATAAGCAACAACACACAATAAAAATTTACTCAACAAATCACAAGAATGAGCCATGAAAAATCATAATCATCTGAGAAGCACATGTTGTGCACCTAACCTCTGAAACTCATGTGGTTGCAACAAACAAATTATGTTTACACCAGTCTGGACAACACTAGGCGACTGGGAAAAATTCCCTCTGAATCTAGACAGTCTTGCCAACATTTATACATTTCAATGCCATGTCTGTAGACCAATATACAGCTGTGTGAAAAAATCTTGAAAAGGTGGTTTCATTATGAAACCACTATGAATTAAAGGGTTAAAAGTCCGAGGGCTGTGTGTATTTGTGGAAGAACTGACTCCAATCCTTTTTTGTAAATAACATTGATCATGTTCAGAGCAGATGAAATGTGCCCATTGACTCATAGTTTCGATTGTTTTCGAATCTTGTAAAATACCTCAAGTAGATCATCTTTGTTTAAGTCCAAAGGAAAGGCTGACACAAGTTCTTCAGCTTGCTTACAAACTTATTTTTCAGTAAAAGTATTGATATTGATGGGTCATCTTCTTTGGTATAATCATCTTCATTGGAGCTTGAATGAGATTCAAGATTTGAGCACTCATCTTCAGGAGTTAGGATTGGTGAGAAAGAGTTGACATTTTTTGTGCCAATTCATTTAGTTGCATAAGAAGAATTTTGAGAGCTGGATAAAAAACTTGAACTTTGAGTCTCTCTTCAGAAGATTGAAAAACATATTCTTCATTCAATGGTTCATCATGAAACCTTTTCCTCTTATATGGCATCTGGTCATCTCTTTAAACTGGGGTTCAATTTCTAGTTCCTTAGCTACATTGTTTGATTCTTCTTGAAGCTTCTTCCATGAACCGTTAATCAACTCAACATCAATTACAAGCTCTTTGATATGCCTAGTTGCACGCCTAGTTTAGAGTTATTTAACCACACCAGAGCCTATCCCATCCAGAGGGCCCAGATGAAAGAAAAGTAAATAAAACTGGGGCCTACAGATTTTGTTGATGCTCAACTTTGGGTCCTAGACATTAAAATACCACATAAAACTGTATCAAAATAAGAAAAAAATTGTTCAGGGGCCTATGGAGTTAGTAAATGTAAGATGCCAGCCTACCAACAGGGCCCCAGACAAGACAAAAGAAAACTGAATAAAATTGCATTAAAATACGAAAACATTGTACTGAGGCCTATGGATGGAGTTAGTGTAAGTATCTTTTCATTGATAAAACGTAATATTAAAAAGAAACTAGACAAATCATTTCCCCAAAAAACAATAATAATACAGAACTGGACTGTAGCATCACCATATTTTCAACCACATTTAATACTGAGTGTTACAGTGTTACTAACAATTCTTGATGACAGTGTTATCAACTAAAAAATATTTATCCCTAAAGCAAATTTAAAATCTCCTAAAATCGCTATAATTTCTCTGAAATCCCCCTAGAAATTGTGGAGTTATTGATAAAATTCCTCTCCTTGATATTCATTATTTAGTTTATCTACAGAAAAACACCTTGAGATATGGCCCCCTTTCTGCTGTGGCCCAGGGCAGTTTGCCCCATCTGTCCCCCCCCCCCTTCTCGGCGGCCCTGCTCAGTTTTACAGTATGAGCTAAGTAATGCACTGCTGTGTTTAGACTCACAATAAAGTCGCTTCTTCTTAGAGCAGCTCCTAAGGCAACTGCTTTAGATGCTGCTTCTGAGTCCTTATCAGATTCAATATTATCAAGTAATTCAGAGACATTCAACCCATCTTGTTGGGCACAATGACTTCAATTTTTTTCTATGGGTTTCTTCAATAGGAGAGTTTGAAATTATACTATCAAGGGAAGACATACATTTTGCTGAACCTTTAACAAAATTTGGAACAGATGATACAATACCCATCATATTCCTAGTGGATTGCACCCTGCAACTTTTAGTAATACTCAAGTTCAACTGGTCACTTAAACAGTGAGTATAAAAAGATAAAGGCTGTTCGTTTAGCAACAGTGCTTGAGCCCCCATATATTTCCCAGACATATTTGAGCCTCCATCAAAAACTTGCCCTCTTAGGTTTTTCAAAATTAATCCTAGTGTTTTTAATGTCTCCACAATGGCAGTTTTAATTTCTAATCCTGTTGTTCCATGCAGCTCAACAAACCCAATAAAATCTTCTTTAATGGATGAGGATTTAAGCTCTATGTAACAAAGACACATGCTCATTTGTTCTTTGGTACTGACATCAGTTGCTTCATCACAGAGGATAGAGTAAAATTTGGAATTCTTAACATCATTGAGTATGTCTTCACAAGCAACCATTCCTACAGATTCAATTATTTCATTTTGAATAGGTAGTTTTACTTATCATTGTACATGTTTCTCTGGCATTTTCAAAGTGATGTTTCAAATCTGTATCTAAACCTGAGTCAAGTCTAAACCCCAAAAGGCTTTGAAAAATTCCTTGCTTGCCCATTAGTAATTCTTCTTGTTGTTATTCATTGTTGATGTTGATCAACCCATCATCTCTACATCCTCTTAGAGCAAGATTGTTTCTGGCACAGAATATAACAGTCTTTATAATTATTAGGGCATAGACAATGTTTATTTGAATCAATGAGGGCTTGTTTACTCTTATCCAACAACATTGCTACACTTTTATTTTCTTCAGACTCCATGTGCGCTTCACGAATTCTGACACCTTTTGAACAGAATGTTTATGATACTCATTTTCTTGATGATTTCGAAAATCCTCTAATGCTTTCTTGTACTTTGTCTATGGATGTTTTACAAACTTGTTTAGATCCTAAAAATATATTTTTTTTTCTTTGTGATATTTACTGTTACTATCTAGTCTAAGACTAATGAGCAACTTTTTTCTAGCCTACATTACTAAATTAACTTGAAACATAGAAATCCTCCTTAGGGTCTCTTAAGCTAACATCTAATTATATATATATGTGAACTTATGTTTTCACTACTTAGCTGGGCTTCACTCAATCACTGCTCTGCTTTTTCACTGGACACTGACACTTGAATCAATCACTAAACTAATTCAAATGGCTTTATCCTCTAAAAATATATAAAAACAAAAATTAGTATTCAAAGCTTCATTAAATTTATAATTTTAAGAATGATAATAATCTAAACATAAATTTCAAAGCCCTCACTGACTTGAAAATTTTGAAAACATTTGGATTTTTCAAAAATTTATTTTGAAAGAACTACAAATTTATTTGGAATATAAAATATGTCATTGCATTTCCCAAGGGTACCTTTAGTTGTGAAAAGATTTTCAAGGGTTGAAATAAACTGGTGGGGGAAATGACTTGCCCCAAAAATGCAGAAATTCCTACTTTGAATGCCCATAACTTTCAAAATAATCTTTTTTTCAACTTTTTATTTGTGGCAATAAATAGCATTTCAATAGATATATATATATATAGATATATATAATCGTGCTTTATTCAATAATCGTTATTACATGGACAAAAAACAAAGAAATGAAAACACACACTACTACGGCTTGGTCCTAGACCGTCAGCCGGAAATTCCAAACAAAAAATAACTTAATACTTAATCAACTTGATATTTTTCTATGTTAGATCTGAAAATAAACAAAGAACACAAACATGGGAAAACC
Organism: Conomelus anceps; assembly: GCA_948455865.1. Lineage (NCBI taxonomy): Eukaryota > Metazoa > Arthropoda > Insecta > Hemiptera > Delphacidae > Conomelus > Conomelus anceps. The sequence goes on from OX418217.1 coordinate 39,468,415, forward strand.
ATCATTAAAAGTACCCGTAATTCAATTGCAATAGGCCTACTAACAATATCATTAAAAATGATCAATTCTAAAAACAACCAAAATGAAGTTCACCAAGTCATTCAACAGTGTAAAGCACAAGTTGGTTTTAAGCATAGGCTATTATTTTCAAAAATAATTAACAAAAATATAACTGATGAATAGTAATAATTGTACAATAGCCGGATAAAATAATTTCATTTATATAATCAATTTTTACTTGTGTTAGTATAGGCCTAAATATGTTCATTATTATTACAATACAGATAATGCCAATTAGATTAATGCTGCTTGTTCACATAAAAGAAAGCCTTATCATGTCTTGCACTCCAATCTCAGAAAACAAAAGTGGATAAGGAGACCCTAAATATCAAATAGGTAAGTGAAAAAGCGGACACTATTTATTGCTATCTCTTTGCCAGGTACAAAAGATAAGAATGTAAGAATCACTACCCCACTCAAGTAATCTGATTTATGTTTAATAGTTAAACTCCTGAACTAATTCCCACCTATAACGCCAAGCATCTCTGCAGAAAGCTGCAAGTCTAAACCAATCCTTGCCATTGTGGAAATCAATAAATAATCTTTGGGACAGTTCCCCCGCACCCAGCCATCTATATCTCCACTCCCCAAGTATAGGGCACTTAGCAACAAAATGAAAGATATCTTCCTGTTCGCCACTATTACATAATGAGCAACATAAATCTTTATTGGCCACCCAAGGCTTAACATTCAGATCTATCAGTCCACCTCTAGCCTTCATGACCCATTTAATAAATGATAAATCATTAAGCTGTTTTAGGTAACTATCTTCTCCTAAATTAAAATTCAACGTTCTGTAGTGTACCGTACGTGATAGTTTGAGGCACCTGCACTGGTTAGAAGGTCTTGTTTTCACTTTTCTCTTATTTTTTCCAACAACTTTGCCATTTCACCCCTCCAGTTAGCTACATTTTCGTACTTGAGATTCAAATTGATATTGTGCTCTGCTGCTAGGCAAGACCAGGTTTTGTACCAGAAACAATTTTTCTTAATAACCTCCAGTGCAATGAACTTGGGCAGTCTATGATCACTCATCTTCAAAACCCTGTTAATATATTGAAAATGAAGCTTTAGCGTATACTCAAACATTGGCAATTCATCTGTTTCTAGGAAAAGAATGTAATTTGGGGCATTATTGGGCAGAGAGAATAGTCTTTTTATGTAGAAGCATTGTAGTTTCTCAATATTTTCGTATCTTTTAAAACCCCATACTTGTGCTGCGTAGCAAACTACCGCTCTACTGCAAGCCTCAAATAAAACTGATTTAGCTTTAAGATTTATTTTGCTATCATTTATCACTCTGTTCCAACCAACATTGAGCCCCAATCTTGCCATCCTCACCCTTTCACTAATATGCTGTTCCATGCTCATTTTCGGAGTTAGTGTTACACCTAAATATTTATAATAGTTTACCTGCTCTATTTCATTACCTTTAAACAGCCAACGTTCATTCCTACTTGTTTTTCCACCATTTCTAAAAACTAATATTTTGGATTTATTTAGGTTCACTTTCAAATTCCACTGATCACAATAGTTTGTTAAATTATTAATCATATATTGTAGGCCAACTGTGGAGTCAGATAACAAGACTATGTCGTCAGCATATAGCAAAACTCTTATTCGTTTACTTCCTACCTGTATTCCACCTCCCAGCACATCATGTAAATCATTTAGAAAGAGTGAGAACAAAACCGGACTGAGCACGCATCCCTGTCTTGAGCCCATTTCAGTTTCAAACGTTTTTGTCAGCCCATCCTTACACCAAACACTTGCATTGGTTTTACTATTCAACGCTTTCAGAATATTGATAAATTTTGTTGATAAGCCCAGGCATGATAATTTGTAAAAAAGAGCATTCCTTTCTATAGAGTCGAACGCGGAGGAAAAATCTATGAAAAAACTATAAACTTTACTCCTCTTATTTTTTAGTTTTAGTTGAACAGTAGATGAAAGAATAAATATATTGTCAACAGTAGAGTATCCTTTTCGGAAAGCTGCCTGGAATTCATTTAAAATATCATGTTCCTGCACCCATTTATTTATTCTCTTCAACAGACACCCACAGAACAGTTTTGCTACAACATCCATTAGCCTTTTGCTACAACATCCATTAGCCTTATACCCCTATAGCTTTGCACACTCTCTATTTCCCCCTTCTTGTAAAGTGGAAACACAATAGATAATTTGAAACTATTAGGAACCAGACACGAATTATATATTATATTGAATAACACCCTTATTTTTTCAATTAAATCTATAGGTGCTACTTTATAGAATTCATACGAAATGCGATCTGGGCCTGGGGCTCTATTGTTTTTAGCTTCTTTCAAAACTATCTGTAATTCCTCAATTCGAAAATCTCCATCTAAAGCATCATTCTCTATAAGAGGTACTGCATACTGAATCGAGTTACTTATTCTACTACAATTCCATAAATCTGAGAAATAACTAACCCATTCTTGAGCTGAAATTGAGTTCGAAACAGGTCTATTCTTATTTCTAAGTCTATTCAATCCTTCCCAAAAACTTTTTGTATCCCTAGCCGTATTCAAACTATCCAGAAACTTCGACTTATACTCTTTCTGCTTTACCTTGCATAATATTTTATACTGCATTTTTTCTTTTAAATAGATTTTTCTATTGTATTCAGAGTGAAATCGTCTATACAAATTTAAATAAGACATTACTGCTATCCTTCTATTCCAGCACTGCCAATCAAACCAGGGTTGTTCAAACTTTATCTCCCTCTGAGCCTGCTGTATTCGTCGGCTTCCTGATGCATCCACTATACAATTCCTTATAGCTTTCAATAATTGTTCTTCACTGCTATCTTCTATAGCTATGTTCTGAGGAATATCTTCTACTCTACTTTTGTATGACTCAATATCGCATTTCAATGCCAGTTTCGGCAACAATGGTAAACAGACACCCTGTTTTTCTACATGTCTCATGTATAGCTCAAGCTCAATGGGCATATGATTGGAATATGAACACAGGATAACACTAAAATTGTGCACATATTGCCTACAGTTTAATGGTACTGCCACTATATCATTAACCAATGCACCATTTCCCCCTATAAACGTCATTTCCCCCTCCAAATCACCATCTGTCCTGCCATTAACAATAATGTAACCCAGACCTTCACACAAATCTAAATATTTTTGCCCCCTATTATTTACAATTGCATCTTTGGAATGTCTTACAGACTTTAGCTTTCCTAAACTATTGTTTTCTAGATCATAATCTTTTATACCTTGTTCTTGGCCTATTCTAACATTCTTATCTCCAATCACTATTATTTCAATACTGGAGTTTTCTAATAAAAAATCATATAACTGTTCAAAATCCATTTGCCATTTATTGGCATTAATATAAACCAGTAATAGACAAAATTCGCTGATTTCATTAACCCTAATAAAAGCTGTTGGCCTACCTAACATGTTTTCCAATCTAACATTATCTTTAAAAAGCGAATTTTTATTCAAGCCTAATATCAAGCCCCCACTAGCTCTGCCGAAATGAGAAACTCTAACAGCCCAGTTCCATTCCACGATAAAATCGGAAAAATATGAATTGATATAAGCATAATCATTCTCTAACACAAAAGTTTCACTTGAGCAAATTATATCGTGCTCTTTCAAGAGTTTAAAAAAATTACATTCTTTTAGTTTACTTTTCAGTCCACAAACATTGTAGTATAAAATCTTCAAAATAGAGTTCTCACCTCGACTGTCCTCTGTACCTCTGTCAAAATGTTCTGGTTGAGCTGTGGGAGTACCTCATTCTGCTTGCATGGGCTGCAAATTGTCACCTTCATTGACTGGCTCTGCATGCGATGCCCGCTCTGGCTCTCCAGTAACAATTATTCTTTGAATCTGCTCCGAGAAGTCCACTTTCAGCATCACCCTCAATTTTGTAACACCATCCTCTGCTCCAGCCATCAGCATATTGCTGTCTTTTGACCAAGTGAATTTCACAACCTTGACCAAAATGAAATTGACACCCAAGAAGATTTTAACAACCTTCGACATACTATTAATAACTCTCTTCAAAGCCAATAGTTTGGTACTTATATTCCTAATGTCTCTTGGATAATCTCTGTGTATTATGTAATGGGTATTCTTTAGTTTACGTGCATTTAAAAAAATTGTATTTATGTGTTCGTCTTTGGGCAAGTGCACAATCACTGAATCACTTTTTCCTAACAAATGGGCCATATTAACTTCAATTTCCTCACATATGCCCAACACTTCAGCACAAAATTCTTTAACTTTATGCACACAGTCACTGTTTTTTACCCTACCTAGACCTTTGAAAATTACATTATTTCTCCTGGATCTAGCTTCTAGTCCGTTTAGTCTTTTGTTACTTTTCTCGCCTAGATGTCTTAGATTTTCTAACTTGAGTTTGAGAGATTTGTTTTCCTCCTCCAAATTAGCTATTTTCGCAGTCAGTGTTTGGACGTCTTCTTTGGTAGCAAGACGAGCAGTATGTTCTTCTAGAAGTGATTTAAAAGATCCCATCAGTTGTGCAAGTGACATATTTCCAACTTTTTGTTCTCTCATTGCTGCAACCTGTTGACGCTTAGCAAGTTTCTGTTGATCTTCTGGTGAACCTCTTAAACGTTTCTTACTTGCCGGACTCGCAGATTTCATCTGCCTCTTGTTGTAGTGAATGTATGTTATTTATACTTATTTAGAACACAACTTTACGAAAAGGTTCAAGTCGAAAAAGCCGGTAGACTCCTGCCTGTAGCTTAACTTTCGCCAGTAAACAAAAACTGATAAGAGAGCAAACTAAAATGCAACCGTTCAGCTCGGCGTCTCAATCGGAACTCCCATAACATTTCAATACCTTAATCATCAATCAAAAGAACTCTGAAAAAAATTATGACCCAAACCTTGATGCACAGCCTTAACTACATTACTTTGCTGTCATTAACTATGAAAACCCTACAATTTGATTTCCTTTAAAGTAAACCCAAAAATCGAAAAGTAAGGGAATATTTCAGCAATGTAATATTTAAATAAGCTTAGTATTATTCTCTAGTGCTATTGAAATTTTCCCCACATCTAATTAGAAAAAGCTTATACCTAAGCTGAGATTATGGTGAAGTTTAGGGCTTACCTGACTGCCTGATCCAGCACCAGTAGGGCCGAACAAAACACAGTATTTACAGAAGCAAACACATTTTTTCTTGCTATATGCAAGCCAATTAAATGAGTTAAACCACTCACATCTGAATTTCTGTGACTGTTTTCCTTCAAAATTTGCAGGAGAGCTGTAATCAGAGTTCCTTACTTTCAATGTATTTATTTAAAAAATGATTCATCTTTGAATAAACTAAAAATGCCTAAAAGCTTGAGGATATGTTGTGTAGTTGGTTGCAGTAACTGCTATCACAATACTGAAGTAAAAGGTATTATATTTTATTCTTTTCCTGGGAGACCTTATGAGAAGGATAGAAAAGTGGATTTCTAGTATTAGAAGGATCAAGTAAGTTATATTATTTTTAATCAGATGCTTATTAGTTGAGAGACTATTATTAAAACTATATTGCCAAGCTTTGTCCTATGTATTTGATGAATAAAAAATAGGCTAATCTTTGCAAAAGATTAGCTAGCCTACCTACAGATAACCTGCAAAGATAACGTTTTGTAGAAACAGATATTTCGGTTATGTTTTAATATTGTTTACCATAAGTTTACTTATTTATTTATTATAATGAACAATTCATGGCAATAATAACACTAATATTGATGTTTTAGAAATCAACATGCACTCCACCATAAACATTTTAAATATAATTATCAAGAACATTTTTATTGTGATTGTAAGATGAAATGACAACTTGAGAATTAGGAATATCAAAATAACTTAAATTTTAATGTAAATGATAATTATAACTAATTCAATTAAATGGGGCCTGTTTAATAAAACATAGCCTATAGGCTAATACTTTGACAGACAGTCTGTCGAATCACTTTTCCTTTTATTAAACCTTCACATTTCTCCACATCAAAAACATGGTGACCATCTAAGAGATTCTTCCCTTTACTAAGAGTGGAATCTCTTAAAAAATTACAATAAATTGATTTAAAACCAGTATTAATGACAATACTAGCTATGCTTGCCATGATGAAGAATGCTTTGTTTATATCCTTGGGGTTCCAATTCCCACCACCAGAGATCGCATAAGTTGATTCTTCAGCCAACTTCTGATGCCCTATGTGGACAATGTCTCTTGAATATTGATGTTTTCCCCTTCTAGCAGTAATCAATGTTCTTCCTTTTTCTTCCTTTTTGAATTTCCCATATATTAATATATATTCACCTATATTATAAAGTACCATTCTATCTAGTGTCAACCAAGAGGGGTGGGGGCTATAGCCCCCCTTAGCCCCTCTCTGAATCCACCACTGATATGAATGGGAGTGCAGTCTTTAGCAGGAATGTGAGAGAAGAGTGGAAGGAGAAAAGAACAGATTTTTTCTGTAGGCCAGAACTATACATTTGTTTTTCTCATCCAAACTGTACTTTCAAACAGTTGGTTTGTTTCTGTACCCACCTCTAGCCATCACACCATCTGCACAAAGACTGACAAAGGCAGACCCTCCAGACCTTTCTTTATTTTTTCATATTTTGGGAGATCAGTGTTTTTTTTGGAAATCCACTCTTCATCAAAGTCCTAGAACTTTGTATACCATGAGTGAGAAATTCCTCAGCTGGTGTGTAGTGTAGACTTAATATGAGGGAGAAATTAGGATCAAACATTTTCAAGTTTTAGTTCTAAATAAAGTTTTTTTGTTGTTTTGAGGTGGTAACACTGTTTAATAATAATTGAATTTGGGCTCTAAATGGGGGACCCCTGACTATCTTGCAAAAAGGTCATACAGAGTGAGTCTCATTAAAACTTTTAAAAAGGGGGGTCCCTCATTCTATTTTTGCCCTGGGGCCCCAGTGACCTAGCTATAGGCCTGAATAAAACTACTTTGATCATTGAAAAATCAATTCTCTAGAAAATATGAGATCAATGTACACTACTTTATTCATACCATATTTGTGTATAAAAATAACACAACTTTACTCAAACTGCAAACACTATACTATGTCAAAGAACATGTGGACATTGTAGCCAGCAATTAGTTATATTTTAGAGAAATTGGATAATGATAATTTTTTTGCATTATGTTTATAAACATTAGTACACTTACATTAGTTGATGAGTTGGTCCCGGAAGGATTGAGTTGAATGAATTACTGCACATTCAAATTGTCAGTAAGTATCAGCAATAGACTAGGCAATGTTGTTCTTCCAAGGTATACCTCAAAATGACATATAATCCCATTGGGATTTGGCAGTACAAGCACTTGAATTTCTACAAGATTAGGCTTGTTGGGAATGTACTGTTTTATTTCACAAGAACCACTAAATGGTATCATTTCTTCGTTTCTGGATTGCTTTGGACATTTTCACAGTAATGAGATAGGCCAATAAATTATTGAAGACTTGAAATAAGGGAGAAATTAGGATTAAACATTTTTCTAGTGTGAGTTCTAAATAAAGTTTTTTTTTGTTTTGATGTGGTAAAACCGTTTAATAATAATTGGAGATTATTCCAAGGGCTAATCCAGACCTGTAACTGTGCATTGTAACATATCTCTGTACTGACATGATAAAATTACTTAATATTGTAATTTTTTCATCAGCAATAGAATACTCTACATTAAATCGTCAGGCTTTGTTGAAATACCAAAAAATTATAATAATTTATAGAGAAAAAAATACAGCAAGATGAAACTGAAATACTGACTCTTAGCATAAACCCAGAGCCAAAGCTAGGCTAGGGCAGCTGGGGCACTGCCCTGGGGCTACCGACCAAAGGGACTCCAAAATGTGGACCCAGACTATCTTGCAAAAAGGCATTACTGAGGGGGCCCCATAAAAACTTTTAAAAAGGGGGCACCTCATTCTATTTTTGCCCCAGGGCCCCCAGAGACCTAGGTACACACCTGAATAGAACTACTGTGATCATTGAAAAATGAATTCTCTCTAGAAAATATGAGATAAATGAACAACTGTAGTCACTCCTGTTTCATCAAGGTTAAAAATCTCATATGGGCAAAAGTTGTATCTTTTTTTAACTTCCTCAAGTTTATTGAAGAAGACCCATACAGTATGCTTGTTGAATACAGTCATTCTTGCTAAGCTTGTAGATTCAGGTGTCTGCAAAGAAAGATTGGGTTGTCTTCTAAGAAAACCTGTGAACCAGTCTTCACCTGCTTCTTTATGTTCATCCCAGGTTTTTGGATATTGCATATTATTAATTCTTGCATATTCATATGCCAGTTTTCTTGTATTCTTGAATGTTAACCCATAGAACATATTGGAGCATTTCAATAAGTACTTATCAATTGATTTTTCTAATTCATCTGTGAATACCTGTCTGGTTTTGAAGTTTGATGAGTACTCCATATTTTCAAGTCCAATCTCTTTTGCTTTTTTCACTAGATACCCTAATCTTGACTTTTTGACTTCATGTTGAGCTGCTGCAGCACACAATGACATCCCTTTTTCAATTTCATCCTTGACAGCAGATTTTGTGTTTTCTCCTTCCAAGTGCTGTTCTGTTTTTCTTTTATATACTCAAACCATTTGTTAAGACAGAAACAATCAATAGCATAAGTGAGCTGTTACATTATTGAAGTGTCAGAAATAAGTTAGGAGAGTCTAATAAGTTTGATCAAGTAGCTAATATGTAGGCTAATATTCAACTGGAACTATTATTGAACTCCAGAATATACTATACTATACAGAAATTGAAGAAAAAGATGGACAGTGACAAAGTTGATTGAAGGAATGATGTAGATTATATCAATACCTCTCATTGCATGCATCAATAATAATCATTTTCAATTATTCCTCATTTAAAAATGAAGTATTAACAAATATTTAGAATGGGGCCTACATTGGACACTTGTCCAGAGAATCCCCACACATGTCCAATGTAGCCCAAGTGCAACAAAACAATAAAATCATCCACCCCTAACTTCAAAATAGTTGTATCTGTCTGTTGTATCTGTTGATGCTCATAGCCTTCCCAGTATATTGTGTAATATATACAATGCATTTCATGAGAATTATACAATACTGAGTATTAATCACTAAGATCAAACATCTCATATTATTATAAGAAAATATATGAAATTTCAAAAAGTGACACCTTGAATTTCATAAACTTTTGTCACCATTAATCTACTGCCAGCTGACAACTCTGGGAAAAACTACAGACTGATCTGACAGGTTGACCAACTTAAACACTGTAGCAGAAATTATAATCATGTCCAATGTTGTCCCATGTCCAAACCAGGCCCAGTCTCCCCTACAATATGAGTGGCAGTAGAGTCTTTAGTGGAATGTGAGTGAAGTGTGGAGGGAGAAAAGAACAGATTTTTCTGTAGGCCAGAACTATTCATTCGTTTTTCTCATCCAAACTTTTCTTTTAAACAGTTGGTTGTTTTTGTACCCAGCTCTAGCAATCACACCATCTGCACAAACACTGACAAAGGCAGACTCTCCAGTCATTTCTTTATTCTTTTATCTTTTGGGAGATCAGTGTTTTTGTGGAAATCCACTCTTCATCAAAGTCCTATAACTTTGTATACTGTGAGAGAGAAGTTCCTCAGCTGGCGAGTAGTGTTGAACTATCTATCCATCTAGATCATGTGACCTGGAACAAGTGGTCCTGGAAGGATTGGAATGAATTACTGCACATTCACATTGCCAGTAAGTACCAGCAATAGCCTTAGGCAGTGTAGTTCTTCCCTGGTATACCTCAGAGTCACATATAATCCCATTTGGATTTGGCAGTACAAACACTTTAATTTCTACTAGATTAGGCTTGTTGGGAATGTACCATAAAATGGGGTGAATAGAACTATTTTTCAACTTTGAAACGTGATTAAAGAAAAATGGCACATAATTTCTAAGCTCAAAATGACTTGTAATGTGGGTCTTGGCTGGTTCTTCCATTACCCAGAAGAAGAATAGTATAAAAATATTGTTTTTTTTTAATGAAATATGCTGTTTCTATTCACCTGCTATGCAGGAGAATAGAAACACCAATGTAAATCAAGCTTTGTTTTGAATTACCTTGTTCACAGGTGAATAGAAACACTGTAGGACTTTTAAAAAAAGGTATTTACAAATTTATTTGAAGGAAAAATCAATTTAAAATTTTACATATTCAAGAAAAAAAATCAAGCATTAATAATTATCAAACAGCTTCAACCCTCTCTGATACTCCTTTGGAGGATTCAATCAGCCAATTACATGATATAAAATTCTTCAACATCTGGTGCATGTGGTAGTTCATATATGAATCTCTGATGAACTCTTGATGGTCTGTGCCAATAAAACTCCCTCAAAATTACCATCATCTGTAATAGACTTCACTTGTCCAATAAATGGCTTCTGGCTTGAAGTTGATGTCCCAGGATTGTTTCCTGTAGGTGAGAAATTGACCAACAACCAATCTACAATTTTTATGTCATTAACACACACAGGAACTGGATATTTGATAGGAGTTTCTGTCATTCCAATTTCACTTCCCAGTGAAACTTCTTCTGGAGTGACATTGTCTTCATGTTCATTTTCAATTTCACTTTCAAGCCCATAAGACGAATCTGTGTCATGAATACTGATATCATCCTCAGCTGATGATGAAGATTTCCTGGTACAACATTCATTTTAATGTGCTTATTTCATTTTGGTGGGTCAGTACCATCCCCATATCTCATCGTTTTGAGAAGTTGAACAAAAGATTTGTCAAGAGCCAGTTTATCATCTTTATCCCTCTTATCAGCTTCAAGTGGTGTCAGTAGCCTTGCCAATACAGGAGCTTGATCTAAAGGGATAATGCCACATTTTTGGAAGCCTGATCGGACATTGTTTGTCCAACATTGGCCCTGAATCAGCAATTTTGTGCAAGAGCTTTTTTAAAAGTCCAGGAAATTTATCCTTGGGCAGACTTGCTTCATTTCTTCCTGGACCTTGCTTCCAGTCCTCTAAAATCTTTTGCCATGCCATCTTCAGTAGATGAAAGAATGCTACATCCAATGCTGGTAAAAATACCAAATGGATGTCATTTTTATAGCGTAACCTTATCACTTCAACTGTTAAGTGTGAAGCAAGATTATCCCCAATCAATTTCCGCTTCCCTGTTTCAAGTAAGGGATAGCTACTGTGGTTACCCAATCTTCAAAACAGAAGCAATCAAACCACCCTGACTTTGTTCTATTATACCTAGCCTGCTTGGGACCTCCCTCAGTCCATGTCTGTTATAGGTGCAAAGATTTATACGCAACATAGGGAGGTAGAATTCTACCATCTCCTGTAATGCTGAACATCACAGAAATCAATGTCTGTAGAATTCATCAGTCTCTCTGGGTATTGACAACCCCATTTAGTTATGATTTTCTTTCTCCCTGGATTGTTACAAAGGTTCTTTTCATTGTAGTTATTAATATTTTGAGGAGACACACCCTGAAGTTCTGCTTCCAAATTGTTGAAATATTCATTAATAATATCAGGTGAAACAGCAGCTCTACTCCTCTTGATGTTTAGGCACATTCAATTGGATAATTTATCTTTTTCTAATGTTGTTCTAATCTTGTTCTATTTCTTTTTAAAAAAGAATACACAAACTCTCTCCTTGGCAAATTTTGTTTGAATATTTTTACACTCTTTCCTTTTCTAAGAAGTCCTTGATGAGCAATCTTAATGTGAGTGTGTCAACAGGATAACCCCACACAGAACATACCAGTAGATGGTTCACTAGAAGTTCCACTTCACTGACAGTCAGAGATGTTTGTCCTCCTTGAGGTTTTGAAATACATCCTTTTTTCAAGTGTTGGTGAATTACAGAAAAATGTATATTATAGGCCTACTTCTCTGCAGCTTTTTTCAATGATAAAACATAGTTTTTCACATCTTCCACTGCTTGCCAAATCTCTGGATCATGTTTTTTATATGGCTTTTGTGATTTTGACATGCAGCTCCTTGGCATCTTGATTTCCCACAACAATAACAAACAAGACCTATATAAGTTAAATATACTTAGTACTGAATCTATTTACAGATATATCTATGACTGAAATCAATCAAATTGTACAGAATTACATGGAAACCATGGTAGTGGGGTGAAAAGATACAGCAGGCAAATAGAAACAGGGGTGTTTCTATTCACCTGCTAACCTCCAAATTGTCACCACTGATTACAAAAATTGCAATTATGGAAAACCAGTAGATCTAAAGAGAAAATTCAAGTAGCATAATCATAAGAATATATTATTAAATATACTTACTTGATTAGAAGACAAATTGTGATGAAGTTGGCTTAGTTCAATTAGAAGTTTTTTTGAGGTTAAAAATCAGAATTTTCTTCACTTCACCTAAAGCTCATCAGCTGATGAAAATAAGCAGTACTGCCAACCTAAAACGGAGCTAAAATAGTTCCATGAATCATAAACTGACTATTGCAGCACCATATTGGAGGGAAATTCAAATGAATGTTGAAGAATTTACTACTTTATTCCAAATTGAAGTTTTGTTGCTATTAACCACAATGTTTCTATTCACCCCATTTTATGTAGTGGCTTTCACCTGTCTACATCTCTCAAGGATCTTGGTTTCCATGCAAATTCAGTTGGCACCAACTGGAAAATACCTAGGGTGTGTGGGGTCAAGAGTCTGCAATTTTCAGTCAATATTTTTTTACAGAAAAAGTAATGACACTAGAAATTGAAAATTCAAGCAAAATGATAGCCTGAACATTCGCCCAGCATAAGTGATTTTTGGAAGTAAAATATTAGATAAGTTTCTGAATAAATTTATATTTTTCAAAATATTGCACTTGCGGACTATTGCCCCATGAGATGGGGTAAAAATCAACATGTGCAGACTTTTATCCCATCTTGCAGATTTTTACCCCATCATTCAAATAAAGTGAAATGAAAACCCAGATAAATGGAAAGGTATACTCACATGAGATAATTGGCTAATTGGCCTACATGAATTTAATCTCAAATATATGTACACAGTTCTGGCACATGAAGGAAACCTCGTTTCATTTTCTTTGGCACTTCAAGTTTCATTTTTAAATCAGCAAAGGAATATAATATTTCGTCTTCTCTGGCAGGCCATCTGAAGAACTTCTGAGATTTTTCAAGGCACTTTACTTTTACTTGCCCTTTGTGAAGTTGAGTGACCAATCCTGGGTAGAGGTCAGCTCCATAGTTCACTGCTACCCAGGATCCCACCTGAATATCACAAGGGTTCAAATTAGTATCACTATCACTCAGGTTGTCTAAATCTGAAGCACTGTCTGATTTGAGACTCATAGCTATGTCACTTTCACTATCATCACTCTCTTCATGTTGTGAAAACAGTACTTTCTTTGTCTTGCCCTTGTTGTTCTGTCTCCTCTTCTTCATTGCTTCTTTCTTTCTTTTTTCTTCAAGTTCTTCCAATCGTATTTTGTTTGGTGTTGATGTGAGCAATGTTGATTTCAAGCTTTTCCTTGTTCTCTTCCTACTAACTTTGATTTTTGGAAGGGGTAGAATATCTGTTGGAGAAAAAGTCTTCAATGGACCTGCATCTGATTCATTGACTGAGACATTCACATTTTCTTCTCTAGATTTAGACATAGCTTCCAACATGCCATCTTCTGCTTCAGACTCAATTGAGTTTGTCTCTTCATTAGCTTCAACTGGATTTCCACTTTCACCTGATGATGGTCCTGCATTGGCTTCCTCCTCAAACTGAACAAAGACATTTTCTTCATAATCTTCTGGAATATAAGCTTGATCTGTTACCTCAGCAGGAAGCAAACACTCATCCGGAAATATATTTTTGTTGAAAGGGAAAATTCCTGTGGCTCTAAATCCCTCCACAGCTTTCTCTACTGTAGCAGCCTTCTCATAAGGTTCTTTGAACAATCCAGCCACATGAAATGTAGTCACAACTTGGCCAGGATGTGAGGTGGTCCAGTCATCCAATACACTGTCATAGAATGCTTTTAATGGCCTGAAAAAGACCCAGTCCAGTGACTGAGTTTTGTGGCTGGTGTGAGGTGGTAGACTCAGCATATTTATGTGATGACTCTTGGCTGCAGTAATGGCTTGCAGGCTCACATGTGAAGTGTGATTATCAAGTATAAGAAGAACTGGATTTGCTTCACTAGGTTGAGTAAATTTTATGAAATGATTCAACCATTCAATAAATATTTCTCCTGTCATGTACCCTTTCTCTGCTACAGCATAGTCACAACCAATGGGTCCATACTCAATTAACCTGGGATTTCTTCGCTTATGGCAGAATATGAAGAAAGGAGGTACAAATTGGCCTCCAGCGCTCATGTAGCAGACTGCAGTTGTAGTCTGGCCTTGCTCTGCTGCTGTTGTCTTGGCTACTTCCTTTTTGCCTGTTGGTGCAACTGTTCTAGGAACATTTCCTGGCACAGTCTGTATTCCTGTCTCATCCATGTTAAAAATCCAATGAGCTGGAAATCTCATTCTTTTCAGAAGGTCTTCGAGATTTTCAAAGTAGCTTCCCAATTGTTCCTTATTGAATCCCATTACACGTGCCACACTTGTCTTCCTGGGGTTCCTTAAGCTATATATATATATATAAATCCCGCTATACTTACGGCCTCTTTTCATAATCGAAACTTACGGCATCCCCATTAAACCATGAAGTATATTAATTTTTTATGAGAGTATACCTATATTATAGTGTATTTGCACCCTCACTTTTGGTCTTGGTTTTCTGATTAGGTAAATTTTAAAAACCGGATTTTTCTTCAGCCATAATGCTATACTTTTGGCCTCTTTTCATTTGACTATACTTGTGAGCTTCATACACATTATATGGTTTACCGATATACTTGCAGCCTCCAGATATACTTATTAATACATTTTGTCATATCTTCGGCCTCCGGCAGTGTTGCCAAATTTACCTTCAGTCTAGAGTCTAGAGGATCACAGTTTGCCACAGCCTAGCCTTTCAAAGCTCAGCTCTGAATATTCTTCAGTGAGCGTCTTCTTCATTCTCTCTCCTTCTTTTTCTTCTTTTCCACTTCTTATATTCCTCCACCGCCTCCTCTTCTTCCTACTCTTCCTGCTCCTCCTCGTCCTCCTCCACCTCCTCCTCCTCCTCCTCCTCCTCATCACCCCTTTTATTCTCCTAGTCAATTTTTAAGTGTTTCATGATTCTTTTCATGAAAAAGATTTTATCGATTCTATGATTTGTGAGAGAGTAATAGCTAACTTGAAGGGAAAGTCGAAAATGCATTGCAACCCCCAAAATTTCTTGAAGGGTTGTTTCAATGAAACAGCAATTTTTACAGATTTCATATTTCCAACTTTTCTAAAAAAATTAATGTAACTGAAAGAATTATTTTTTATGGAAAGCAACCATTACTCTATTACAAAAGATCACACCCTCTATCACTATCATGAGGGGTGAAAATATCAACCTTTGAATTGGTGGTCTAATTTGAAAGAGATTGGATTCATTTGACGCAAGGTGCTCAAATATTTTATTTCATTTAAGATAATCTCTTTTTTTCTTCTGTGATACATCTTATAGAATGTTAAGAATTATTTGAAGGGGTTGAAAAATCAACTTCTGAACTACTTATCCTATTGAGTTGGGACAAACTCTATTTCATTCAATACCTGAAAATTGAGATATTTTGATGACAAAAAATTCAATTTTAGCAAAGGGGCGTTTTTTAGTATCAAAGACGAAAAAATTATATTTTTCCAATTTTCTCATCCAATTTTGATGAAACATGTGTTATTTGATGCAGAATATCCATATAGGATATTATGACCAGAAAATGTACATTTTTGATTTAGGGGTTGATGGGTAGGTTTAAATGATTTCTGTGAATGAAAGGGGGAAAATGGCGTTTGTGTTTTTCCACCTCTCTGGCGAGAGGGGTGGAAATATCAACTTTGAATGGGTGATCTAATTTAAATAAAACTGGATTAATTTGACTGAAAGTGCTGATCTATGTAATTTCATTATAGATAATTTTTATATGTGATACATATAGGATATTGGGAATTATTTAAAGGGGTTGAAATGACAAATTCTGATCGACTGATCCTATTGAGTTGGGACAGATTCTATTCCATTCCATACCTGCCAATTAAGATATTTTGTTGAGAAAAAGTTCAATTTTTGCAAAGGGGTGGTTTTGGGTACCAAAGGCGAAAAAAATTATCGACTTGAAACAATTGTCCAATTTTGATAAGACATGTGTTATTTTATGCAGAATATCGATATCGGACATTATAAACAATAAAATGTTACATTTTTGGCATAGGGGTTGTAGGGTTGGAGAAATAATTTCTGTAAACGAGAGGGGGGAAATGGGGTTTGGTGTCAAAATCATGTTATTTCTTGAGTTGCAGGATAATTATATTTTATAAGGGTGTTTAACATTAATTGTGTTTTTCCACCTCTCTGGCCTGAGGGGTGGAATTATAAACTTTGAATGGGTGGTCTGATTTAAATAAGACTGGATTAATTCGACTGAGAGTGCTAATCTATGTAATTTCATTATAGATAATTTTTATATGTTATACATATAGAATATTGGGAATTATTTAAAGGGGTTGAAATGACAAATTCTGAATGACTGATCCTATTGAGTTGGGACAGATTCTATTCCATTCAATACCTGCCAATTAAGATACTTTCCCTACAACTGCTTGTAAAGTAGATCTTTACATACTGAAAACTGATTATAAAATATCTGTTTACTGCTCAGCATGCGGTAAAGTCAGCTGGCGAGCGTAAAATGTACTTTACTGCTCGCCAGCTGTTTTTGATGTCTTTGGTGGATCACGAAATCCGTTAAATTCTCAAAACCTCATTCTCATTAAAATGGCACACACTAACCAAATCCGCGCACGCTAAAATCTGTGATGTTACAAACTACAAGATTTATTGGAATCCAGAGCTGCAGTTGTGGGAAAAATGTTGTACATAATTCGCGCATAAAGCTCCTTTATCGCTATTGTGAAATTACTGTGCTCTGCTACGCATCGTGCAGTAACTGTTTTCTCTCAAGCAATAAAGTTGCTCTTGATACATAAATAACAATTGTTGACAAAAAGTTCAATTTTTGCAAAGGGGTGGTTTTGGGTATCAAAGACGAAACATTTATTGACTCAAAACAATTGTCCAATTTTGATAAGACATGTGTTACTTGATGCAGAATATCGATATTGGACATAATAAACAATAAAATGATAAATTTTTGTCATAGGGGTTGTGGGGTTGGAGAAATGGTTTCTTTAAACGAAAGGGGAAAAATTGGGTTTGATGTCAAAATCATGTTATTTCCTTGAGCTATAAAATAATTATATTTTAGAAGGGTGTTTTATATTATTTGTGTTTTTCCACCTCTCTGGCATAAGCGGTGGAAATATCAATTTTGAATGGGTGGTCTGAACGATTAATTCTGGATTCATTCGACTTAGGAGTGCTCAACTATTTAATTTCATTATAGATAATCTTTTTTTTATTCAGTACATTATAGGGTATTGGGAATTATTTAAAGGGGTTGAAAAGGCAAATTCTGAACAAATGATCCTATCGGGTTGGGACAAATTCTATTACATTCAGTACCTGCCAATGAAGATATTTTGTTGACAAAAAGTTCAATTTTTGCAAAGGGGTGGTTTCAGGTATCATATAAAAAAAAATTATTGACTCAAAACCATTGTTCAATTCTTATAAAATATATTTTTATACGGTACAGAATTTAATACATTTAGATATGAACCAGGAAATTATACATTTTTGATATGAGGGCGGGGGACTGATTTTTGTAAAGGAAAGATGGGGTTTAAAGTCTGCCATTTTTTTAATGTAGAACAAATAATAGTTTCTTATATACTGTTCTAAATTTTTTGTATTTTTCAACCTTTTTGGCAAGAGAGGTGGTAATATCAACTTTTTAATAGGTAGTCCGATTGGAATGGGAATAGAAATGTTGAAAATAAAATAGAGGAAATCACAATCAACTTGTGACGAATGAATTAAATCCCATTCAAATAAATTGGACCACTATTAAGATCAAACTAAATAAAAGTTGATTTTTACACATACCCCAATCAACAGACCATTGAGATAAAGAATGTGGTTTTCCAAAATTGATCAATCAACATTGGTCATTGGAAAGAGTACAGTAAGTTATTGTACCAAAAAAAACTATTTTTGAAAAGGTCTTTCAGAATACCCGAATTCCCTCTCCTATGGGTGCCCTCTACTACCACCATTAACCTCTCTCATAACGGCATGGTCATCTTCAAATACTTTTTCACTTTACTTACTCTCACCAGTAAGTAACGCAAGTAAGGCGGAGTCCACAAGTATAGGAATCATGATCATGTACAGAGTGTATATAGTATTTGAGCTCTGGAGAGGGAAATAATCATAGGAAAAATCTACAAAAATTCGTGAACATTTATGTCTATACCATTGACCTTCCCATGAAAATTCAGATTGATTGGTGCAAAACAAGAGTGATTGTGAGCATTTTTCATATTCTCTTTCAGTTCACAGCGAAAATCAATCTATACCTTACTTTTATACCTCGATTATGATTATTTTTTTAGGATTTTGGTTCAAATCTATCAAATTAATTTTAAACATGGTAATTTGATTATATTTCATTGTTTTATTGTGTATAACCAAGTTTAATAGCCATCTTTTCATACTTATTGTGATTTGAAAGCTGTAATATCGTTGTATCTTGCTGTAATCAACTTTATATTTATACTTCATGTATATAATATACACTTACTCTGTATATCACATAGAAGAACCAGTGAATGAAGGTACCAATTTCAATTATTATTGACGTATTTCAAGCTAGGTATTAATCTTAATCCTTGAAAATCACAATTCATTTATAAGACAATGTTTTAATGCAAAGTACAAGATGGCAGTTAAAAGAAATTAAGGGATTAACAAGTTCAAATGACATGCATGCTACAAGCTAGCATAAAGACTATGAAATGGGTTATCAATGGAATACACAGAATAATGATTTACTTTTTGAACAGAAGCTGTGCATAATAATAATAATAATAATCTCCGATCTCATAATTGAATGTTTTTGAATTTTCGCGGCACAGATCGCGTTACCAATGGCTGCCCCCATTGAAATAATTGACATCACGTTAAATTCTCGTTTCAACCTCATAGTCCATAGGGCATTTAAAGGACTATTAAAACTTACTAAAGCTAGAGAGAAAATTAATTTATTAATAATTTGAATATTATCATTCACCTCCCAAGCTTTTTGAAGGGGGGAGGAGAGTTGAAAAGTCAAATTTTGAACTGCTGATCCAATTGCAATGGGACAAGTTCTATTCAATCCAGAACACGAAAATTTAGAAGTACTGACTTGAAAGCTACTACATTTTGCAAAGGGGGGTTAGGAGTACCGAAAACGAGAATATTTTTTATACAAAAACGATTTTTATGAGACTGGGGTCATAGGATACAGAGTATTGAGATCCGAAAATATGAACTAGAAAATGATGAATCTCTATCATAAGGTGGCCTTAAAAAATTTTTTTTAGAGAATAGATTTATAGATTATGGCTTCAAAAATATTCTTGTACGATAGAGCAATTGAATTTCAAAAGAAAATTTTATACTTGAATATTATCACTCGCCTAGAGAGAAAATTAATTTATTGATTTCGAATCCCTCAAGTGCTATTAATTCATAGTCTACTGAAAACTTCCACAATGGCGAATATTGACAACATCATTGAATAGCTTTGTAAATCGATGAATGCTATACTTTATGAGAATATCAGTAACCACCGGGAATCGAATCACGGACCTCCTAATTTCCGGTCGGGCGCCTTAACCACTTTACTATAGTAACCTTTCTGCACAGCAGCATTCATTTTAAACTTGGCCATATCGGCTCGTATCTCACAAGCTACTTTGGAGTAACAAAAAAAAAATTTATTAATAATTATTTATATTAAAATTAATTATTATTGATGGAGATGCTTGCTTAGAGCAGCATATAACAGTGCAGATTCCAACTGGACGAGCAACGAGAGAGATAGACTAACACTTTCGCTATTACTAGATTGTGTTTACGATCGTGTATACTCAACTGAAACTCATCTAAGCAATTAGTTTCTGTCTAGCTTTAGCAAGTCGAAACAAGCCTAAATAATGATGAAAAATAGAAAGAAAATTCCGTTTTGAGTATAGAGGGTTGAAAATAATTATTAGTATTCCTGAATTTCTGTTTCTTTTTATGATATTTCAAGGTTGGAAGTGAGTGAGAGTTGACTTGAGAAAAATACACGAAATGCATTACAGGCCCTAGAATTGATGAGGTAATGGTTTACATCTGAGCAGGCTATCAATTTTCTAAAATTTTCATATATAAGCTTTTTTTAATTTCTGTTTCAAGTCAAATAAAATTATCTTTTAGTTGTGTGATTTCAATACCAGTTTTCAAGTTTTTTTGTGTAATTTCATCACGTTTCATGAGCTTCACAAATACTGTATCCTATTTAAAATTATTATAAATAAATTAAATCTACGTAATAGTGTTCGTTTACTTTACAGTCTACAATAAACACCTATGAACAGCAACTCAATAATAGCAGTATTATTTGATACTTATAGAATTTAAGACGCGACCGGAGGAGCTTTTATTGAAATAAACTCATTTGAAGAACATTTTTTATGTTTCTTTGCCAGTGTTTACTGTATTGTGAGATTTGTAGATATCGCGTAAGAAAAACCCCTCATTCACTTTTTTGGCTGATTGAAAGGTTGATGTTTCGTGACCTATATAGTGTGTGTTTAACCATGGCTGTTATTATTGGAAAAGCGATTGGATAAGGCTTGCTTCATACTAATATATGGTTCCATTTGGTTCGTTTTTGGCTGCACCTATCGAAGCAAGAGTGAGTGGCGGAAGCATAAATTTAGAAAATGAAGCCAATTATAAATTGTACATGCACCCACTGCACATACTCCATTCACTCACTTATACCTCAATGACTGGAACAAAAAACGTAATGTATATGGGTGAAAGAAGTCCAATATGTAACAGATCTTTGCACGGTCAATAATATTGTAAAATTATCTAGATTCTAGATAGTAGATCCCAATCTATGATTTTAGACTGGAAGCATCCTCTTGATTACTCTACGAGAGCACTCTATTGCATTGGTGGATCAAGGTAAGGCTAATTGGGTCTCAAGAATCCCCCTCCCCTTGAGATATGCCGACAATTCTTCATGTCTGAACTAGAGGGTCCGACAATATAAATGACAGAATCGTTAGACGACAGAATCTCGACGTTTTTCATTGAGGAAAAATTCACAATAATTTAGTAGCCCACTTACATCAATGGTTAGTATGGAAAGATACGCTTAGATTGGTTACAATTTTGGAAAAACCAAAACAACGTCGAAAATGTTACTAGTTTTTCCAACATGTTGGCTCTTGGATTGTACGGAAATCTTAGTATGGTTTTTAGCATGGCATTCTAGTTATATCTATCTAAATCTTACGTCCTCCCCCACAAGAAGCTACGGGTTAGGTCATATTTTTTCAAAGTTTCTTGGATTGGAAAACTAATAACGTTTTAAAAATGTTATCTATTGCCGCGGGAAAACGTTTTTTCATAAAAATTCATGTAGTTTATGTACACTCAAAGTTGAAATTTTTGGGGCAACACATCTCACCAATGACTTGATATGAACTTTTAACTTTTTCACTATAGACTTATATAGTTCAGTAAACGAATACTATAAGTTTTTTTTTAATTATTTATGATACTTTCATAAAAAAATACCCAATTTCCGTTATTAAAATCATAATAGTAGAAGACAATTATTCTTTCATTGACTTGAAACATTTAAAAAATTGTATATTCAAAAATTTCAGAAAATTCGTTAAAAGCTATTCGTCTACTTTATCAATAAATTATTGGGGCTTCAATCCATTATGCGTATTTTCCTCAAGTCAACTCTCCCTCAAAACTATAAATCTCTTTTTGTTAATTCAGGAAAGTACTTACACCTATTTATACTCAAAAGAGGAGCTTCCTTTCCATTTTTGCTTATTTTCAAGGTTCGTTAAGATTTGCTTGAGCTAGAGAAAATCTGATTGCTTAGATCAGTTTAAGTTGTCAGTTGAGTTGATACACGACGATAGTAAAAACAATCTAGTAATAGCGAAAGTGTTGCTCTATCTCTCCCATCGCTCGTCCAGTTGGAATCTGCAACGGTATACGCTGCTCTAAGCAAGCTCTCTAACAATAATTAATTTTCTCTCTAGCCTTAGTTAGTTTAAACGGGCCTTCAGATTCTCTATAGTCTATGAGGTTAAAACAGGAGTTCAACGTGGTGGCGAATTCAATTGTAGAAGAAGCCAGGCCATGTGACCTGTGGCGCGAAAATTCAAAAACATTCAATTATGAGATCGGAGATTACTATTATTATTATTATGCACAACTTCTGTTCAAAAAGTAAACTATTATTCTGTGTATTCCATTGATAACCCATTTCATAGTCTTTAGGCTAGCTTGTAGCATGCATGTCATTTGAACTTGTTAATCCCTTAATTTCTTTTAACTGCCATCTTGTACTTTGTATTAAAACATTGTCTTATAAATGAATTGTGATTTTCAAGGATTAAGATTAATACCTAGCTTGAAATACGTCAATAATAATTGAAATTGGTACCTTCATTCACTAGTTCTTCTATGTGATATACAGAGTAAGTGTATATTATATACATGAAGTATAAATATAAAGTTGTTTACAGCAAGATACAACGATATTACAGCTTTCAAATCACAATAAGTATGAAAATATGGCTATTAAACATGGTTATACACAATAAAACAATGAAATATAATCAAATTACCATGTTTAAAATTAATTTGGTAGATTTGAACCAAAATCCTAAAAAAAATAATCATAATCGAGGTATAAAAGTAAGGTATAGATTGATTTTCGCTGTGAACTGAAAGAGAATATGAAAAATGCTCACAATCACTCTTGTTTTGAACCAATCAATCTGAATTTTCATGGGAAGGTCAATGGTATAGACATAAATGTTCACGAATTTTTGTAGATTTTTCCTATGATTATTTCCCTCTCCAGAGCTCAAATACTATATACACGGGGAGTCTCTGTACATGATCATGATTCCTATACTTGTGGACTCCGTCTTACTTTTATCACTTGCCGGTGAGGGGAAGTGGAAATACTTATTTATGAAAGTAAATACTCATTTCAAGAACTTTCTGCTAGATATTTAAAGGGAGTTGAGGGCGTCCATGTGAGAGGGAGTTTGGGTATTCTAAGACATTTTAAAAATTATTTATCCAAGCTCAATATAGTATTGTTTCCTAAAACGATATGTTTCAACACTAA
The DNA here is from genome assembly GCA_948455865.1 of Conomelus anceps. Classification (NCBI taxonomy): domain Eukaryota; kingdom Metazoa; phylum Arthropoda; class Insecta; order Hemiptera; family Delphacidae; genus Conomelus; species Conomelus anceps. The sequence goes on from OX418217.1 coordinate 39,491,990, forward strand.
TCAAAATCAGTCATTTTTTTGAGAATTCTTTTTCGGTTCTGGTACCTAACCTCTTTTTCAAAATTTAGTAACTTTCAAGTCAATACTTCTTAATTTTTGTGTTTTTGATTGAATAGAACTTGCCTCATTGCAATCGGACCAGCAGTTCAAAAGTTGATTTTATTCAACCCCCCTCCTTAGCTAGAAAGGCGAGTGAAAAATATCTACCCCTCACCCCCTATGTGACAGGTTCATCATTGACGCAAGTTTCATCGAAATTGGACAATGTTTTTGTGTAAAATATTTTTCTCGTTTTTGGTACCCCAAACCCCCCTTTACAAAATTTAGTAACTTTCAAGTCAGTTATTCTTAATTTTTGTGTTCTGGATTGATTAAAAAAAATAAAAAATAAAACTTGTTTCATTTTGATCCGATCAGCATTTCAAAATTTGGTTTTTCTAACCCCTTCCCCTTCACATAGGAAGGCGAGTGATAATATACAAGTATAAAATTTTCTTCTTCAATTCAAGTGCTCTATTATACAAAATTAATTGCATGATTTTTTGACACCATAGTGTTGACAATCAATTCTCTTGAAAAAAACAACAGTTTTTTGCCTACCTCTCCCCCCATCGAAGGATTCATCATTATCTAGTTCATATTTTCAGACCTCAATTCTCTGCATTCTATGACACCAGTCTCATCAAAATCGGACAATGTTTTTGTGTCAAAGATTTTTCTCATTTCCGGTACCCCAAACCCCCCCTTTGCAAATTTCAGTCACTTTAAAGTCAGTACATCATAATTTTTGTGTACTGAATAGAACGTGTCCCATTCAATCAGATCAGCAGTTTAAAAGTTTATTTTTACCCCCCCCCCCAAACCCTAATTATTCGTGAGGCGAGTTATAATATTCAAGTATAAAAATTTCTTCTGATATTCAATTGCTCTATTATACAAGAATAATTGCATGATTTATTATTTATTTATTATTTTGCCCCCTTTGCATGATTTATTATTTATTATTTTGCCCCCTTTGCATGATTTATTATTTTGCCCCACTTTGAGAAAGATTCATCTTTTTCTTGTTCATATTTTATGATCTCAATAATATTATTCTGCATCATATGACACCAGTATCAAGTATCATCATAAACAGATAGCATCTCTAGTCAGAAGATCTTGGTTTTTGTTTTTAAAATTGAATAGAACTAGGTTATCCCGGGTCGCACGAATGTGCGACTTCATTAAACTTTGTAAAATACATTCCAAATGTAAATTTTCTACATACTGAACGACAGCATTGCCTATGATGATAAGTTTGGACTTAGTTCTATTTATTCTTTTTTTCCCTCTTCTTTTTCTTCTTCTTTTTCTCCTTTTTCTTCTTCATCTTCTTTTTCTACTTCTTAATCTTCTATTTATTCTTCTTCCACTTCTTCTTCCTCTTCTTCTTTTTCTTCTTCTTTTTCTTCTTCTTTTTCTTCTTCTTTTTCTTCTTCTTTTTCTTCTGCTTCTTCCACTTCTTCTCCTTCTTCTTTTTCCTCTTCTTCTTTTTCTTCTACTTCTTTTTCTCCTTCTTTTTCTTCTTCTTTTTCTTCTTCTTCTTCTTCTTTTTCTTCTTCTTTTTACTCTTCTTTTTATTCTTATTCTTTTTCTTCCTCTTCTTTTTCTCCCTCTTCTTCTTTTTATTCTTCTTCTTATTTTTCTTATTCTTTTTCATCTTCTTCCTCTTCATTTTCTTCTTATTCTTTTTCTCCCTCTTCTTCTTTTTCCTCTTCTTCATCTTTTTCTTCTTCTTCTTCTCCCTCTTTTTCTTCTTCTCCCTCTTTTTCTTCTTCTCCTTTTTCTTCTTCTTCTACTTCTTTTTCTTCTTCTTCCTCTTCTTTTTCTTCTTTTTTCTTCTACTTCTTTTTCTTCTTCTTTTTCTCCTTCTTCTTTTTACTCTTCTTATTATTCTTATTCTTTTTCTTCCTCTTCTTTTTCTCCCTCTTCTTCTTTTTCTTCTTCTTCCACTTCTTCTTCCTCTTCTTCATCTTTTTCTTCTTCTTCCTCTTTTTATTCTTTTTATCCTTTTTCTTTTTCCTCTTCCTCTTCTTCTTTTACTTCTTCTTCTTCTTCTTCCTCTTCCTCTACTTCTTCTTCTTTTTCTTCTCCTTCTTCTTTTTCTTCTCCTTCTTCTATTTCTTCTTCTTCCATTTCTTCTTCTTCTTCTTTTTCTTCTGCCTCTACCACTTCTTCTCCTTCTTCTTTTTCCTCTTCTTCTTTTTCTTCTACTTCTTTTTCTCCTTCTTTTTCTTCTTCTTTTTCTTCTTCTTCCACTTCTTCTTCCTCTTCTTCATCTTTTTTTCTCCTTTTTCTTTTTCTTCTTCCTCTTCTTATTTTACTTCTTCTTCTTCTTCTTCTTCTTCTTCCTCTTCTTCTTTTACTTTTACTTCTTCTTCTTCTTCCTCTTCCTCTACTTATTCTTCTTTTTCTTCTCCTTCTTCTTTTTCTCCTTCTTCTTCTTCTTCTTCTTTTCCGACTTCTTCTTTTTCTCCTCTTTCTTCTTCTCCTACGTCTTCTTCATCTTCCTCCTCTTTCTTCTTCCCCTTCTTCTTCTTTTCTCTCTCTTTCCTCTCTCTCTCTTCCTCTTTATCCTATCCTCCCACCCTCTCTCTCTGAATGAACAATGAAAAATAAACGTTTTGTTTCAAAACAGCTGATCATCAAATCATAAGTTGAAATGTGCAAATTTTCAGCTCACCGATCAAAGCAATGGAAAAAATTGAAACTTTGATCGTTCATTGCTGATGTCCACTCTGATGACTTTATTCAAAATGTAAGACCTTATCAAACATCTACTCGATGAGATCTTTCAAATGAGACGTGAACGAACAAAATCGGTCGAGAAATCACGGAGGAGTTGTCATCACAAAAAAACATGTTCGCCTATTTTATATAAAGAAGATTCGTCCCATTGTAATGGGTGGGATAAAACGGTCAAAAGTTGGCTTTTCAACAGGAAGCGTTTGTTGACAAAGCAGATTGAAGATAATGTATGGAGTGAGTGAGCGTGCGTGCGTGCTTGGAAGACTGTAGGAGTGTGTTAGGCTACGCGATGTTGCCAGTTTAATGGAGGCTGTAAATATATGAGTTTAAAAATTCAGATATACACGTATATACCAGTGGCGCTACTGGCCAATTCCACTGGTGGCAAAACCGTGAACTAGCAATGTATATTTTCAGACGTATTGATGACTTGTGACCTCTGACACTTTTTTTTAAAAAATCAATTATTCAAATTGGGTTGCAATTTGAGAAATCAAACAAAGCAGGTTCAATTGTAAACATTCTATTGATCATTTACTGAAAATTACAAGCCTTAAAAATTTTTATTTAAAAACAGCTGAAAGATTTATTAAGGATGTACTTACGGCCTCCGTATACGGAGGCCGTAAGTTGGGTGGAGTCCGTAAGTATAGAAAACATGAACATGTACGGAGGCTGTAAGTATAGTGGGATTTATATATATATATATATATATATATATATATATATATATATATAAAAATGTGATGTTGAAGACCCGCCTGTTTTCCTTCATAAATTTCCTAGTGAAATCTTTACCTGCTAAATTTTTATTTGCATCAAAAGGATGGGGGGATCTCATTTTTTGAAGCATATTGATACAAAAAAGATCTCAATGACTTCAAACTTAGTCCATAGAATCGATTGTCAAGGTCCTTACAGTGTTTGACAATTTCTGATACTTGTTGTGCATTGAATACTGAGGTAAATCTCCCAAGCTTTGCTGCACCAAAGCCTTTTTTCAATCTCTTCCTCACAGTAGACACATCAAATTTGAGTTCCTTTCCTGCTGCCCTTATTGAAAGTCCTTTATCTAGAAGCTCTCGTGCTTGCTGGAGAACTTCTTCAGTGAGAGCCCTCCTCTCTGTTTTCGGGGTATAATTTCTGAAAAATTAAAAAAAATGTGATGTTGAAGACCCATCTTGTTTCCACTAATATATAATAACACTTTTAAGTGGAAACTGTGACTCACATTTTGGTGTGATGGCCGTTTCACTCTGTTGTCAAGAGCATCTTCAGACAACCCACAGTACACTCACTGTTTACTGAGGGTCTTCTGACAATGCTCTTGACAACAGAGTGAAATGGCCATCATAACATAACATGAGTCACAATTTCGCCTTGAAAGTGTTTTTTAAAGTTTAAAAAAAATGTTTTGTCAATAGCTTAGATATCAATTATAATTTTAAAAAATTTTTGTTTGGCAGTTTCACATATAAATTATTTAATTTTTTATAGTGTTATTTGTGGGCATAATCTATCCTAATGAGACAAAGCGAGGAGTATTGTTGTCAAGGGGATGAGAAGTCTCAAAAAAATAGAAATACATTTGAAGATTGTGAGTCTACAATCTATAAGACAAAAGATATCTATGTCACTATTAACTTGTTGAGTACTACTCAAAACAATAACTTAATAGGTAAGGGTAAGATACAACACTATTTATTTATATAGGCTAATACACATCAAATATCAATATTACATCATATTAATTGTTTGGGGCAAGAATCCGCAAAAATAATATTGCAGACTTCTGCCCCCACTGACCTGCGGACTCTTACCCCATATTGTAATTTTGTACAATATTTCAATATCAACAATATAACCTCAATGTATTAGAAAACCAGTATCCCTAGATGAAAGAGTAAGGTTGGAAGCTGGATGAAACAGCAACAAATAGTTCAAATTCCATGTCCATTCTAGAAATTTGACAGATTAGATTTACATAAAAATTACATCAGAAAATGTAAAAACAACTTACCGCATTTTTCTGCTGGTTGATCATCAACTTCCCTCTGAAACTACAATGGTGGAGTCACAGCCTTCCATTAGAGATATTAAAACCACTCCAGTGTTTAAAAAAATATTGGCGGCCATTTTAAGTGGCCTGCGGACTTTTGCCCCGTGCGGAGTTTTGCCCCCACACACCCTATAAGTTTTCTTGAGATTTTGTCAATTTCTCTGCTTGATAATCTCACAGTTAGCTTCCCTCTCATCCAGGACAATATCAACTTTTTCATTACTCCTAGACAAATAAGATGCATATAGTCATGTGGAAAGTCTGTTATCATATTTAATCCTTCTATATTTTTGAGAATGGTTTCACCAGTATGATGATCTTCTTGTTCTTGCAAGACAAATTGGTCATGAGTGCATAATGGTGCACTCACCTCTGGATATGTGGTATGATTTTCCAGGTAGACACCTTTTTGGCAACATTTGTCATAACCAAAATATCCATTATGACCTTTTATTTTTTTAATAAATGACTGTGCTGGAGCATCACAAATGAAAGCCTGAATTTTCAAGTTGAAATGTCTGTCTTCAAAGAAAAATCCATTTGTAATAAAGTTATTGCACTCCTCTACTAAATCTCTGAGGTAGTCATTACTACAATTTGGCTTGGTCATACCATGGTACACAGCAATAAGGAAAGGGGTATTATTAAACAAAGTCTGGAGTCTGGGAGTCTGGGGCCAAAACAGACTCCCAGAGCTTTTGGATATTGGCAATCCATCAATGTTGATTTGTAAATTGAGATTTCTTATGTTCTTGTCAAGACTGAAATTTCTTAAAATACTCTTTAACACCGTTTTCAATGCCAAAGTAGAAGTAGTTTCCAGGTACCATAGACTTTATCTCATATGAATTGGTTCTAGGTGTTTGAAGCAATGTTCTGCTGTCTTTGGGTAAATCAGCAAAACAAGAATGGTCCCTCAATAACCCAAGAAGATTGTTGAGGTGAACATGAGGGATATTTGAATCTTTAGCCCATGAGGCTAACTTTTCAGAGAATCTACAAGGCTCAGACACAATTATTGGCTGACACAATCGGAGAACTGCTGAAAGTAACAAAATTACTTTCTGAAGAAGAAGAATAGTGAACCCCATCATCCAAAGATAAAGAAGGCTCTTGCAGGTTTGTTAGTTTGTGACTACTGGTACCTTCCCTGATTAATTGTGGTGAATCTTCTTTGAAAACACTTTCATGAACTGTAGTTGGAGGGTCATCAATTAATGATAATGTATAGATTACTACCTAAATTCTTTGTCGTTTTGATAAGTTATAGTAGGATTTAAATTGTCTTATGCATATTGCTCACTCCATATAATCATCTGAAAAAAGTTTATGGCTTTGAATTATAATTTCAATGCCATTCACATTGCAAAATCTACAAATTTAATTCACTCCAAACATAAGTATTAACTATGGGATATTGATTTGGCAAAATATGATTAAATAGGTTAAATGTGCCTCAGTAGCAATTAAGTTAGACAGAATTTATTAATTTCAAATTCCTGTAATTGCTATTATTTTATACTGAAGACTTCCACAATGGCAGATATTGACAACAGTATTGAATAGCTGATGGAAATCGATGAATTCTACTGTACAAAAATATCAGTCACCACTGGGAATCGAACCACGGACCTCCCAATTGCTGGTTGAGCGCCTTAACCACTAGATCATGGAGACCTTTCTGCACAGCAACAATTGTTAGGCCTAAGTTTTACTTGGACCTAGGCCTATATTTGCCATCATGAATCATGGGTTATTCTAGAAATATACCAAGACCACACTAAAATTTATGGAGTAGGCCTATACTTTACTGTCCACCCTAGATTTCTCAAAGTTTCTTGTTCTAGTCGATTTGGCATGTTATTCTGATGACAAACCCATAAAAATATCGCGGCACTTGCCTTGTTAGTTTATAAATAAATAAAGTTCAAAGTATCACGAGTTTGGAGCCTCAATGCAGAAAAATGGGCAGTCTATGTTCTCTATGTATTGAACTTAAGCTATTCCCTAACACCTAGCAATGATCAGTTAGCTGCTATCATAATAATCAGACATTTTTTAAGATGAAAAATGAATAATTACAAATGTTATGGAATGAATTTCGAAATTACATGGATTATACTGTTAATTAGCTTCACTTTGGGACAATTTAATTGTGAATAACATATGTTGTAAGGCATATAGTTGCAATCAAGCTCAGTAAATTTGAAATATTTGAATCAGTGATTGCAAAAACCCCACAAGTAACGTTTTTGAAATTTGTGAATTTTTGAAACATCGTTATTTTGATCCACTACAGCTAATAACAACTGAAATTTTAATGTAGATATTATTGTGATAAATCATTGGTCCAGTTCATAATCCACCCTTCCACAACAAGCATATTAATGCTCTGTAGCAAATGATATTTAGTCTCTGAAATTGCGGGGTAAAATCAGGTACCACCCAGTTTTGCCCCAAGCATCATACCCAGTCTCACCCCACTGGTAGGGGCAATGGAAAGTGTAACATATTTTGAGTTCTTGAAATGAATCTCATATATTGGCTACATCAGAGTGAATATAAAGATATAGGCTACACACAGGTGTACTTACCTTCACTGAAAGTAATGTATTCATATGCAGTTGATGATCAAAGTGTCCTCAACATTGGAATGAAAATCAGTCAAAAATTCAAATGCTCTTCACAGCTACAATACTGAACTGAAGCAAATGGCGTCATGCCCTGAACTTTCTCCTTCAATCTACTTGTTAGTATCGCATTCCATCGCTAGGTATATCACAATCACACTACTCGGCTTTACCCAACTACCCGGTCTTAACCCACTCTCCCCTACCATAAAGTACAAACAGTGAGTGGGCAAAAGAGGCGAAAATCTTCTCTGAGAAACTAACTAAACAATTTCATCTCAACATAGTGTTTCATAATATTTTAGAAAGAGACTGTGTTGAACCTCATTTGACACTTTAGCCTCAAATGAATAGATTCATTATATATTTTATGAGCAATAGTCTAGCTCATTTAGAATAATAATCTCTAGGGAAGAAATATTTGTAAATAATCTGTATAATTTACATACATTTTTTTGCAAATTATAAATACAATTTTCAACATAAAATATATGCATTATGTACATCATTTCTCACTGATTTTCAAATTTCCATTAATTATTGAATTGGACTTCCAATACAAAATATCAACTGTTTATTCGATTTCAAATTCCAGATTGCTTAACAATAAATTATTAAATGTTTACTTATGTGAATGCTGTATGTAGATATTACATAAATTTCATGTTGGATATTTACAATTTACATATGGACCTAAAATTTATGTAAATGATACATACAGTGCTGAAGGCTGAGAAGGCAGAATCCTTGTGAGAGAAGAAGCTCAAGCGCAGGTTATACACATTAAATGTTTATCAAATCTTGATCAAATTGTTTAAAAAATACTCTGCAACTAGTTACTTATAACCCATTTTCAGCGTCAAATTATTTATAGATTAAAGTCTTTTTAAAAATTGTTTTCAATACTGTTATGGCTCATATTAATAATTAAGTACAGTACTAATAGTTTACAACTATGATGATTGAAGAAAATTTTAATTTTTAAGAGATGATTCTGCCTTGCAAATCATTTTCAACAATTGATAATTGGATAGCTGATAATAGCGACTATATGGTACTTTTCCTTTCAATTTATCGAAATGGACAAACTCTCCTCTTAAAACTATTTATCTTAATATCAGATCTCTGAGACAGAACTTTGATGAATTCACCTTGGCTATTTGATCTGCTAAAATTGATATAATCTTGTTGTCTGAAATTAATATTGATAATAATATAAGTAACCTTTTTCAAATTACTGGCTACAAATCCGTTTTCAAATGTGCTTCAAATAGATTCCATCACGGTCTTGCAGCTTTTATCAAGGAAAATATATTATTTTTTCAAAAATCTGTTAATGTCAATATAGAATATATTCTACTTAATGTTAAATTTAAGAATCTATGTATTGATATAATAAACTTATACAGACCGCACAGTACCCATAAAAACAATTTCATCTCCGATCTAGAAAGCTTAATCTCTGAACTGGATAATAAATCTAATTTAATTATTGTAGTTGATGCAAACCTTGATCTTCTGAAGTGTGATGATCAATTTGTTCAATTATATGAATCGATGCTTCTATCCTATGTCTGTAAAAAGGGTGTTTCTGCTATTACAAGGGAGGAACTTAGACAAGATTTTCTTACTCTGTCCTGTATTTATCATCTATTTAGACAATTATCAAGTAATTTCAGCTGTAACTCCGGTGTCATCAATCTAAAAATATCAGATCATTATATTATTAGCTGCAAAATTCATCACAACCTCCCAGTGGATCAAGAATTTATTTGTCCTGTACAACCTGAACAATTTCGCAAAATTATCATAAATAAAAATAAATTTATAAATATACTAAAACATAGTGAATGGAGTAGGTGTCATTCGCTATATTCAACTAACTTAATTTATGATGAGATTAAATTGAATTTTGAAAAGGCATCTAATCTATATTGTAATATTTCTTACTATAGTGTGTTTAATGGACTGTAATTGAATGAATAAAGAATTGAAAGGAATAGGTAAGTAAAAAATTATTGCATCAAACATGTGACAATCTGATGTGCATACAATGCTGATCAGGCTGATGCAGGCAAATCAGTTTGACACCAAGAGATCTAGTAACTCTAGTAGATAGAATGATGTCATCAAAACAAGTATTAATTAGTAGAACAAATTTATTGAAAGTAATCAATGAAAGAGTATGACAATCAAGTGGATTGCATGCCAATAAAAACAATACAATATGATAAGGTAGAATCAAAGATGAGCGATGCCAAAAGAAACAATAATCAAAAATTACTGTAATTAAATTGATGTCAAAGCGCATTGAATAATGTTAGATATGTAAGACCTTGAAGAGATCAAAATGACTTTAAAACATGAAATAATTAAATAATTTAGTATAATGAATAATTACACAGGCCAACAATGAAAAAACTTTTTTAGTAAAATTATCTCATTCTTATTTTTTTTAGGGTGCTGAATCCAAATATGATAATAACTTAACTGCATCATGCACCATTTTTCCACATTTTATAGTATAAGTCATCAAGTATGGCAATTTTTGGCAAGTTGAAGAATTTTTATATATTTAGGCTGGATTGCAGAAACGGTGTCTAAACATTGTCTATGATCAGACACTGTCTAAACACCGAGTCGGCTTGCAAGAACGATGTTTAGAGGAATCATTGTCTAAACGATGTCTATCTCCGTCAAGAAAGCCGCCATTTTTAGATACTCGCCAGTAGGTTGTTTAAATCGTGTTTAACCTCATTTCTGGTTGTATCTTGTAGGTTGTAGGCTGTGTTCTACATACATATATAGGGGTAGCAGGGGCGTATTCAAGGGGGGGTCCCCGGGTCCGGACCCCCCCCCCCCCCCCATTTGAGATGACTAAGCACTAGATAGAATGCTTTTTTCTGTAGGAAAGGTTATTGAGAATAATTCTATAGCAGTGATAATAATTTATCAAAATTTAATCTAGACGGAATTAATATTACAATATTAATTGGAGTGTTGAGAACTGAGCATGGCGGCTGTTATTGTAGCATGTTTAGTCTATCTTTATACAAAAGAGGAGAGAACTTTAATGTATGGTACATTATCGAGAAAGAGTGTGTTAGAATTTCATAACAAAACTGGGAGAAGTCATTAGTCTAGAAAGAAACCTATTATAGTAGCATAGCTCGCAAATGTTGACATTGTAAATTCTTTTTCCATGATAAAAAAACAAAATGATTTTGTAGACTTCCGTTTGAGCTTTTCAACTCTCCAGAAGCTCAGTTTCTGCGTGGATCACGGTCGGTGTTGAAGTAAAATTAATAATTTCGTTCTCGGTCCTGGTACGATGCCATACAATCGTGCATTTCCACAAGTTTTGATAGTGAATAAAATAAATTCTGCCATTTAAAATTAATTTTTTATTTTACAATTGGATTTTTGATTTCTCGTTTCAAGTTTGTTTTGGCTGAAAAAAGAAAATATTCGCGTATAATCCATTACTTTCACACAAAAACAGCTAAAACATTAATAATTATAGAAACATCTACTTCATCCTCAAACAGTAGTTGTGATAGTTCAGAAATCAATCAGGCGTGGGATTTCTTCATTATGTTGAAACAAATTGAATCCAATCTCAGGGACTTGACTCATAATTTCTTTGAGAAGTTCATTCAAGTTTCTTTGACTAGTCTTGCTGGTGACTAGTCTTGCTGTTGATATTTGGTAAGTACATTTATAAAGATTTAACACCATTTTCTGCAAATAATAAATTAAAAACGGTATTGGTTTTTCCAACATTGGATGGTCCACACACAATTCAAAAGTACACTGTGTCTCATTTGTTGCTTTCTGTTCTTCTCATTTAGATACTTATCAAAGTTGATCATGGTAATTTTGATTTGTGCTGTTTCAACTTCATTTTTCAATACAGAGACAATATAATTATTTTTTCAGACAACACTATTATTATCAATCCATGAATTGTATTTCGAATCAAAGCCCAACCATTTCACAAACAATTTGTTACCTTTCTTCTCTATTAACCTCTCAATAACATACACATCAGGGTACTTTGCTTCTTCATTTCATATTCATAGAATGCACCCTTTTAATGTATTGTTGTCTTCACCTATTCCCTTCACCTTCCATCTCACACAAGATGGGTGTCAAGAAATATGTTTTATTTTTAAAAACATGGAGTTTGGAAATTGCAAAATGGGGTTTGCAACTTTTTAACATCTTAAAAAAACATTAGTATATGTATTTTTGTAATAAGTAGTACAGTATAAAACTTAATTAATAAATGTAATTTGGTTAAAATTGGTGAACTACGGCTGCTGTGATACTTGCTGTAGTTACAAAGTGAATAAAAGTTTTAGGATTTGATTGTCGGTGGAGGGTGGGGGGGGGGGGGGTCAAGGAGTGTTGTATGTAGGTGAGAGGACAACTCTGGTAAGTGGACCCCGGACCCCCCCCCTTGAAAAATTTCTGGGTACGCTTATGAGGGGTAGGGTCAAATAAATCTGTATTGACAGATACTTTGTATCGTTTCTGCAATCCATTATAAACCTTTTCATCAATGGCAGGGATAATTGGATTTATAGGTCCCTCAATTGATTTATATTAATGTGATTCATAATGTAATTTATATTAGTTGAAATACAAGTGAGACATATAAATCTAAACCAAGTAGTCGTCGCGTGTAACATCTATCTTCAAATATTCCTACTACAAATTGTAATAGATAAACCTTTGCTGGTGGGCATACATAAGCATGTGCCTATAGAATAAAGTTGAAGAAAAACGAGTGAATAATACGAGTATACTCTAATTAGTGCGGTATTCGTAGTTGAGTCTTCTCTCCTTAGTAAACATAGGTCGCCCATATAGCCCGTAGAGTATACTCTCGACTCAGAGAGTGAATAAACATAGTGTAACGCCACGAGCAGAAATTAACAGAAACACAGAGGTAGTTTAAAATTTATTCAACAAAATGAGAGAAACGTTCAGGTAGACTCTGGGTCAGTACAAATTAGAATTCGAAGGAAAGGATATGTCAAAAATATAAATAGCATTTCAAGAATTAATATACAATGAAGAAACCAGAGTTTATTCACGAACAAAGCCAGACTGCTAACCGTGGGAATTATGAAATTAGATCGACCAACGATACAATATAGGAAGTGGCAGGTTACAAATAGAAAATTCTCGAACAGGGAGACAGACAAGAAAGTCGAGCTAAATCGTAGAAATAATATGGACTGTGGGAAACGTTCGCACCATATAAGGAAGTGAAGGGTAAGAGAGGCAACCAGCGTTTTCGAAATATGACAGTTGGCAACAACTGAGTTGTGATTGGATCTAACATTTGTGGGAGGCGATTTTGACAAACTGACTGAGAAGGGGATGAGTATAAATAGGAGTGATACAAATTGAAAGGAAGCTTTTTGATATCTGCAACTGCAAGTGAGATTAAGATGACCGGCTAAGGAGCTTAAAGTTGTCCCTAGGGACGTGATCATCGCGAGATGTGATGTTCGCATCTTCAGCAAATTCACCTGTGTATATAGTTAATTTATAATCAGCGTCAAAGTTCTCAACAGTGTATAATCAGCATATAAGTCAACCAGTGAAAGTATCATCGGAGATAGTCAGGTGTCATAAAGTATGTGAAATAAATAGGAGACCCAGTGGGTATACTTGGCAGTGAGGAGGTCGCGGATCGAGTTACGGTCGCGGATTCACAGAGATCGATGCAGGAGTAACATGACGTCCAGAGAGATGACCAACGTCGAGAGGGAACAGCCAAGAGGAAGCAGAGACGTGAAGATAAGCCGGGATTGTGATGGGATCCCGTGAAAACTACTACCAACAACCAAAAAGGAGGAGGTCAATGAACATTTTATGATGGCAGTCAAGGTACAGAGGCGTCACTGAATTAATTAATTAGAGCTTTTTCTCTCTCACTCATTCCATTTCCAGTTCAAATTTTAGGAGATATGTATGTATTGTTTAAATATGATAAGGTTATAATTGAGAGTTGATAGGAGACAGAAAAGTTACGAGTAGCATGATATCACTTTATTTATTTTCGTTAATTGATTTCTTAGACCCTGAGATTAAGAGTTTTTCATCAAAATAATTTAACTGAGCTAGTCGTGTGTTTCACAGATAAAAGTGAGCATAAACATTATAATATTTTATCTGATTTTAATAGCAAAAGTAATACTTGTTATTTAATTGAATTTCTAGACCCTGAGATAAAGAATTTCCATAGAGCTAGTCGTAGATTTGACAGGCAAAAAACGATCATATAATTATGGTATGATATTTTACACAATTGATGAATCAATAGTATGCTAATATTTTATCTGAGTTGTGAATCGAATAACTAAAAAGATATAGAATAAGTTGAGCTCACCCTGAATTGTATATATTATTTGATATTATTATTACCAGTAGAGTCAAAATGTTGATTGACAAGTATAAACACTAATGTATCGTATCGTTCAAGAATATAAGGATTGAAGTATGTAAACCCATGTCTTATCACTCTTAGAGAATAACACCTTCAAACTCGATATATATTAAAAATATAATTATGGGAATTGCACAATAGTACGGTACGCTCTGCTCCAGTGTGGACTAGGAAAAATCTGAGTTTACTACAGAGTTTACTCTCCACAGTTCTATTCACATGAATTTCGCCTTAGTTGTTACTAAGTTGAGCTATTGGGAAGTGATAGCCGAGTGCTGTAGCAGGTATCTGTTCAGTCAGAGATAAGCTACAAAACTCCTGGGCGCTCTTTATAAGGGTGACCGATTGGATTGGTCAGCAAAAGATACTCTGTTCTCTGCTGTAAAATCACTTCCCGATGGTTCGGAACCCACCTAAAACTGTAGGACCAACTCATCAATCACCATCATCCAATTCATTACCCACTCACAGGTCGCAGACCTATGTGGGCTTCATCCTCCAAAAATAATTATAGATGGGTTGATCAGAAGAAATATTTATTATTGGAAGAAGTCTATTCAAGTAAATAGATTTTATCTTGAATAATTTAGAATCAAAAAACGATTGTTAAGATTCCTAGGCTACTATGTCAAAAATTATCAACCTACTTTATTGTTAATATAAATTCCTAATGTTATTCTTCATATTTCAAATGCAGTTATCATTAAACTAATTATTTACATATTAGTGATCTTTCGATAATATTGTGCATGGTAACCAATTGAATACTATAATTTTGTTCTACACGCGAGCTGCACAAGATCAAATGAATTTTGCTACCCGACTACCTGACCTAATTATAGACTCAAATAATTCATTGAATTGAATCCTTGAATAGGGAGTTTTTCTGGTGAAGTGCAGGATGAATCCCAAAATACACTACCAATACCATTTCAGTTTGTTGAAGAATCAAAATCCAACAGTCAACCAACAAACCAGAACCAAGGACGTGCAATTTATTCATTTGTCCACTTGCTACTTATAATAATTTAATTTAGTCAACTCCAATATACTGGAATGACAAAATAAGTTTGAGATAAAATAGATTGGAGGGATATAGAATAGGCTAAATGATTAATTTTCTTGTAATGATCTTCAAATTGTTTGAGAAAAATTGAATGATAAACCGTGCTAGTCAGCTCAGACCCTACCTTGCAAAAAGCTTAGTAACGACTATAGTAGTGAAGTCTTTACTTGGTTTTATTCACTCCAAAGTGAGTAAACTGTGGAAAAATTTAGACCCCGTAATCATCACTATAGTCGAGCTTTTACTGCACGAGACTATCATTCACTCAAAAGCTAGTAAACTGTCCAAAAACCCTTAAATAAAGTCTTTACTCGTTTTTACCCATATAGCACAAAATATTTATTTTACGTAAAATAAATATCAAATTGATATTCACAAACGTTTATTTGACATCAAATGTCACAAAATTTGACGTAAATTAAATATTCAATTTGATATCAAATGAATATCAAATTGATATTCACAAACGTTAATTTGATAGCAAATAAACGTTCAATTCAGTTTCAAATGCCTCAAAATTTTTCGTGAATTGAATATTCAATTTTATATCAAATGAATATCAGATTGATATTCACAAATGTTAATTTGATATGAAATAAACGTTCAAATGTCACCATGTTTAGAGAAGTATTTGGAAATGAATGAAAGAGTTTCCAACAATTAAAATTTATTTCTGTCCAAATTATGTTGTCATAATTATGAATCGTAATACTAAGCAGTCCTAATCAATCCTGTAGTCCTAGCAATCTTACACGTAATCCTAATCCTGGTCCTCTGCAGCAGCTGGCCTTTTTCTCTTGTTCCTGATAAAAAAAGATTGACTGAGTTATATACAGTTTATAAGAGAACTGCAGAGAAAAATACAATATTTAGACACTTTTTTGGGAACACAGATATACTGAAAAATATTGATTTTTTTGTATAATCATTAGTATTGAGCTTTTAACAGGGATATGGAATATCATTGATGAAAAATGAAACTCAAATAAGAAAAATACGTTTTTCATGACAAAATTAAGTTCTTATCTTAGCAAAGCTTGTTGTGGAAAGATTTTATATACATAAGGTATAATAGAATTTCCGGTGGTTCGGAACCCACCTAAAACTATTGTCCATTAATCACTCAACTCCATTATCCATTATAGGAAAACCTATATTTTTCCCGCCATCACGGAATAGAGACATTTAATTTGAGCCCTCAACCATCTTTCTATGACTTGCCAGACGCCCACAGTTTAGACACAAAGAAATCGCCTTATGAAATTAAATATAATATAAATATATGATTCCTCTACAGTAATTTACACTGGCACAGTAATTAAATACAATACGGTAAATGTAAATAAAAGATGGCAACTGGGTATCGATTTCGACCTGTCACACCAGTCATCAGACCCAATCAGTCTCTGATTAATAATAATAATTTCTCTGAGCTAATTGCAATTGCCCAGAGGAGTTTAATGAAATAAAATAAAACAAAAGCATATAATAAATTGAGAATACAATTTTGTAGTTTCTATATTAAGCAATATTGTTAACTATGATCACCCCACTATATAAAATATGTATCGTGATGAACAGTCTAGAAATCCAAAACAAACTTTGAATATAGTGCTGAATTCAGTATTACAACTACTACCACCACCACTACTACTACGCTACTAACACCATCACGCCAGACCCAAAAGGTTATGGATTTGTCTGTTTCCTGGATGAGGCCTGCTTCAATGCTGTTAGGTCGGCCAACTCTAGAGCCAACCTAGGACTCTGGCAAGTCTCAATTGTCTCAACAACAGTCAAGGACAATGCCCAGGGTCCTCCAGATCAATCTACATCACAGTAAAGCAGCCTCAGCTGCTTTCTGCCAGTTCTTCCTCAGAGAGGGATTTGACCTGGCACTGATCCAGGAACCATGGCTTCACCAAGGAAGGGTTGCAGGCCTGGGTGATACCAAGGGTAGGTTAATTTACTGTACCTCTCTCAAAAATGTCAGAACCTGCATACTTGTGAAGAGAGGTATGGACTGCCTAACACTCACTGAATTCTGTTCTAGAGATCTCACTGCGGTGTCTATAACCTGGAGCAATGAAGGCAAGGAATGGAGCACAATTGCAGGCTCGGTTTACTTGCCTTACGACTCCGGGGACCTTCCTCCATCAAGAGAACTTGAACTTCTGGTGGAGTCATCTTGCGCTGGCGGACAACAACTCCTTTTAGGTTGTGACGCCAATGCTCATCACACAATTGGATGGGGAAGCTCTGACACTAATCCAAGAGGTGAGGCTCTCCTTCAGTTTCTCATATCTAATAATCTTTATGTCTGTAATGCTGGAAACCGTCCGACGTTCGTTACACGAAATCGAAGTGAGGTTATTGACATTACACTTTGCTCAGAAGGACTCCTTAGTGCCATCGACAATTGGCACGTAAGTCATGAGGCCTCTTTGTCTGACCACAGGTTCATCTGTTTTAACCTGCAAAGTGAAGGCAGCTCATCCTGCTATCGAGATCCAAGGAGAACAGAATGGTCACTCTATAAGTCTGACCTCCTGTCTCAACTTGGATCATTAGGCAAGAGGGTCACCTGCTTTGCAGACATTGATCAGATTGCTTCCGATCTTCAGAATGCAATCATAAGCTGCTTTCAGGACAATTGTCCATTGCGGCGGGGAAAGAGTCGTACTAATACTAAATGGTGGACTGCTGACCTTGACCGCAGAAGGGCGGTTGTCAGGAAGCTTCATAACCATTGCAAATGGAGCCGTAACTGGGAACCATACCACAGGGCACTCACAGAATACAGCCTTGCAATCAAGAAAGCCAAAGAGAACTCTTGGAGACTGTTTACACAGGAGGTAAATAGTCTTAGGGCAGCAGCAAGACTGCAGCGTGTCTTAGCTTCAAGCCCAATTGGCCTCCTGGGAACTCTGAGGTTACCAGGGGGACAATATACCACTGGAACTGGTGGAAGTCTCAAACTTCTCCTTGAGACTCACTTTCCAGACTGTGTTTTTGAGGGTGCTTGCTCAGGCATGTCCGGCAACAGCGAAATGGGCTCACGGCCAAGAGCTGATTGTGGAAGCTGGACTTTAGCCAGACGTATTGTCACACTTTCCAAAGTTAAATGGGCCATCTCCAAGTTTGGCCCATTCAAATCTCCTGGGGGGGACGGTATCATACCGGCTATGTTGCAGCAAGGACCAGAAGCTCTCTTGGTCCTCCTGTGCAAACTCTTCAGAGCAAGTCTGGCTTATGGGTACATCCCTCAAGCTTGGCGCCTCAGTAGGGTGGTCTTCATTCCCAAGAGAGGAAGAGCAGACTACTCAACTGCAAAATCATTTCGCCCCATCAATCTTACATCGTTTCTCTTGAAGACACTGGAGAGACTGGTGGAGAGACATCTAAGAAAGGGAGTGCTTTCAGGTACTCCTCTTCATCGGAATCAGCATGCCTATCAGCCTGGTAAGTCCTGTGAAACAGCCCTGCATCAACTTGTGAGCAGGGTGGAGGACAGCCTTGCTGCCAAGGAGATTGCTCTATGCACCTTCATGGACATTGAGGGTGCTTTTGACAATGTTACTTACACGGCCATGGTCCGGGCAGTGCATGGGCGTGGTCTTGAGTCTGCTATATGTAGGTGGATTGAGGCCATGCTCCACTCCAGGCGGATCAGGGCTGATCTTCAAGACAAATCGATGGTGATCATACCTGCAAAAGGTTGTCCGCAGGGAGGTGTGCTTTCTCCTCTTCTGTGGAACCTTGTGGTGGATGGTCTCCTCTGTGAACTCACTAGTAGAGGTGTCTTTGTCCAGGGCTATGCAGATGACATAGTCCTCATGGTACAGGGAAGGTTCACAAATATTGTTGCTGATGTCATGAACGTCAACCTTCAATTTGTTAATGACTGGTGTCTTGGAGAGGGACTAAGTATAAATCCCTCAAAGACTGTAGTTGTTCCATTTACAAGGAAAAAGAACCTGGAGTCTCTCTCCCGGTTGAAACTTGGACCAACACAGCTCAAAGTATCAGGTATAGTCAAATACCTAGGGCTGACTATCGACTCCAAGCTGACTTGGAACAATCATTTGAATAATATACTGCACAAAGCAAAATGGGCGCTTATGACGTCCAGGAGATTTGCAGGCTCCATGTGGGGGATCAAGCCTCACATAGCGCTGTGGCTGTACAAGGCAGTAATAAGGCCTCAAGTCACTAGTCTGGTGGACAAAGGTGAACCAGATTACAGCTACAGCCAAACTCACAAGTTTACAAAGGATGGGCACACTCCTAGTCACTGGAGCTTTCAGGAGCAGCCCATCAGCAACTCTTGAAGTTGCTCTTGGCTTGCTGCCCTTGGATATTTTTATCAAGGCAGAAGCACGAAAATCAGCCTATCGATTGAAAGTCACAGGCCAATGGAGGGAAGGCCTGTCTGGAACAGGCCATTGCACAATCACCAAAGCTGTTGCTCATAGCCCTGTGCTTGAAATGACTTCAGATGTCATGAGTATGGAGATGGTTTTCACTAAACCTTTTTCTGTTAAATTCTGCTCTAGAGAGGAGTGGAGGTCTGAGGAAGGGCCCTATATCAGGAGAGGTAGCCTTGTCTGGTACACAGACGGCTCTCTTATTGAAGGGAAATCTGGCTATGGGGTGTACAGTGAATCACCCAGAACAGAAATCTGTGCAAGTCTGGGACAATACTGTACTATCTTTCAAGCAGAAATTTGGGGCATCATGGCTTGTGCCAATATAGGCATTGCCAGACGCTACTGCGACAAGCATATAGTAATCTTGTCAGATTGTCAGGCAGCCCTCAAGGCTCTTGACTCTAATGAAATCAAGTCAAAATTGGTGTGGGAGTGTCACAAAACACTCAGCAAGCTCGCAACACACAACTCTGTGCATCTTGGTTGGGTACCTGGCCATGTAGGCATAGGTGGCAACGAGTGTGCAGATGGGCTTGCTAAGCAAGGTTCTAGTAGGTCATTCTTTGGCCCAGAGCCAAGCTGTGGCATAAGCAAAACTACTGCCTTCCACACAATAAACAAATGGTCCAGGGACTTACATCACCAGCAATGGCAAGGTCACTCAGGCCAAGCACTTGGCAAAAGGCTGCTAGCAGACACAAGCTCCTACTTCACCAACTGGCTGGTGAGGCTGGGTAGAGGTCAGGTTAAGCAGCTAATTGCTCTGATAACTGGACATGGCCACTTCAGGAAACATCTCCACACAATCGGACTCAGAAATGAAAATCAGATGTGTAGGCTTTGCAATCAGTCTGAAGAGACTGCCAAGCATATGATACTGGATTGCGAGAGACTCGGGGCAAGGAGAATGGCTCTGTTTGGCTTTAAGCAACCAGGTGATGAATGGGACGTTAGCATAGGGAAGAAACTCCTGGATCTTGTAAAGGGCACAGGTATTGGTTTGCCTAACTAACGTACTAGGGACACACAATAAGCTTCGGTTGACGTGTGAGGATCTTTGAATCTTCTGGATCTTTGAATCCGTCCCTTCAAACATAACATAACATAACATAACACCATCACGACTACATTAGTTTCTACTACTAATATGTAATACTAACCACTACAAATATTAATACTAATACCACTACAACTACTGCACTAAACATAATTCTAAATAATCAATTAAATCATTAACAAAATCATCATCATATCACTATTAATTGTTAGGTGTTGTACAATACTTCACTTTCTATGTAGTTAATTTCTATCAACCATTTTTTTAATAAGCTCTTAAATGTTGATAAATTTACTGCCTCTTTCAAAAAACCTGGCATTCTATTAAATAGTTTAGAACCAATATACAATGCAGATTTTTGTGCAAAAGTTGTGTTGGCCCTGGGTATTGCAAGATCTCTATTGCAGGCTCTGGTGTTGTGTTCATGTTCAACGTATTGAATATGTATTGGATATCTTTTTATGTAAGTGATAACTACTAAAATGTATAGCTGTCCAACACTGAGCACCCTGTAATCCCTAAACAGTTGTATTGATGGAAATAGTGGGCGTTTGTGACAAATCACCCTAAGCAGAAGTTTTGTGTTTTCAAACACAAATTGGGCCTGATTGTCTATGATTGGGCCTGAAAGATACTTGGTGATTACAACCTTTAGTAATCTAGGCTTACATGTGATTATTAAAAAAAATTATAATACCTCTGAGATTTCTCCTTGCTTTGAAGCCTGCTCTTCGATGGTCTCAGCCAATCCTTGATTATGTTCTCTGCATCTTTCTCCTTTCCATCTATGAATTGCTTCAAAGCTGATTCTAAAAAAAACAAATATGAGGAAAACATAAAATAAAAGGACATGAGTCTGCAACAAACTGAAGAGTATAAAAATAACCCTCTCCCACCACCACCGACTCCATTGGCTTGATGTGGCTGAAAATTATTCAAGGTTAGGTATGTCTACTGTCCACTAGCTTGCCCAAGGACAAAAGATATTCTTTAACACCGGGTGATACATTGTAACATTGGATGATTCCTGCATGTCAGCCATGGAAAGTTTTTAAAATTTGTGCAGTACAGTACCTAGTGTGTTTTTATGTAGGCCTAGTTCTATTGTTCACAACTCTTGACTCAGTCTCTATTCCCTCCACCAGAGTCAATGATGAAGAGGATAGTAAACTTAAATGGTAATGTATGTGAGTAATAATACATCACTACTCATTGTCACATTAACTACTCAGTAGCACTACTAAGTAGCCTAGTGTGACAGGCTTTATTGTTAGTTTATGCTAACCTTCCACCTCAAAAACATGATAAAGCATTGTAAAGTTGGCTAAAACAATTATATTTATGTGTTAATAGAAATTACAGTCGAGAGAGAATATGGTTAAATCAAAGTGTCAGTCTTAATCCAATAAAAATATCAGATTAAGACTGACACTTTGAATATAAAAATTCGATTGTTTTGGTGAACGCTTATTATACTGTATTTCAGACTACTCTACTAGGACCAGGTTTACACATACTTCATACTTCTTCTCTCTGTCATTGACCAGAATCCAGATTGACTGTGTCTAGTTTTTTAGCAAAGGTGAAGCTTTTTAGCAAACCTTAAATTTTTAGTCTGTGTTAACCTCAATGTTTTTGGACAATGAACATATTCAAAATTTATGAAGGGAGCAGTTTTGGACTTGAGTCTGTTGCACCTTTACATTTGTTGTGAATTTGCCACAATAGATGAATAATAATAATAGTTGATCAGACCTAAACCTAATAAAACAGGCCTAAACACTAACATAGGTAGTTCATGGAGATGAGACTAATATTATTGTCTTGCATGAATGAATATAGGCTTATATTGTATTATAATAAAATAAACTAACTGTAGAAATTAATTTTCGGAAAGTTGAAGTAATTAATTGAGTTATTGCTATGCAAAGAAACCAATAAATCTGAAGTGTTATGCCTCACTAAAGTATGCAGTATGGCAAACGCTTATCGGTAATGATAAAATATGATTTTATACTACGCTTAAGGTTAAATTTATTAAAACATACTAATAACAAATTTCTTACCTTGATTAGCCACTTCGAACGTGTAATCTGAGAGATAAATGTAATCACTTTAAAAAGGCAAAACTTGACGATCGTTTGCAGTTCAAAACAAAACAATTACAATATGTCGATGGCGATAGCATCAATCTACTCTTTTGGGCAGGCATTCAGGAAAGTCTTGGCGCATGCGTCACAGGAATGCTTTTACTGGTTCATTCACATAAAAGCGCGAAAAGGCTTCAATTCAGTTTGTATTATGATCATCTAGAGAAAATAACTTTTATTTCTTTTGGATAAGCTGTACATTTTACAGTTTTTCCTAAAAAGTCATCCAGATGTACCAATGAAAAATAAGTTGAATTATTGCCAGCACACACTTCAAATAGAGTAATTATTTTTTTTCATTTGAGGGAAGCTACCTTCTCACCCATTAATGAACATGTATTGTTTTTGAAAAAATATAATCTATCTGATTTTCATCAACACTATTCCATTTATAGAAATTCCAAAACTTTCGATTGCAAGGAATTTGTTTATAAATAAAATGAGTTTTTAAACTTTTTAGGATGTATATTAGCAAATGCAAAAGTGGTTAAAATAGAACGTAAAAATCATGTTATGAGTTTCACTACTTTTTTATTTTTACATTTCTACATTAATTTCATGTAAAAAAAACGTTTGCAATTTAACTTGTACTTTTTTTACTTTTTTCACGTGAAAATAACGTTATTTTTACATTGTGTGCTGACTGGGTAATTAGCATCTGACAGAAATATTTCTGGAGAACTTTTGGCAGGTTTTTAAGACCTCTAATATGATTGATGATAAAAAATTATGACTAGGAAATCACAGTTTTATCGCAAAAACTCAATTGTTTATCAACAAATTCTCAAAATTGAGGTATCATTTTGTTCACAATAAAAAGCTTAAAATTTACTATTCATAACATTTTTGTATAAAATAAACTGTTTCCATGTAGAGTAATTTTGAAAAGTTTATTTAGCCGCCATTTTGAAAAAAATTGAATTTCATGAATCAAACATTTTTTTTATTGAATAGTCCAAAAAATTTAATATCTGTGCAAAATTTCAATGAAATATCTTGATCCATTCACTGAATATAATTACTTTTACACAAAATATGAAATTGGGAATTTTCAAGTGAATATCATCTTTTTCATGTTTTGAATGTTCAATAAATATTCAAAATGTGACATCATTTGACTTTGACATATTGAACATGTAATAAACATTCAAAATTTGACATTATTTGACTTTTATATATTGAACATACAATAAATATTCAAAATTTGATGTTATTTGACTTTGACATCTTGAATATCAAATAAATATTAAATATTTAATTTGATATATTGAACGTTTATTTTACATAAAATAAATATATTGTGCTATGTGGGTATTCACTTGGCCCATAATATTGATTTTTTAATAAAACGATGTCTCAAGCTACTTACCCAATAATGCTTTATCATCTCGTGCTGACACACCAGGAAAACTGGAATTAAAAAGCTCTCGGATTCTCCCCCAAGCCAACTTTTTTTGTTCAGTTTCATAGCTAATTATAGCTACGGTACTTTTTAGATTCGATTATAGGAAAGTTCTTGATAAAGTTCTCACGCTAACCTTTTCTACTCTTTTCATCATTGCTGTCAACAGCCTCAAAACTCATTGTAAGAAAGGATGCAAGGACGATAAATTAACCTACTCTGGATTGAACGACTGAAGCTTGCACAAATTAGGCTACCTCAAAACTAAAATTTAGTTGATGATTGCCATAAACAGACCGCTCAATTCCTAAACCAGAACTTCAATTCTGTAGAATTATACATCAAATCATTGAACAGATAATAAAAAATGATACTATACATATTAATTTTTAAAGCTACTTATATCATAATCAATACAATAATAAACCAAACCTAACTTTCCCAGAATCATGGCTTACGCTGTATAATAATTATTAGGAAGACAAAGATCAACCTGAAATAAATCAAAATATAATTTCAATTCACAATTCTGTGAATCTCTACAACACAATTTATAAGTGAAAGCAGTGTTATTATTAATCATTATGAATATTTGGAAATGAGATCCAAAATCCAGGCTCAGTAATTTCGTATGAGCCGCCAGTTGCTGTTGAAAAGTTACAAGCCAATCAGAGAACAGCCACTGAGAGCCTCTACAATGTTGCCAAACGTCACCTGTAGTTTAGACACTGTCGACATAGACACCAGCTAGGAATCGTTTTACCAAGCCGAAAGCAGTTCCTTCTTAGTCAGTGTCTAAGCTGACACTGTTTAGACATTGGTTCAGTGGCGGCACTTGACCTGAACAGTAGGGTGGGCCAGTGATGGGACTTGATGAGGGCGGGGCTGGGAAGGGGGTTTATGAAGTATATTCAACTTTACAAGTTACGCAGGTAGTCTATTTCATTATCCTATAAACTAAATAAATAACATGACATGTAACTCACCAACAGACATATTTCTCATGACCCCGAAGACCAATCTTGTGAACTCCACAAAATGTAAGACAAGTTACAATTCTATCTAAAGCATGCCTGTTTTTAGAAACCTGTTCGTTATACTTTTTAATGGATATTTTTACAGAACTGTCCAATTCAGCAGCTATGATTACAGTTCCAAGAGTTTTGAAAGAAAGTGACAAGCATGTTTCATGTTTCTTTATTTTTTCCTCCCAGGTGCTTCAAGTCTTTATAGCCGGTTTTACTCCACATGTCTCTGTTACTCTCCTTCCCAAACAATACACAAAAAAACAAAAAAGACTCCCTTTTGCTTACACTTGGCGTGAGCAAAGGTTTTTTCTCAAACCAAGAAGTGCAAAATGTTCTAGTTTTCTTAGTTCCAACTTTTTGAGAAAGTGTAAAGTCTTTAGGTTGGTGAGAATTTAGCTTTTTATACACTAATTTTTCCTCCAGAACAATTTTAGAAAAGTTTAACACCTTAACTGTAATGTGATTAAAATTACACTAACCGTAATACCAGTCTGTGAGACCTGTAGACTGATTTTGATGTCAAATAAATCTGTTTAATCATTTCAATTTAATTATTATGCTACTAAGTGTTGCTTAAGTTCCTGGTAACTGATTTTATTGCCTTTCAATGAAAGATAATATTTTTTTTTTTAAAAAAGGAATAAAATAAAAGTTTGTACATACCTTTCAACTTCTTTTTTTATTATAAAACTATCGAAAATTACACAGTTGTAAAAATTGCCAAACGTAAAAAAAACTTCAGATCTTGTCCATAAAAATTGACACAGTCCTTGCTACAGTCCTTATACCTTACTCATAGTTATACCTTACTTATACCTTACACTGTCATAGCACAGTCTATGCAGACCTTCCGACTGCATTCCAAACAGATTGGTGCATCACATTTGATACACTTGTATTGTGTTTTGCATTCTTTGACAGAAGGGCACTTGGAACATGTTTTTCTTTTCTCCATTTTGTCATTAGGAACTCCTTCTTCTCTTCTTACACCAACATTTTCTCCCAAAATCTTCTTGATTGCTTCTTTTGTCTCTCGGCGTATATTTGGCACAGTCAGTCTTTTTCTTAGGTGCGGTTCCACTAACACTTTAGCAAGATCCCTGGTGAACTGGAACCGTGTCAGCATTTGATTCTCTCTGTAGCACATGTACAGTATAAATGCATTTATACTAGAGATGTTCAAAAGACGGTAGAAAACAGCCATTGGCCACCGCCTGGTCCTACGGCTTGAAGCATATACTGCACAACACATGTCCAAAAGGTCGACGCCACATTTTGTTTTGTTGTAGTAGTTCACAATCTCTGGCTTGTTTTTTTCTTCGTTTATTTCAAAGTTGTGGTGCATAGTCGAGATAAGGATGACAGCTTTGTTTTTATCTGGAACATATGAAACCAAAGTCCTAGGTCCGTTTACAGCAAATCGTGCAGAGTTTGCAGGTCTCTGCTTGCAGGGAAGAAACTCCTTTGGTATTTCACTTTTGTTCTTCCTCATTGTCCCTACATAGGTGAGACCCACTTTTCCTAGTTCATCGGCAGTTTCAATACTTGAAAACCAATTATCTGCCGTTATGTTACGGTTGGTTTTTGTTATTGATTTGCAAAGTTGAACAACAGATTGGGTTGGTTTACTCATCCTCAATTGTTCATTGTCCGAAAGACCAACACCATCACTATTTTTTCCTGTATAAATGTAGGCGTTAAATAAGAATGATGTTTTTGAATCAGCCAGGCACATTATCTTGATCCCATATTTATGGGGTTTGGAGGGGATATACATCCTGAAAGAACATCTACCGCGGAAAGGGACAAGCATTTCATCTATTGTAGCATTTTCGGATAGGCAGTATGTCGTCTTTTGGGAATTGTTGATCACTTTATTGAAGATATCTGAAATTGCAGCTGCTTTATCTGTTTCTTTTCTTTGGGCTCGAGTCTGTACATCATCAAAACGGAGGCAAGACAGAAGGACTTCAAATCGTCTCATTGACATTGTAGTTTTGAAGTAAGGCCTACTAGTAACATCGTTTGTGAACATTGACTGGACTGTTTCATGATTTGATTTCAAAATTGATGTCAGAAGTAGCAAGCCAACCAAAGCATTTATCTCAGTAGCATCTGTATCCCTGTAGTTGGATTTATTGGATGCATCAGTTATGTTCATTCTTACTGATGCAAGCTTCACATTAGTATTTGCAACAATAGTATCAATTATTGTAGAGTCAAATATCAGATCCCAGACTTGTTTCATTTCAGGCTTAGTTCCAAGACGGTTAGCATAATTAGTCAATCCTGGTAATCGTCCCCTAATTATGTTGTGGGCTGGAGTTCGAATGCGAGGATTCCTTGTAGGTTCCTTTGTGCACCATGGGTATGGAGGTCCATACTCTTTCTTTTTCATTCTCCCAAAAATATATTCTGGAAGGTCATTAGAATCATTAGTTAGTACCTCATTCTCCATTTGCTCATCTTCAATATTTTCATCTGAAGAGCCATCTTCCTCCTCTTCTGCTAGAACAAAGTCAGGGTCTTCATCAGAGTCATCCACTAGGTAGTCAATGTCACTTTCTGCTTCTGCATCACTCAGTTGTGTATCTAGAAGAGAACTTATCCTATCTACAAATGCAGAATCTTGCACTAAAATTCTTTCTTTACTTGTGCTTGGCTTATCCATAACTTATCAGTTGAAAATTCACTTATATTTACAAAAACATGAGACTATATAGACTATACACTATTAGTAAAAAAGAACAATGTCTATCATTAAACGTAATAACCGGTATAAGAGACCAGAGTCACAGAAACATTCACCGTAATACCCGGTATGACAGACCGGTAGAACTTATGAAATTGATGTGTCACGTCCGAACGGCACGCTAAAACTAAACAAAAACTGGTTGAACTTATGGAGGGGTAGGAGGGGGGAGGCTACCGGAGAGGAGCGGTATATACGCTCATCAGGGCTGACACCCTGCAGAAATAAATATCCCTGCTGGTCTCTGAGACCGGTATTACAGTTAAGGTGTTAATGTCAGAAGATTATCCACTTCATTCATTTTTAAAAGCTAAAATAAAATTTTAGAGTTTAAGACTACATCGTCATAGTTCATAGTCACCTGGCCCAACAACAAGATGTAACGAGGTACTACAATAACATTGCTTGATTTATAAAATTTCATTCTCTAAGTGATAAAAAAGATTAGTTTTCCAAATTAAGTTTATATAGAGTTTTTCTTTGCAATAAAAATTTTCCCAGAAGATTTAGGGTCTTAGAAGAGCTAAGAAGTAATTTTCACTGAATCTGTAATTTTATTATTGTAGGCACTAGAAAAAAGAACTAATTTATTGTATATTATATTAGAAGTTGCAAAATTATTTATTGAATCCATCAAAAATGTTTTCCAATGGCTGGTAAGCGTAGCATTCTCTTAAGTTTTCTATGTTTTATTTGAAAATGTTTAATTAAAGGTTTTTCTTTCTGTTTTTTTACATTCTTTTTTCTTTAGTTAATTTTTTTAGTTCATTAGATCTACGACTACCATATGTAGTTGCAATATTGAACAAAACTATAGGAATTGGCCTGCTGAAAACTATCTACAAACATACAATTAGCATGCAAATTTACTATTTAAAACATTGCATATTTATTAACAAACACAATTCTGAAGATTGTACCGTCGAAGTAGGCCTAACCTCATTTAAATCATGATCACTATCTATCACACAACAACTTACTGACACAGCACTTCACAATAAAATCACGCCTTTAACCCTGCAATGCATGATTTTTCAAATCTTTTGGGAAAAATATCATTAAACTCAGAATTCATTGCTGATAATGATAAAAATAATTAAAAAAATCCCAAAATTACTCAAAATTACTTTTTGGCCATTTTATGTTATGACTCCAAATGGAGTCATCATGCAATGAGTAGCAAGTTTCATTATGGAAAGCATTCATACTATAAAAACATATTTGATGCTTATAAAAAGTGTTTAAGGTGACTTATTTTGATTTTTGAAAGCATTTCAATAAAAGTATTTATTATATTACAGAAAATATATAATTAGTAAAATTATTCTAATACCCAAATCTAGGCTATATAATTTTTAGAGTGAATAGTCTGTCATAAAAATGGAAATTATTGCAGATAAAATCTTAGAAAAACCCAGAATAGGCTATTCTATGTAGCCTAATAGGATTGATAATATAATTTAACATTTAAAATTATTAGGAAATGATAATGAAATTTGAATAATGTTGGAAACATAACATATTTTGTATGTTGAGAAAAAAATTTCAACTTTTACTCACCAAATACGAGTTCTCAGTACTGATGTGAAATCAAGCATGTATGGTCAAGTCAGATGTAGAATAGTCTTTATATAGAAGCACTAAGTCCTTATCAACAAGCCTAATGTAGATTTATGTGATCAAGTCAATTGTGGAATAGAAATAAAAACAGTTTTTATATACAAGCACTCAGTCCTTATCAATCAATAGCCTATTGTAGAATCATGTGGTCAAGTCAGTGGTAAAAATCCCAGAAACAGTTATTATTCTTGTTGAAACAAAGATTGAGGTCACACTTGCTGCATTCTACAGTACTGTAACTCCCACAGTTTGGAGTTTTGCACCGCTGCTTGGGTTCACAATGTAGGGGCCAATGGTCCATCTTGTCTTTTTGAATGTCAACTGGAGGGCGATGAGCAATCAATTTTCTCTTCTGAGGTGGATCAGTATCATCTTGTGATGGTCTTCCTCTTTTTTTTCAGTGATGCTGTCAATCTTGCATAATGTTTCACCCAACTCAAGACGAAATTCTGGCAAATTCAACTCCTTGCAAGTAGATCCTTTCAAAGCACATGATCGCTTGTACAATAGCCATGAATTAATCACACATAAGTCCAAGAGGTGATAAAAAAGCCTCATGTACCACTTTTTTGATCTCATAATTATCTTGTATCGTCCTATTAGGCTGTCTAGGAGGTCCACTCCACCCATGTGTGCATTATAAATCGAAATGACATTGGGACATGAGACAGAAATCTCCTTCTTCTCCTTTTGATCAAATCGTTTCACTTTTGTTACTGGTTCAGTCCCAGAAAATGTTGAAAGCATTGTGACCGCTTTGTTGTCCTTCCACACTAAGTTTGAAATTGGTGTACCATTATAGTCTCCCACATATTCAACAATGCTTCCTCTTTTCAGTGTTTTCAATTCTTTATCATCTGGGAGCTTACAATTCACCACTCGATTGCGTCTTACTGTTCCTAATGAAAGTATACCACGCTTCTTCAGAAAGTCAAGAAGAGGTAAAGCTGTGTAATAATTGTCGAAATATACTTTGAAGTTTTGATTGCTCTCAACATGTCAAAGCAAGCGAACAACAACATTACTGCTAGCTCCAAGGTCAGGTTCATCTCCCATTTGCACATTATCATCCTTGCCTGTGTATACTTCTAGATTATAGGCAAAGCCCGAAACTCATTAACATTTATAATATTATTACAAATATCCCCACCAAATTTTTTTTTTAAACTTTGAACATATTCAAGTTTAAAAACAAAATTTAAAACAAGAACAAAAAAAAACTTTCTTAAATAACAAATAAACAATAATGCATAGCTTATTTACAGCAACATGAGTCTCTTCACTCTATAAACAATTTCAAATCATTCACATTATATTATGTTCCTATAATATGTTCTCAATCTCCTGTTTCATATTATTTTCACCTCTTCTTCCTTCTTATTCTTCTTATTTTTCTCCGACTGGTTCTTCTTCTTCTTCCTCTTCCCCTTTGGCTTTGTTTTATCTCCTTTTTTCTCCTCTTTTTCCTTCTTCCTCTTCTTCTACTTCTTCTCTCTTCCTCCCCACCTATATCTCCACTTTCACTAGCTCTACTCCTCTGTTTATGCTTCCAATGGTGATTCTCCTCCTCTCTATCACTTCTCCTTTTTCTCCTACTACTCGAGCTAGTTTTAGGGAATTCTGAATGTGATGATTTCGAATGCTTACGATCTGATGAAGATTTTGACGATTTTTTCTTACTTCTCCTTTTTTTTAACAATTCATACTCATTACGTATTCGTTTACTTGGCGTCTTTTCTGGAGGCAGCTGTGGACTGATCACATGGTCCAAAATTGAATTTTTATTTGTGTGAATCAAATTCAAAAAAATGGCCGCTCGTCGTTTCCTTCCCAATTGTTTCTCTTTTTCTACAATTTTGAACTTTTTATCAATTCTATCCTGCAAATTATCAATCGATTCTCCTTGATTTATCCCTATTTTTTCATTTCCATTCTTCTCAATATTATTTGTATTTTCGGTATTCATAACCTTAATATTTTGAATTTCTCTATTTATATTATCAAAATTATTATCCATCTCATCTTTCAGTGCATCCTGATTAATCCTTATTTCTTCTATTTTTTCATCTTGTTCTTCTATTTTTCCATTTTGTTCTTCCACTTTTTCCAATAATTCAATTCTCATTTCGTTTTTGATTGTATTAATATCAATTTTAAGGTTACTGTTCATGTTTGATATTTTATTTTCCATATCTGAGAATTTATTCAAAAACTTGTTATCTATATCTGAAAATTTATTGTCCATATCTGAAAATCTATTTGAAAACTTGTTGTCTAAACCTGTAAATTTATTTGAAAGCTTGTTGTCTATATCTGAAAATTTATTGTCCATATCTGAGAATTTATTTGAAAATTTGTTGTCTATATCTGAGAATTTATTCGAAAATTTATTATTCATACCTGAAATTTGTTGCTTCATGTCCATCATTATCATTGCTATGGTTTCCAAAGTAATGTTCTGTGTTGTTGATGTATTTGTCTCATCCATGGTATTTTCATAACTCGCACATTCCTCGTTATTTTCCATATCTCTGTTTTCTTCGGTTTCACTTTTGTCTTCATCCACACTTAAACTCTTTTGTCCTATTTCTTTACCATTACATAGTCTTCTATCCATTATTTTTTTTAGTTCTTAGAATCTATTAGATTCTTGTGCCCATTCGTTGTTGCGCCAACTTTGTAATGTTATTAAATTACTTTACTCTCATCTCAGGGTCATTAATACTTTTATTCATACATTTATAATAACAGTTTATGAAAATACGTTTGTTCTTCAGTCTTCATTCGTTGAGTATCATTTTTCAACTGATGTTTTGGACTGTTGTTTATTCCCGGTTACTAGGCAAGCTTCTTCTTCTCTTCCATATGATTCACCTTTTATAGATCTTTCAATATAACATTTATAATATTATTACATTATTGGAACATATAATGTTTCTGATTTGAAAAAATTCCAAGAATAACTAAGATTTAGGAGGGGATGTATTGTGGATAAACATATAATGATGAAAACTAGATGAATAATGAAGGATAAAATGATTATGATGAATAATTTTATAAGTCTAAATGAGTCCAATTGAAATGTTTTATTTGTTTTATTATGTAGGCTAAGTTAATTGGTATTGTGGAGAGATGATAATTAACCAATAAAAATCTTTCAAGTTTAGTGATAAAAAATATGTAAGGATATCCATTTAGGAAATTATATGAGGTAGCTTTCATATGTTCCCAGATGCAGTCTTTTATCATTTTTTTAAATTGCAAGGCTCTGGTCCTTTTGAAGTAGAATTGGTAATGGCATTTTATTATCCGATATGGTACAGTTAGCGCATTTACATGTGTGGTTTATTATGATTTTTTTGTCATAGTAATCTCATACAATGACTAACAACATTTAGCATAGTAAGAATATTTTTTTCAATTTATTTTTGTGTCCGAATTCTATGATTAATTTGATGTCTCAAAACAAGATCAATTGGTTCGAAAAGTTGATGGAATATTTCGGAAGTGTAAAATGTGTTTAGTATTAATAAGGTGTGAATAAATAAGTTATTGTGATAAGTTATTAAGTGATTATTGATTTGACTTATGACAGGTCTGATTAAATGTATGAAAGTTAAAAATTCATATGGAAAGCGAAATAAATCTATGATACACCTATGAA
The DNA here is from genome assembly GCA_948455865.1 of Conomelus anceps. Classification (NCBI taxonomy): domain Eukaryota; kingdom Metazoa; phylum Arthropoda; class Insecta; order Hemiptera; family Delphacidae; genus Conomelus; species Conomelus anceps. Next base: position 39,525,101 of record OX418217.1, read on the forward strand.
TAGATGAAGAAATTTTATTGGAAAATAGATTACAATAGGATTTGAAAGAATCATATGGATTGTTTATTGACTGAAGAATTTAAGCTTGAGTATAATTACCTGATGAATGGATATGAAATTTGAAATAAGCTGATCAACTCTGCACTTAATCTTGATTATTAATTAGTAAATATTGATTGTTCGATAATGTATGTAGATATTTAGATGATAATGTTGGTGATAAGCGATACATATAAAAATAAGTTTTGATTTGAAACAAGGTTGATTTACATGATTTTGATACATTTGAAACTGTTTTTAAACAAATGAATGAGATACACCGGATTTGACAATGACAGCAAAACTTGGAATTTTAGTCCAATATAACGTACTGATTTCAAAATACTTTAGATTGATTTGATATTATATACTATTAATAAATAATTATTATTGATAAAAATGGTTACTGAATCAATGATTACTGCACTTGATTTTTAAAATAAATATGATTTATGATAAATACTAGAGTTAGAAATAGGGTGTGAATTTTGAATAAGAAGTTGGATGAGATTAGTTTGTTTTATTGGAAAGAAAGATGGATAAAACCTGATAATTAGACATGAGGTCTGTGATGAATATTAATAGGAGTAACCTAGTTAAGGAAAGATTGGTGATTTAAAAAAAAAAAGAGAGAAGGTTGCCGTATGACTTGAATATAATGAATTTTGAAGATGTTACTAAACAAAACTTACTGAAGTTTAATGCTTCATAGTTAAGGTTTGAATATAATTTGATTATGATTATAGAATAATATTTGTTATTAAGATTTTCAATAAATTTATATTAGAATAATAGATTTTGAGTGATGTTTTGATTTTATAGAGGTTATAAAAAAAACATATAGATATAGAAATTGTTTGATATAAAAAAACATAATGTGGTATTGACAGTCAACGATTATGTGACAGCCATGAACACTTGAGTATGGCGAATCTATTTTGAACTGTGCAGTGATACTGACCTAAATCAAAGAACATTATTAAATTATCACAGGTCATTAATGAAAGACGGTTTCTAAAACACACACAAAAAAAAAAAATATTTTGTATTTTCTTTTCAGCAACTTGATACTATGTCTCTAAACATTTGAATTGAATTTATATGTCTGTAAACATAAAAATTTTTGTATTGATATTGACGTTTGTTGACGGTGCACTGAATTAAATTTTGTAATTTTTAAATAATGATGTATTGTTAGGACACAGCCTGGATTGAGTTGAGATGTGGATAGTTAGTTTGCTGGTTGGATAGTAAGTTTTGGGTTTTTAGTTAATTATAGGTAAATAGTTAGACTGAGGAAGTAATTATAATTAGATTTTAAGTTTTTTAAGTTATTATATTTAGATTGTGGATTCAATTATATTATATTTTGGATCAACACTTGGTTATGGGAGCAACCTATCAACTTTATATTTATTTAGGTGTTTAGGTGTTTCCATACACAGGGGTGACCAAAGTAATGTTAAGAGGAGTTTAAATTTTTATATAGAGGTTAATTTAAATGAATTAGATTGAAATTAACGACAAAGGAAAGAAGAAGAAACAGGATAAAATTAAATCAAAATGGAACAAATAAAAAATAATTATAATGGATTTTGAATTTTAATAAAATTTTACAAATATCACTAAAATTCAGCTGGGGATTTTGAAATGTGGTCCCTAAAAGTTTTTGGGAAAAAGAATGTTGATAGCCTAAAACTGCTTTGAGGCACTGCAACGATTATAAAGCATTGACAGTTTGACAGAAATTATTACACATGGGTAATCGCGGCTAGACCGTGAAAAATAAACAGAAGTACTAACTTGAATAGGATACATTCAATTTGAAACGGGGTTACTAGGAGCTTTTGTGGGGGTGTATTTGCCGACGAAATACAGACAGTTTTAGTACTCTGTGACAAGAAATTATTAGATTATGAGGGTAGCCCGTGAGAAAATAGAAAAGCTACTTTTAATGGAATGCAATCGATTATGAAGCGTGGCCATCAAAGAATTTGGTTGAAGTACATTCGATCATAAAACACAGACAGTTTGACAGTATTATTGCTCGGCAACTAAAAATTATTAATCACAAAGGGGAAAAAGAAGGAGGCTCCCTGAGAGAGGAGGCAGTTGGAGAACAGATTTCCTGATGAACGGACATGTTGCTCAAATTCGTAAGAAGACTTAAAATCCGTTTTAAGAGAATACCGGTGTGGTGCTATGAGTTGTGAAAAAGTGTCGAACTTGGACATAAAAATAGTTTGTCATTAGGACATTGAAAGTAACCAGTTTTCTAATGAGATAAAACATTTCATGATGACTATCAATTTAATTGAATGCAGGATTTCTGCATGGAAAACTTCAGGGATTTAGAGAGAAAGTATATCCAGGCAGGGGCTTCCAAGATTCCGTGGGGGTGGAGGTTACGCAGTTCCAGAAGATTAGGCTGAGAATCATAGAAGAAAGTAGCTCTCCAGGCTGTAAAGAAGATAATGTATGTGGTATGTGTACAGTGCTCTGTCAGAAAAAGTGAAATGTGTGAGTAGAATAATAAAAACATTATTCTTTATTAAATCTTAATATTTTATTAATATGTTTGCATCCTGAATTCCATTTGATGAAGTGTGACCCTGAGATCGAATAACTCTAGACTAATGACATATTAATATTCAAATTGTTCAGCAGTTTTTGGCATATTTTCTGACTTCAACAAAAAACCGCCTGGCGCCCAAACCATCAACAACTCTACTTAATTTATAAAAAAAAAATATTTTTTGTATTTTTATTTGTATTATATATCAAAAAAAGCACAAGTTGCACTGCTAAATCATATATTTCCATTAACAGCTGATTAAACAGCTGAAAACAGGCCATCAACCTAACCTCACTTGCACTTTTCATGCATAATAGGCTAACTCCACTAACATGTTCAGTACAATGTCTAATTGAGGTTGTAAAAACTCTCCTGACAGTTTTTGTTATATTTGTGGTGAGTTTGTGATAAAAAAAAAACACCAAAGGAACATTACAGACTTTGTGAGGAAGGTTTATTTATCGTATTTTGGAACTAAACTAGGTGATCAGGTTAAAACTTGGGCGCCACATAAAGTGTGTTATGTATGTGTTGAAGATTTAAGAAAATGGTCGAAAAAGGAGAAAAAACTTTCAAGTTTGCTGTTCCAATGATATGGAGGGAGCCAAGAAACCATTCTGATGATTGCTATTTCTGCAGTGTTGATATTACTGGCCATAATTTGAAAAACAAAAAGGTAATAAGATACCCTAACCTTCCTTCTGCCATCAGACCATTAGAGCACAGTGATGCTTTGCCAGTTCCTGAACCTCCAGATTATTTAAATTCTATTCAAAATGAACTATTGGAAAAATCGCAGCGTGTGCGCCGGGCGTATTACTCAACTATTTAAAAAGCTATCGTCTCAAAACTATATTTAAATGAAAATACAGAAAAAATTGAGACGCGGAAGCACAATTTCAAATGCCAAACACTTCTATGAATATTAAATAAAAACGTTTAAAAATGACATGAAGAAACTAACCTCTAATTGCGAATCCATCAATAAAGCTCAATTTTTTCTGTATTTTCATTTAAATATAGTTTTGAGATGATAGCTTTTCAAATAGTTGAGTAATACGCCCAGCGCGCACGCTGCGATCTTGCCATCAGACCATTAGAGCACAGTGAAGCTTTGCCAGTTCCTGAACCTCCAGATGATTTAAATTCTATTCAAAATGAACTATTTTATGATGTACAATCAGAGTTAGATGAACAAGATGATGAGGAATTTCAATTTATCACAGAAAGTATTGAGTCTAAGTTGTTCAATCAGGTCGAGCTTAACGATTTGGTTAGGGATCTTGGTTTGACAAAAGAAAAAGCAGAGTTGCTTGGCTCCAGATTAAAAGAGAAGAACTTGTTGGTGTGTTGGTGGCTGGTACCAACATTTATGTGTACAGGAAAAGAGAGCAACAATTTACACCGTTTTTTGAACAAGAAGGTGATTTAGTATACTGTTCAGACACTCCAGCTTTGATTAATGAATTTGGAATTGAATACAAAAAGGAAGACTGGAGACTGTTTATTGATTCATCCAAAACTAGTTTGAAGGCTGTTTTATTACACAATGGTAACATGTATGCATCAATAATCCATTCTGTACATATGAAAACCTTGAAATAGTGTTAAAAAAGATAGACTATTCTGCTCATGGTTGGATGATATGTGGTGACTTGAAAGTATTGTGCATGCTTCTTGGCCAGCAAAGTGGTTTCACCAAATTTCCATGTTTCTTGTGTGAATGGGACAGTAGAGCTAGGGATCAACATTGGTGCAAAAAAAAAAAAACTGGCCTATAAGGAAGTCTTTGAACCCCAGTGAAAAAAACATTTTATGCAAAAAACGTGTAGACCCAAAAAATGTTCTCCTGCCTCCTCTACATATAAAGTTAGGCCTAATGAAACAGTTTGTGAAAGCTTTACCAAAAGAGGGGCCATGTTTCAAATAATAGATTGCCAATTGTTGCCAGAAGTCTTAGTGCATCTGTATTTAAATCAAAAGTGAAAAAGATGCTCCTACAGAACCCTCTATATAGTGTTAGGGAATTTTTTGAACTACCTAGTGATGTCATAAATTGTTATTTCTAAGCTGATTGATGTATTGTGTTGTCTTAGTTAAGTACCGTATATGATATTATGGAATTTATATTTGTTAATTTGTACAATTCAATGACAAGGCCCAATGTACTGATTGATGTATTTATTGGTAAATAAAATATTTCTATTTCTATTCTAAAAATATCTCTGCCAGAAGTTCCCACATCTTTCAGAAGCAAAACTGAAAGAAGGCATTTTTGTTGGACCTGACATCAGAAAAATGATGTTTGATACCAACTTTGAGTCCACAATGACCTCAAATAAAAAAGAAGCATGGATATCATTCAAGCAAGTGGTTACAAAGTTCTTGGGAAATAAAAAAGATCCAGAATATGTTTCTATTGTTGGTAACATGCTGAAAAAGTTTGAATTGATAGGATGTTTGATGAGCCTGAAAGTTCACTTTTTGAACAGTCACCTTGATTACTTCCCGGATAATTTGGGAGATGTCAGTGAGGAGCAAGGTGAGCGTTTTAAAGGTGACCAGGACATTAAATTGATGGAAAAACACTATCAAGGATGCTGGAACACCAACATGATGGCAGACTACTGTTGGTCACTTCATCGAGAGGTTCAGCAAGCAACTCATCATAGAAAAAGCTACAGTAGAAGTTTCAAAGAAAGAAGAGAAAGAAAGTACAGACCAATTCCTTCTGACTAGTAGAACATTCACATTTCAATAACTAGTAGGTACTGTAAATAAAAATATTCTTAAGATTTGTATAGATGGTGTTTCATTGAATACTGTATACTGTATAGGGGTTTTCACTTCATAGTGGAGAAGAGATTGCAAAAAAACTATGGGTGATACAGAAAAACTGATGACAGATTTGAAATCAGCGCAAAAAATACTATATAAGTCAGCTATTAAAGAAGAAAAAGTTTTCAAAAAATATTTTTTTGTTGGCCTGTGTTATTGAATTCAGGCTCCAAGATGGCCTAATTGAAACACAATAGGTGAGTACATAAATTGTATTCTAATATGGTGGGAATTGTAGGCGCTTGACATAGAAAAATAATCAAGGTAAATTACAATTAGTAATAAGTTAATTTTAACTGGCAAATTTGGCGACAAAAATAGTGTATAACTGGCAGTACATTGATGAGCACAGATTACAATTAATGGATAACATTTGAAAATTAAGGCTGATAATAATAGCAGGTTGAAATCTAAACTTGAAATACTACTTGACAATATTTCAATGCAATGTCATTAATAGAATAATAAAATAACTGTGTGAATATTCACAAATTACTAAAATAATGTAATATGCAAATCTTGGTAGATGATAACACTAGGCGCAGGTCTTGATGGCAAATGTCATGAATTGGAGATTATAAGGTAATGCTATCAATCAGGAATACAATATAGCAATTGAATTGAAATCATCATAGAATGCATGATCAAAGGTGAAAGCACTAAACAATAGATGATTCTTTATGAATCTCTACACAAGGAATTGCATTTTATTCTAACTGAGTGCACATGAGCGCTTGCCTCGGCGGCAGTATAAAGCAACATTGAAATTATCAAATAATACAATGTGAATGTTAAAGATAATGATTGATATAAAAATGTTGAACTTGTATACAGATACATTGCATAACTCTCATGCCCGGAATTTAGAACAGTCATTAACTAATGACTATTAAAAGTTAATGTAGCATTATGTTCAGCCAAAGTTTCTAGGACGTTTTTTAACCGACTTCCAAAAAGAACAAGGTTACTATATTCGTATATTCAACCTGTTTTTTTTTATGTTTGTACATCAATCATTTGAACAATATTGAACCGATTTCGATGCATTTTTTTTTAATGAAAGAGCATCGCTCAGCGGTGGTCCCATCCAAGTTTTGCAAGGATCGGCCCAATACTTAGCCCAATATTAAACAAAAAGGAGCATTCTTCGATGTCTTCATTTCAATCAAGTTTGAATAGGATAGTTCCACACATAACCGCCAATCGGATAACCGGTGTCGTTTACTGGGCTGATCATTGTATCATATGGAGCACTTTACATCTAGATGGTTTTCGAAATCATATGATGCAATGCAATTATGCTGGGTAAACAACATCTGTTACCCAAAGCTGTTTCAGTGTGAAACAAGCCTGTAATGTCCCGTTTTGACCAATCATGAGAACTTAATTTGAATCGAGAATAAGAAGAATATAATATTTCTGTCCATATGTTCATATGGAAATTGTAAATAATTTAGTTGCTGTTATTGAGTCATAGGAATAAGGTTATTTAGTTTCAATCATAAGTTGGAGAATTTGGAAAAACAGCTGATCTCAGAAGTATTTTTAGTTTTGCTGCTGTGATGGATTAAGAATATTTATTTGCCATTAAATACATGTGCCTACAATAGGCTATTTTGAGGTTATGTTTAATGATCCTTCTGTACTAGCTCAAAGTTTATGTTTTTTATATTAAAAAAATATATATGACTAATATCACGAAAAAGATCGTACAGAACTCGTCCGGGAAGATGTTTACCATACTCGTATGATAATACCACACTCAACTTCATCTCCTGCATTTACTTATCATATTTTCAGTAAACACAATCTTCCACACTTGTAACATAATATATGCCTACTATTTCAGTGTAGGTATATTCTGAAAGGGACCACATCAAAATGATTCAAAAGCCATTTCACTTTTAATAAGCCTTTCACTATTATAATTTTCCTAAACACAATATTCCACATTAAATAAAACGTTGTAGAATTTTCCTTAGTTTATCTTTTCTTATGAGTGAATTTTTAGTTACTTAAGTTTGGATGTTATAAATTAATTATTGGCTTGCTAATTTGATAAATATTTCATAATGTAGGCTTTAAGAAATTTCTCATGTTTATAAAGTTTCAACTAAAAAGCTTAAAATAAAACATATTTTAAAACAAAAAAAGAAACCGACTTCAGTGAAATGATAAAATACTCACATACTACTAAAAAGTTTAAAATAAAGTATTTACTTTAAACTGAGAACATTTTAAATTTCATACAATTAATCTTTTGAAGTCAGCAACAAATTTCCCATAAACTTCTAAAATATAACAGAATTACTCTGTGATGTTTTCCATGACGAAATAATTGAACAATCTAATATTAAAACTGACACTGTATTTCAGTAAAAGTGAGTGTAAATCACATATTTATTTGAAATACAGTGTTAGTTTTGATATTAGATAGAATTTCTTATCAATCACTTCCTGGTGGTTCAGAACCCACCTAAAACTGTAGGTCCAACTCATCAATCTCCATCATCCAATTCATTACCCACGCAAAGGTCTCAGACCTATGTGGGCTTCATCCTCAAAAAAAATACAGTGTTAGTTTTGATATTAGATAGAATTTCTTATCAACTTCATAAAATATTTGGCGCCGACTTCAAAAGATTACTTGTATGAAATTTAAAATTTTCTCAGTTTAAAGTAAATACTTTATTTTAAACTTTTTAGTACATGAGTATTTTATCATTTCACTGAAGTCGGTTTCTTTTTTTGTTTTAAAATATGTTTTATTAATGGATCAGCTGTTAATGATCGATTCAATCCTACAATAAAATGTTGATGGGCATTAGTCACCCAAAATGGTGGGTTTTCATCATATGATTCATGAATTTTGCATTACTTTGTAAGTTAGGTTATGTTGTTTTGTGGTATTATTTAATTTCTATGCATACGGTACCATCAGGATAAATAGCTCATTAACTTGTTATAAGTTGAGACATGGATAAAAGAGATTGTAGTAAAAATTTAACAGAAATAGAAAATTAGTATTTAATGCAAATAGCATTGAAATATAAATATATTATCAAAAATGAAAAAACAGGCAAAGTTAACCTTGAAGAAAAGAAGTGAAACATGGGAGAGGGTGTGTGATGAATATAATGTCATACAAGCCACAGGTATGAGAAAAAGAGACTGATGCAGTCAATTTGAAAAAAGCAAAATTAAAGCAGATAATATTAGAAACACAATAATTGAAACAATTAGCATATATGAATGAATAAATTTGATTTAAAACGTTCTACTTTTATTTTATTATTTCTAACAATACAAACTTAAGTCAGTCAGTTTGTTGCTATAACATTATTACACACTGCAGAATTGTTTTCTGCGCCTTGATTTACCAGCAGGAAGTCTTCAAATTCTTGAAGAGGTCCTAGCTGATCATCTGGAGGTTTTTAATTTCCTTTCATTGCAATATTGTGCAGCACTGCTGTGACAATATGGTAATTATTAACAATGTTGTTATTTTTGTCATTAAACCCAGAGCTAAACATGGAAATATTCTTTTCCAAACACAAAATACATGTTCGATTTTATGCATAATATCTCTTATTACATTTTGAAACAAGCCTGTTGCATAAAGGCATAGAGCAACTAGAAGTTGTTCCATTTTTTAAATTGGCCTGCCCCTGTTGTAATTATCACATTCATTCAGGTCACATATTAACACTATGTACTGCTTCTTGGTATCAAATTATTTAAACTCATTGTCAGAAAAGTAATGGATAGCATCCAACCTTATTCTATCTACAGTTTCTTATTTTGGATAGAAGCTCGAAAATCTCATCCAACTCATCATCTGAACTGCTGGAATAATTAATAAAGTTGGTGTTCATTTTTAAACTTCAATTGTAAACAGTAGGCATGATTTCCAACACATCTAAGTTCACTTCTATAACTCAATTTACATCACAATGCTTGCCATTAAATAAGTTAATAGACCTATGTTGGCCAATTAGTTTAATGGATGAATTTAATGCTCTTTACAGATAGTTAATGATCATTAAAGCTAATGCATACTCTAGAAACAAAAATGTGGACTTTAATGGAGGATTAGTTTTAATGATCATAATATAAACTTAAAAAAAAAACCTTTTTAAGTTTATATTACATATTAGTGGAAACAAGATGGATCTTCAACATCATAATTTTAATGATCATTAAATTCACTCAATGACTATTCTAGAAACCGGGCATTAGTACAGAATGGCAATGGAAGTGCCTTGGCGGCAAAATTGGAAAGTTCCTGTGAATTTCCACAAAAGTGAAATGTCAATTAATTAATTATACTTGAAATTAAAAAAAAATCTAACAGCTGACAAATTTATAGCCAATACTCAAAAGTCAATACATTACGTTAGGTTTATTTTAAAACAAATACAACCTTCTAATTTTATTTAGTCTTGCATTTTAAGCTATGCATAACTAGTGAGCCCAACGGGCTGGAGAACTCACTTGCAAACAACTAATTTTGGAAAGGGAAACTCATTTGGGAAGCTTATTGTAGGGGAAGGTGGTAACAAAAAAAGGCTGTTTTGAAAATAATGATTTAGATAAAATTCACAAGACATCTATCACTTGAAGTTCAATTTCATTGTTGCTCTGATACATACATTTATTTTCCACAAAAAATACCTACTGTGCTCATAGACCTATATATCAAGGCAATGAAATTAGTGTATCTATAGAGTAGATATATTTACCACATAAAAAACAGCTGTTACTCATCCATATTTTATCAGGGAAATGAAATTAGTATATCAGCTGATAGAGATTCTATAAAAAGCCTGATCGCATTTATTCACCTACAGCTGATAACTCAAAATATATTTTGAAATCTATTGCAAATTCCATATGGTGAAAACAATGGAAATGAGAATAACTTGATGGATTATTTTGTCACCAGAACGGATTAAAGCAGGGATGCGTATTGTCACCATTTCTTTTTACGCTTTTCATGAACGACTTGAGTCAGTTTTTTGTTGGGGGTTTGTATGTTGGAGAGGTATTGACCAACTCTCTTCTCTATTCAGATGATGTGGTTTTGATGTCTGAGAATGCACGCCAGTTGTAATCAATGATAAATTAATTGAAGGAGTATTGGATCAGGTGAAATCTAACAGCAAATATGAGCTTGTTAAAAGCAAAGTGGTGTAAGTCCATTTTTTTTAAATTTCTGTTTAGCTTAGTAATAGATTTTTTTTTTTTTTTTTTTTTTTGAGGATGAAGCCCACATAGGTCTGAGACCTGTGCGTGGGTAATGAGTTGGATGATGGTGATTGATGAGTTGGACCTACAGTTTTAGGTGGGTTCCGAACCACCGGGAAGTGATTTTACAGCAGAGAACAGTGTCTTTTTTGCTGGCCAATCTAATCGGTCACCGTTACGAACAGGACTCACGAGAACGCAGCTTATCTATCTGATTGAACAGATACCTGCTACGGCCCGCGGCTATCACTTCCTCAAAATTCTCCATACAAAGATCTGTTGAATGGAATAATGAAGTAAGTCCTAGTTCATTCCTAGGCCGCACAGATAGCAGCACAAGTTTAAGCTTTAAACAGCGCCATCTTCTTGTTTAAAGGAAAAGTGGTGTAAGTGGGACTTACACCACGTTTTCACAAACAATCCGCCTGTACCAGCTTACACTATAGCCTACACTGGTGGAATCACGTAGTTGTCGCGAATTTAATATTGTTTTATTGCAATTTTGCAAATTGGTGGTTATGAATCCTGGAAATAGTGATGATGATGATAGCAGTGAGCCAAGCATTCTAGGCTACAATGGCTCAAGTGACGAATATATTCCAAGTGAACTTTCAGGTAAGATTAGGCTATAATGAATTTATATTTAATACCAGTTGATATATTTCAGCAAACTAAAGCATTTTATTGCATTGCCATCAATTTGCTGTTTTTGATAAAATAGTTGAAAAGAACATTGTATTTGTTTATTGAAACATTAAATTTATGATTGCCCAGAACAATCTTTGAGGTTAGGTTATTTTCATAACAGAGGCGTGTTTCATAAAAATTTGGAAGACATGTAATACAGGAACAGCTGATTTTAATGCCTATACTGAGCATGTTATAGGAATTGTGATTCTCTTGTATTACTTGACTTACAGGTTTTATGAAACAGTCCTCAGATCAAGTTTATACAGATTGGGCTCTTTCCAGTTTAATGACCTCATTCATACTATTGAAGTTGGGTATCAAAAGCCAATTATATTTTTCATCATTACAGCCTTACTTGCATTATTGAAAATTGAGGATAGAATAAAAAGCCTTCAATGACATGAAACAGCTAGACTATTTTTTTATTTGTAATTACTGTGTTGTTTCAGATGAAGCAGATTCAACAGAAGCTGCTGAAAAGACTGGAGATGAAGGAATGGATGATAACAATGGAGAAAGTGAACCAAAAAAACGATCTCGAAAAAGGGCAAAAGGAATAGGTAAGAGAGAGCAGAGAAAAAAAAGAAGAAATCTTGGAGAATCATACAAGACTGCTAAAGGAAAGGTAATTGCTGCAAAAACGTTTCAAAATAATAATTGCAACTGTAAAAATAATTGTCCAGAAAAGGTTTCTATTGAATCTCGCCAATGTGCTTTCAACTCCTTCTGGAAAATAGGGACTTTCTCTGCACAAAATGCTTTCTTATGTGAATTGATCAAACAACAAGAGCCAGATCGTAAACGTCCCAGATGCGGCTCTAGAGCACAAAAATCTACCACTAATGTATTCAATTTGATTATTATTGATGGTAAAAGTGTGAAAATATGTAAGAGGTACTTTCTTGATACATTCCAAATTTTTGATGGTAGGATGACTAGAGCTTTAAAAGTTGTTAAAGAAGGCCAAGCACCTGGTACAGATAAACGGGGAAAACGAGTCCCAACCAATAAAATTCCCGAAGAACAGATGGCAGTTGTGAGGCAACATATTTCATCTTTTCCTGCTTACGAGTCTCATTACACCAGAGCACATAACCCAAATCGCAAGTTTCTACCAGAAAATTTAAATATTCGAATGATGTACAACCTGTACAAAATGTATTGCACTGAACACAATGCAATGCCGGTCAAGGAGCCCATCTATCGCCGAACATTCAACACTGAGTTCAATCTGCATTTCCATTCACCTCACAAAGACACTTGTACAAAGTGTGATATCTACAAAAATAAGGTTGACAACATAGTTGGTCTTGATGAGGAACAGAAGAGAGCACTACAAATACAACATGAAATCCATTTGAGAAAAGCAGAGAGTGCTAGGGAAAACATGTTAGCTGATGCTGAGAAATCAAAATTAGACAATGCTTTTTATTCTTTCACTTTCGATCTTGAGAAATCCCTAGCATTTCCTCAACTTACCTGCCAAGTTGCTTACTACAAGCGTAACTGCTATTTGTACAACCTTGGTTGTCATGAGCTTTCAACAAAGCTTGGTTTTATGTATTGCTGGGATGAGACTATTGGATCTCGCGGTTCTCAGGAAATTTCTGCTTGTGTTATAAAACACATAAAAACAAGAGCATCTTCAGCCAAGCAGGTTGTTATGTACAGTGACAGCTGTACAGGTCAAAACAGGAATTTTAAAATGGCATTGGCATTGATGAGATTTCTTCAAAGTGAGAGCAGTGGAGAGGTTGAAGTGATTGACCAAAAATTCATGCAGAGTGGACACTCATTCCTGCCTAATGACTGTGATTTTGCCAGTATTGAGAACCACAGTAAAATTCGACAAATTTTCTGCCCTAGAGATTGGTATGAAATAATAATCCAGGCCAGGAAGAAAAATCCATTTCACTTAGCAGTAATGACTGGTGATGACTTTTTGTCAACCAAAAACTTGGAGAGTCGAGTGACAAGAAGGAAGTGTACAACAGATGGATTGCCCGTGAATTGGCTCAAGATACAATGGCTGCAGTATAGAAAGAGTAAACCTTTCACAGTATTCTTCAAGGAAACACTTATAGAAGACATGCCTTTTTCACAAATTGACATCACACCAACAAAACAACGTGGACGGCGAGCATCTCTTCCCTCAATACCCATGGATAAGCTGTACAGTGGAGTGCGTCCTGTGACTGAAGCAAAGAAAAAAGACATGATGGATCTACTACCGTATATTCCTCCGATCAGTCAAGAATTTTTTCTGAACCTCCAGACATCAGCTGAGACTGGAGAAGACATTGGGCCTCTACCTGAAGCCAATGAGCAGCCTTCAGATTCTGATTAAGGTTGTCTATTTAATTGGAATGATAATAATAATAATATCATATAATGTTTTTACTTCTAATTCATTAAATAAAACATTCTTAATTATAATTTTGTATACTGATTTATTGTATATTAATGATCAATTAATATCCGGAATGCATATCATGTTTACTGGAAAAGTGGTGTAAGTCACTTCAAATTTTCAATATTCAATCAAAAGTATGAATTTTTTTTTAAAGGCTCTTGATATAGATTTATAGTTTAAACTACTTCCTTATTATGTGATTTTTCAATTAAAAAAATAGGCAAATGAATTCATTGATTTGTGATTGGTGTTGAACTTTGGACCTTAATATCTCAGAATGCAGCTGATGTGACTTACACCACTTTGCTTTTAACAGGCTCATATGTCAAAATCAAAAATAGTACTTTCTAGAAAGGGTGGGAGATTAGCTTAGAGAGGGAGAAGTTGTATTATGGTGATGAAGTAGTCGAAATTAAGTATAGATACTTGGGGGTAGTTTACTCATCAAGATTGGCACTTACCACACATTTCAAGAGTAAGCTAACAGCTGCCAGATTTGGAATAAATAGTGTGTGGCATGAACTTATTTCAAATGATGAAGCGCCTCTATCGATGAAGTGGGGAATTTTTTAATCATTCAGTAGAGCAGCTGTAAGTACGCAGCGCAAGTATGGGGATATATGGAAAGATAAGAGTTAGTCATTTTTTTAGATTTTTTGTGAAGAATCTATTTGGGCTACTGAAAAATACACCAAATATCATTACTGGTAGAGATATTATGTGGATTCAAACGTTTTAAGAACGCATGTCAAAATTTGATGTATTTAATATATGTTGAGCACCTTACAGTTACTGGACCATCGGTTTCCTTTAATATTTGCAAAATATTGTTTGAGAGAAGAGTCTGGCTTGTATGCGAAGTGGTTGAGCTTTTTCAATTTATATAATGTTGAGCTACTTGAAGCGGAAAGGAACTGGTGGGCAATTGACTTTAGAAAGAAATGGGAGACTGCATGGGATAGAGTTCTGTAATGAATAAAAAAGCTGTGACAAAAAAGTGGAAGGAAAGAAGCGAGCGATCACAATATCATGCTATTTATGCAGCCTTGAAGACTAATGAAACATCAAAAGTTACATGAATGATGGTGCAAAGCGTATCTTCATGACTACTATCTTCAAGGCGAGAGGAGGATTATACCCTTTAAACCACACAGTCTTTAAAGGGGTGAGGCGGTTACTTTATGTTCAATGTGTAATAGTCGAGAAAAGGAGGATATTATTCATTTTATAGGTAAATGTTCAATTTTGGGTGAAGTTCGCAGAGCGTGAAAAAATACAGTGGAAAAAAAGAGCGTGGGAAAGAATACATTGGATAGGGGAGGGGTGATAGAGTATCTAGACCTAGAGGGTAATGTTGGAAGTCATAAGTGGGGTATGTAAGAGAGGCGTGGAAATATCGCTATCACTTGATTCAGGAATTTAGTTATTAATTTCAGAATCTAGTTATTCAAAAGGCATAAAGTGTGCAGAGTTTGTTTGTCTGTTTATTATATGTATTTAATGAGATTTATGTTAATTTGGTAAACAAATTTATGTAGCCTATGTTTACTGCACATAAATATTTTTATATTATAAAGCTATCAACCCGGCTGACGGCCATTGTATATGCCTAGTGGACTTTTAGTTGTATTCGAAGTTAAAAAATGTGTTAAGTTTCTAAAAATATTTTATTTTTTTATTCTTCAAGTATGTATTTTTTGTTTAATAAAGTTCACTCGATTGATTGATTAATTTACCTTTCAATGTCGATAAACTTCATTCCACTCAATGGTTGTGTTTTGTAAAACTATCACAATGTCTTATATGCACTCATATATGCACAAACATGGTCATAGCAAATTATTTTCACATTAAAATCTTCTTCAATTAACTGTGAGGAATCTGGTCAGTGGACCAACAAGTATAAATTCTAAAATGAGTGTGCTATTTAGACGTCCAGTACGGAATAGGTGTACATAATGGTGCATAATTCGGCCAATACGTTGACCGGGAATGGTGAGAAATTGACAGATTCATTAGTCAACAGTTGTTGCAAAGCTTCAGATTAAATGCTCAACACTGAAACTGCTTTAACATTTGAAGGAAAATAGATAAAATAAAAAAGTAATATATATTATTGAAAGGAATTTAATGCTCTACAACCCTATGGCCATTATTTAGTTTTTCGGATCATCGTTCAAGAGCTATCTGGTCAAAAAGAGCAAAAATGTAAAGCAAAAATATTTTTTTTTTCAAAATTACAGACTTTTAAGAGCGGATATCTCGAAAACTATACAATATATCGAAAAACTTGACTGGATAAAACTTGTAGAAAATTTAATCAGCTTTAATTTTGGAAAGAGTGGTCATGTCTGTAGGACGTACTTTTTTCTGAGATGTAAGCAAAAAACCGAAAAATGAGACTTTCAACCCCCCTCCCTGCCCCCGGCTTATGGGTTACGGGCGGAGACTTTTAATATGTTCACCTCCTAACTAGGGCAAACAAAATTATGAAGTCAAAAATTGTGTTCCAAGAATTTCCCTCTTTACCGTTTCTTGAGCATTCGTTGCCTGGACTATTGGAACAAAAGATTTTGTAAGCTTTTCAAAATATGATCATTGCATGAACAAATTTATTTTTTTATTTTTTTTTTTTGTAGATTACGTCTTGGAGACTCCAGTTAAGGAGTATAAGACAAGTCAGATCAACAATATATTATACACTAGATATCATAATTACTTCAATTAGTTGAGGTGAGGCTTAATTTAGATGTGAAAGGAACTCTTGTACACTATAAAAAGCTTTATCAACTAAATATTTCTTCAATTGATTTTTAAATATTTCTATATTTTCAAGACTCTTCAAAAACTGCGGTAGCTTGTTGTAGAATTTCCTACCAATATAACTAGGTTTTTGTTTGAATAGGCTACTATTGTGACTCACCAAGTGATAATCTCCTCGGCTTCTTGTATTATAATCATGTACATCAAGATTTTGGTTAATATCATTCGTTTTTACATATAGAGTAGCTTCATACACATATAAGCAGGGTACAGTTAGGAGACCAAGTCTCTTGAACAACGGCCTACATGAATCTAATCTATTTACTCTTTCTATACACCTAACCGCTTTCTTTTGGATCTTAAACACCCTATCAAGATTTTGTTTTGATGAATTACCCCATACTAAGATAGCATACCTAATATGTGACAGTAAGAGCCCATGGTAAGCTGTAAAAAGTAACTTTTTGTCATTCAATCTGGCGAGCTGTCGCAGGACAAATACCCCAGATGAAATTTTACTACATATTTTCTCAATGTATGGAGTCCAGGTCAATCGTCTATCCAACGTAACTCCTAGAAATGCAATTTCTTCTTCCTGGTCTAATTGATTATCGTTTACAAACACGTTTATAGCCCTATCTTCATTTAAATTATGTTTGTTTTTGAATTGAAGGTATTGGCATTTTTTACTATTTATAGTTAATTTCAACTGGTTTAAAAATTGGACAATGGACTGCACACCTATATGGGCACTTATTTCTAAATTATCTAGAATGGAATTGCTGAAAATGAGTGATGTATCATCAGCAAATAAGAGGGCTCTACCACTAATTAATTCTTTAGGTAAACGGTTGACATATAACAAAAAAAGCAATGGACCTAGTATTGACCCCTGAGGCACTCCAGCTTGCACCTCTAATTTATTAGATTTATTCTTTACTATACTATTACCAACTACTGTAGTTAGTTCTACACATTGTTTTCTCCCAATAAGATATGATTCAAACCATTTCAGTTCAACCCCATTTACACCTACATTTTGCAGTATTTCCAATAAAGTTCTATGATTAACACAATCAAATGCCTTTGACAGATCTAAGAAGATTGCAGTAGCTTTATCACCTGAATCTAATATATCTATTAGTTTTTCAACTAGAGAAACTATGGCTGTTTTTGTTGATCTCCCTTTCTGGAAGCCATGCTGTTCATCACAGATAAAGTTAGCTTCTTGAAGGTGCAGAAGTAACCTATTTAGAACTACTCTTTCAAAAATTTTACTTATTACATTTAAAATACTAATGGGCCTATAGTTTTCTACCTTTTCTCTATCGCCACTTTTGAAGATTGGCAAGATCTTCCCCTCTTTTAAATTATCTGGAAAAACACCTTGTTCTAATGAATGATTGATCAGATGAATCAAAGGGTCTAACAATTGATCTTTACATTCTTTCAGAATTTTACTGGATACCCCATCCATTCCTACAGTTTTTTTATTATTTAAACTATCAATGATATTTGACAACTCGTCTTGGCATACTGGGTGGAATTTTAATTCGTTCTGAATCCCCTCAGTATTCCTCATGTTTGCATCACTAATACCTGTATTAAGAGATTTTTGAAGATCCTTAGCAACCAGTTGATAATATCTGTTAAAGAAATTACAAATGTCTACACTATCATCAATATATTTTTTATTTTCGTTAATTATTCTGGGGACACTAGTATAAGCATCTACATGAGCTACTTGCCTATTTTTGTTTATTACATCCCACACTGCTGTGTTAAAGTACACACTATTATTCAAAATTTCAGCTGTTTTCTTACATTTCGCTCTTTTCACTTTTTTCATATAGTTTTTCTTTAGAGCTTTGTAATTATCTTCACTTAACATATTTCTAGATAGTTTGAATTCATCATATGCATCTTTAACCCTATTTCTTTCTGCAAGGATATCATCAGTTATCCACTCTTCAATCTTGTCTAATTTGTTCTTTACAGGGACTTTTTTAACTGGACAACTCATAGTAATATGAAACCTTAAAATATTAATGAAACTATCATATTTGTCATTTAAACTATTGCTATTGTAAACCCTACTCCAGTTTTCTTGTAGCAGATTCTGCTTCAAACAATCGATATTCCCCTGTTCACATTGTTGAATTTCTTTCATTACTCTACTCTTTTTAATTGATTTATGACCTTGCAACCCCACCTCTAAGATTTGATAGTCATGATCAGATAGTTCCGAGCCGCCTAATCTTGTTTTAGAGTAATCTATATTAGTAAGGATGTTATCAATTATTGTTTGTGATGTTCTTGTGACTCTGGTATATTCATGAACTTTTATTTCCAAGTTATTCATGCAAATAATATCCTTTAAATCTTCTGTCATTTTATTCTGTGTTGCAAAGTCTGTATTGAAATCTCCCGCTACAATAACGTTTGTAAAACGAGTAGTAGTAATCTCTAAAAGCCTATTGAATAGTTCACAAAAATTGTTCCATTCCCCATTTGGTGACCTGTAAATACCTAACACCGCTACTTCGAAATTATTGTCGATTTTTACTCTCAAACCAGTAACTTCTAAATCCATTTCCACAGCAAATTTCTCTGCATATTCTAAATTAAATATTTGCATATTCTTAGCATTTTTAGTGAAGATAGCTACTCCCCCACTTCGATGAGATGTCCTGCAATACGACGTTTTCAATGAATAGTTTGGAATATTAAGTTGTGACAATTCATCTTCTTTTAAACCATGCTCTGTGAAAATAGCTATATCAGGAGCCTCTTCTTTAAAAAATACTTCGATTCTATCTATTTTGTTACGAATGTATTGAATATTCTGATGGAACACAGTGAGTACCGGTACTTCCCTATCATCCCTTATTACTTTATCGTTGCTTTTGCATATTGAAGTAGATTTACTTAATCTCTTAGAATCTTGAGAGCCTATCAGATTGCTACAAGAGTTCCTTCCACTAATGCTATCCTGATTTTTTGATCGATTAACGTCTTTTAATACAATTGAAGATATGAATTTATCATCTGAAACTAGTTTCCCTTCCCGGTTTTGAGCCACTTTACTAAAAAAGGTTCGTTAGATGATTGTTTAGGAGAATTATTGACAGTAGATTGCAAACGACTTTCAATCAGCTCTGCCAGCCTATTACAAAATATTACTTTGCCAGATTGATTTAGATGTAGACCATGATTAGTGAAGTTTTGTTTTTTCAGCCTTTCATTTAGAAAACAAATCCCCAACTGCTTAGAATTCTTATTTTTTAGGCTGTTGATTGTATTATGAATTGATTTATTTGTTGACTTAATGGCTTCATTTAGCTCTGGCCTATCAAACCTATACGGAATTGTACTTATTATTACATTAGTTTTTTGGCTGAGTGGCACAATCTCTTTAATTTTTTCATTTATTTCAGGAAGATGTTTTAGATTAGGTTCATTTATATTGTTTGAGCCACCCAGTACTATTAGAAAATCGTTTTTTCCAAAATCTTTAGTTTGTTCCTGTGCTGACTCTACGATAGCGTTTATAGGGGCACTTGGTTTGAAAAAGCTCTGAACTTCATACTTATGTTTTAATCTTTTATTTAGTAGGTCACTACAGTCTCGTCCATGACTGGATGTCAAGAGCAGTACTCTACCTTTCCTATCGTTATTTGCCCTTACTTTAGTTTTGGTTGCTGTTTGCAAAACCTGACTATACGTTTTTGTTTGACCATTTCTATTTATTTTTTCCCCATTTGATTTAGGTTCTACTTTTTTTGTATTGATCAGAGGTTCAGATCTTACATTAGCCAAGTTTATTTTGATTTTAATATTTCGATTTCCTCTGACATAGACCTACATTGACTCGTGAGATTTAGTATTTCAGTTTTATGGTCTTCCTGCTGCAATTTTACAATAACTTCCAGAGATTTTATGTGATCCACTAACCCTATTCGTTCTTCCTCAGAATTTTTTAGTGATGTTTCTAATTTTGTTTTCAATTTGGTGTGATCACTCAATAGTTTAGCAACCTTTTCTTCTACATCTACAGTAGCTTTAAGAGCTGTTGGAAATTTTTTCGTTAATAATTGCTGAGATCGCGTAGCTACTTGAGTTTTAGTTGAACAATTAGATTTAGATGCCTTGTTTGGACTCATTTTCCTAGCTAAAAATTGTTTTCAATTGATTTTAGTTAAATGTTTAATGAAATATTACTTAATTTATTACAATTGTCAACTTGAGACTATTTAATTACAAGAAAATTGATCAATATCGGTACACCTAACCTCGAAAATAGAATTTGACTTTTTATTTAAATACTTTAACTTATATTAGACAAGTTAATGATGTAAATTATTAAGATATTATAAATACTAATAATAATAAACAAAAATACTACTTATCCGTTCGAATTAAAATTCTATGCTTCAAAATTCGCAGAGCCTGTTCAGACAATGTATGCACAGTGAATATTATTATTGCTGGCTAACAAACTTTTACATATTCAAAAGATAAAAAGTGAACTATGGTATATTTTTAGCATCTTTGTAAAATTTGAAAATTACAAACACAAAAATGCATGAATTTATCAAATTTATGATGGGCTATTTTTATTATAAATAACATGTTCCATAGTTCCATTACGAAATAGTAAAAAAGAAGGGAGGAAGCAAGATAAAAAATCAAAGATTTGTGATCTGTGGAATATTTTGAACAAGTACAAAATAATATTACCATTAGTACGGTATCAGTAGTTATTGCATAAACAAGTGGAAGGTTTTGCCAGTCATTTTTTGTTATGAAACATGCCATAGATTAATGAAACTCAATGCATAGGTTGTCATTATACTATATCTATATTCGTAGTATTCTCGTATATAGATATTTAGTAAGTTGCTTTACATCTGTTGCCGTCTCTCGCATCCTAGCCGCTTTAAAAAAATATTTAAATTTAGTAGCCGATTTCAAAATACAATATAGTGTATTTAAAATATCGCGAACACATTTTTTTCGCCAAATCGTGACGTCATAGAGTTTATTGATCGTTTGAGACTTTTTGTCGTTCGCAGCTTTGCAATATAGTTTTCAAGCGCGATTAGTAGAAGTAGTATGGTAGCTAAACACATTGCAGATGGCTGTTCTGTTGATTTTACGCAGCATCAGATCGGTGGCCTTGAAAATTTCACACGCCCTTGTCAACAGCAATGTCTGCCCGTAGATCAGGCTTATCTCTGCGACTAAGTTGCCTTCCGCCTGATACCACATGCTTTGCCTCTGCAGTCTTGTACAAATTTCTTTCAATTTGCCTCGCTAGTGTCACTTTCCTCCTGTAACATTCGCGAGGCATGCCCTTGTGCCCCTCACACTTTTTCTCATAGATAATTATCATGAAGATGTATGCATAACGACCAAATGTTGATTGAATGAGATCATTGCAAGAATGCAGTGGCTCATGCTGGTTGAATTGAATTGGTGCTATGCTTCCGCGGTAAGCTTATCGTGTCTGGCTGGATGAGTTGGCGTCCTCTTCTAGTCAGTGATAATAAACCGAACTGTTGCCTATATTGTTTTCTCAGTGCTGAGTTACAAATGAATTGTCACAGACAACAAACACCAGTAACTAATCTTTGTATGATTTGTCTTTGACTCTGTTTTAAGAACAATTTTTATAGATTGGTTAGATAGGAACACATTAAGATAGAACACCAAATATCTAGATATTTTAATAGATGAACATATGAAATGGGACATTCATGTAAAATTCATTTGAAAGAGAATGAAATACCTGACTTTTAAATTCTATGAAGCTAAACAAAAACTATAAGACTAAACACCTTAAGCTGTTTCATTACGGCTCGATAATTCAGGTATGTTATAACTATTTGTGGATGCTGCTCCAATTATAATCTTGAGGAACTCTTCATAATGCAGACATTAATAATTAAAAAATATTTGAATTAATCTAGGCTATCCAACTAACTTAATATTTACTATAAATGACTGGCAATGACTGTCAGACAGCTTCGTTATGAATCTAGTTAAATACATAATTAAGAACAAAACTGCTTTCCCTTACGCTAATAGCATTGTCAGCAACCAATACAGTTTGAGACAAAATTCAATTCAATTTCAGATGTATAAAACTAATATTGAATCAATCAGAAGACAGATAATATGCATAATTACTAAAATTATAAACAAAATTCACAATCAATACCTCAACAATAGTAAAATAAAACTTTTCATGTGAAATTTAACGACTTGCAGTCAAATATTTGTTAAGAATAAGTATAACTCACTTAATCTGGCCGAGCGCTTTCGAATCTATGAGATCCATCTTCAGAGGCATCTGCTATGGATCTCATAGATTCGAAAGCGCTCGGCCAGATTAAGTGAGTTATACTTATTCTTAACAAATATTTGACTGCAAGTCGCTAAATTTCACATGAAAAGTTAATATTAACAACGCAGTTCGTCATGGAACAAGAAATCCAGGAAGTAAAATAAACAATAAATGAACAATTATATAAGCAATAGGATCAAGAGCAACTACTTTTCTGATCTTTGATTTTGGAAAAATAATAGTTTTCTTTTTTGTTTGCGAATTGGATTTACATTTGGACATTTTCAGCTCACCTTTTCTTTTCGTTTATCAACTCGACTCCAAACTTTCCTTTCCTGACTCCCTCCTACCCTAATATTATGGGAAACCCTTTCATAATTGTGTTTAGTTCTTTCCCTAGTACGTGGGCAAACATAGTTGGAAGGGGTATTCATCTCCACATACAGTACACTACTAATATTTTTAAATTGTTTATAGATTTTATTTTTGTATAATATTGATTTCAGCTATTGTATTTTAATATTTTTCATGTTTTTGCATGTCTTGAATATTATGTATGTTTTGTATTATGTAATATTATATAATATTTGTATTATATGTTATATGTCAACCGTTTACCTAAAGAATTAATTAGTGGTAGAGCCCTCTTATTTGCTGATGATACATCACTCATTTTCAGCAATTCCATTCTAGATAATTTAGAAATAAGTGCCCATATAGGTGTGCAGTCTATTGTCCAATTTTTAAATCAGTTGAAATTAACTATAAATAGTAAAAAATGCCAATACCTTCAATTCAAAAACAAACATAATTTAAATGAAGATAGGGCTATAAACGTGTTTGTAAACGATAATCAATTAGACCAGGAAGAAAAAATTGCATTTCTAGGAGTTACGTTGGATAGGCGATTGACCTGGACTCCATACATTGAGAAAATATGTAGTAAAATTTCATCTGGGGTATTTGTCCTGCGACAGCTTGCTAGATTGAATGACAAAAAGTTACTTTTTACAGCTTACCATGGGCTCTTACTGTCACATATTAGGTATGCTATATATGGGGTAATTCATCAAAACAAAATCTTGATAGGGTGTTTAAGATCCAAAAGAAAGCGGTTAGGTGTATAGAAAGAGTAAATAGATTAGATTCATGTAGGCCGTTGTTCAAGAGACTTGGTCTCCTAACTGTGCCCTGCTTAGGTCTATATGTGTATGAAGCTACTTTATATGTAAAAACGAATGATATTAACCAAAATCTTGATGTACATGATTATAATACAAGAAGCCGAGGAGATTATCACTTGGTGAGTCACAATAGTAGCTTATTCAAACAAAAACCTAGTTATATTGGTAGGAAATTCTACAACAAGCTACCGCAGTTTTTGAAGTCTTGAAAATATAGAAATATTTAAAAAACAATTGAAGAAATATTTAGTTGATAAAGCGTTTTATAGTGTACAAGAGTTCCTTTCACATCAAAATTAAGCCTCACCTCAACTAATTGGAAGTAATTATGGTATCTTGTGTATAATATTGTTGATCTGACTTGTCTTATACTCCTTAACTGGAGTCTCCAAGACTTAGTCTACAAAAAAAAAAAAAAAAAAAAAAAAATATTAACCACATGAAAAACAGCTGTTTTAATTATATATCTATCAAAACAAACAAGTGATGCCATTTTCAGTGAAATTAGTGTATCTATAGAAACCTGTATAGTAATGATTATAATTACTACCATTTTACCGGGAAATCCAGTTTGGAGTTTTTCTTTCCTGGTAAAAAACTTATGATAGTGGTCACAAAATTGCAAAATTGGGAAGTGTGAGTGAAATACCATACAGTTCATGTGTTTGAAAAAAGAAGTTCACAAATTAATTTACTGTTTTTTGTACTGATGGTGTAAATTTTTAGTGTTTTTTTTTATAAGTAAACTACCTTTTTAGCAACTTCACCCACCTGCATATTTTTGTGTTTAGTTCTTTTGATTAATGTATTACAGGAAAAGCACAATATATACAATAAGTAAGCTCGCATGACGCTGGGTAATTAGCAGCTGTAATATTGAAACAGAGCTAAGTGTTATCGGCGAATCATGTATATTATCACCATAAAAACTTTGGAGGCTTTTGTAAAAATAATACTCTTTGGATTTAAGGGCGGAAATGTAACGTTCACTGGAAAATGGTTCTACAAATTTTGGACTTTTTGTTGATGACTAATGTTTTGGTTTTTATGACTGGAGGTTAATATTAAGGGCATCTAACAATTCATAGTAACCTTTTATTAGGTATTATCATTTTAACCAGTCTTGTCTGGGAATCCAGTTTGTAGTTTTTTCTGGTAGATAACCACAGTTTGGTGTAGTTTTTTATGGTAGTGGCCACAAGGTCACAACATTACGAAATTGGGAATGATGAGTGTAATGCCTTATCAGGGAATCATGTATATTATCACCATTGTGTCGTATCATGTTATCAGCTGTTCTATGAGACTATGAGCTACCTACATCGAAACACATTTTAAAACAGTAATAATGCCCAAGTAAAATGTTAACTTTAATTTTGAAATAGAAATTTATTTCTTGACAAAAACATAATTTTGCAATGTATCGTGAACGTCAAAAGATATAATACAAACATACTGTTACAAAAGCGTATGGAGCAGTTATTTACACACTCATTCTACGTAGACTGTTCTATTGTTTTCATGGTTGTACGTGACTTTGACATCCGATCTTCATTCTCTTGCTCTTCACATGTCTTTGTCATTCTTATTCTTCAAGTCTGCAACTCTCTCACTCAATTGAATTTCTCGAGACTTCTCAAGATTTCTTCAGACTTCTTGAACAATTGAGATCATGTTCCATGGCCTTCTCAAAGAGTCTGGTGAGCTCCAATTCTTGGAATTATACAACTACAACAGCTATATAAAGGAGTCCACATGAACCAGTGAGTCAGTTTTTACAAACCTGCGTGACAGATTGTATTACAGATCTTGTGAGAGAGACAATCCAGTGCCAGTGGAGTAAACAGTGCTTTAGACAGTGTCAAGTGCAGAGTCAAGTGTTTACTGTTTATGCAGCTTACTAATAGTTTAAAGACGTTGTGTTAAGTGATATTATTTGGGACTGTCAAATAACGAATTGGACTGTGTTTTTTGTAAGTGATTAGTTGCTCTTTTTATTATTTCTTTCTACATTATTGTACAGTTTATTGGACTCTTGTTTCTTTTATTATTGATCAGCCTGTAATAACTTATTCATTAATTCTTGTAAATAATAATTACTAAAAATAAGTATTAACTTGTCATCTGTCTGTCAACTTGATGATCTGTTTTTATTTAATTAATTGAACTTACAATTAATTTGTGTAAATAGACTAATTTGTGTAAATAAAGTGCAAATGTGAACTTTAGTGTTGCCAGCCTTATTTTAGACATTAGAACCCGTAACAATACAGTACAAAAACAATACCACATAAACCACAAGTTTAGTATTTTAACTGTTCTTAGTCATATCAATATTAAAAAATTCTGTTACATGGTACAGTATTTACATTCATCATTCTGAAACGAAAATGAAAAATCGGGATTCGAGATGCAATGAATCGAGTTCACAGGAAGCCATATTTAGTGTTTCAAATCGTAGCCGTTTTTGTGAAATCCGTAAGACAAAAACAAACAAACACACCCCTACTCACTCTTACTATATAGATTAAGAATATTATTTTGAGATGATGTTCACATTTTTATTTACTACAGCTGGTAATAACTCCAAATAATATTTTGAAACAGAATTTTTATTAATTTCGAATTCCTTTAATTGCTATTACTTTATACTGAAGACTTCCGCAATGGCGGATATTGACAACAGCATTGAACAGCTGATGGGAATCGATGATTGCTACTGTACAAAAATATCAGTCACCACCGGGAATCGAACCACGGACCTCTCAATTGCCGGTTGAGCGCCCTTAACCACTAGACCATGGAGACCTTTCTGTACAGCAGCATTCATTTTCAACTTTGCCATATCGGCTCGTATCTCACAAGTTAGTTTGAAGTGACTGACAATTGAATAAACTGACAAATATACATAAGCAGAATTTTTATTAATTTGTCAGTTTATTCCATTGTCAGTCACTTCAAACTAACTTGTGAGATACGAGCCGATATGGCCAAGTTGAAAATGAATGCTGCTGTACAGAAAGGTCTCCATGGTCTAGTGGTTAAGGGCGCTCAACCGGCAATTGAGAGGTCCGTGGTTCGATTCCCGGTGGTGACTGTACAGTGATATTTTTGTACAGTAGCATTTTTGGACTGTACCGGTGATATTTTTGTACAGTAGCATTCATCGATTCCCATCAGCTGTTCAATGCTGTTGTCAATATCCGCCATTGCGGAAGTCTTCAGTATAAAGTAATAGCAATTAAAGGAATTCGAAATTAATAAAAATTCTGTTTATGTATATTTGTCACTTTATTCAATTGTCAGTCACTTCAAACTAACTTGTGTAATATTTTGAAATCTAATGCAAATTCCATGTGATGAAAACGTTTTATTCCTATACACAGTAAAATAAAATATATAGACTATGGTAATGAAGGCCGAAGAATCTATCCTTTTTCTTCCGTCTCAAAAATGATGAAGGAGCGGGCCAATTATATTGGCCATCGAACTCTATCTGTATTTCGATTAGACGGACAACGCTGCGAGTCTCGAGTCAAGTCAAAGGTGAGAACTCGCTACGGTCGTTCAGTTGTTTTACCTATTAAAAATCGATTGCACATACAATAAATCAATAAGATTTTTTGTAAAAGCTGTTCATTCGCATTGAACTTTCATTAAAAATATTTAAATACAGCTGAGAAGAGTTTCAATAACGCATACTACACAGTAATTGGATTGTATATTCTAATTTCTGTTTCAGCAAATCAAAAGAATTTTGCGATAATATTATTCAGAATAATGAGACTGGCGCTTTTCTATTGTTCTTTTGTCCAATCAAATGCCCTGAAATGATCAGAACTTTACTCATGGAAATGACGCGTTCAGGGTTATCAAACTGAGTGTGATTTATCTCCAGGCTATGAATCATGTAGGTCATTATTTTTATTCAACTCCTCTTGTTGAATTGAATTTGAATCATACTCTGTTTTTTTTAACTTAATTAATGCTCAAAAAGGCCATTGATAAGGAAATGAAACATTATTCCGTTCATGCCAATTAGTTGGGAAAAAATGGAATCTTGTTTATGCTACTTAACTGATTCAACTTAACTTGACTGAATTTTCAGAAGTAAAACTCGCAAAATCATTTCATAACACTTTTGAATTCTAGAATTATATCGGTTTTTATCCACACAATTTTAATGAAAGCTGTATGATGTCTCTTAGTATTATAATTTTCATTTTTAAGAAAAGCCAATTATTTCAACGAAAATTTATTTTTGAAAACAGAATGGCCCCAATCAAAATGGAATTTTTGATTGGAGAAAATTATATTAAATCTTGGTAATATTTATCGATAATATAATTAAATACTATTTTATATTGACTTCTTTCTCTAGGATTACGTTACTAAAATTATCATAATTGTTTTGAACTGTTTAACTGGCCTATACATTTTTTATTAATAATTTATATTTTAATTGTCTACTGTAAGAAAATGAAAAGATCAAGATTTAGTGATGTTTCCTAAATTAATTTTCTTTGCAAAGAAAATGTCTTCTGTATTCTTGATTCAGTTAATAAATTGATTAGATTTCTTGTTACAGATCCTACCTGTAGATAAATCAGATCTGTCGGAATAGATAGCCAATAGCATTGATAATTCATTACAATTGGGCGATTGTGACTGCTCTATCCTTGAACCTGGAATTTATGATCTTGTTTCAGCGGCAATGAGTCGTTGTTGCTTTGTTACGAGCACTTTATTGAAACACTCCAACTAGTATGAAACCATAAACATCAATATTCATTTCTCGCTCTTATAAAAATTAAATGAATGAATATCACTTTCTGTTCTATGATTGCTCACGTCATTATTATCAAAGTTGCCATTTTTACAGTTGTAAAAGTATTGTTCCTTATTCTAAAATTGAAACAGTATTACTTGAACTATATAAGTACTATACTGTGCTTTAGTAAATTACACATTTTTGGACCAACTGAAACGAAAATCTATATCTTTCATGATCCTTGGCAGCTAAAAGTGCAGATCGAAGACAAGCTATGTATTATGTATTGCGTAGCACATCTTAGAGATCATGAAAGAGTTGCTGTCCTGTTACCTGTATCAATTACTATTTTCAATTTAAAAAATATTAATCTATTCATTTGATGATTCATTTGACACAAATAAATATGAGTGCACAAGGAAGTCCCTTGATTGCACTCTTAACACAATTTAATATAAAGAATTTCGAAATTCCAAATTGAGGTGCCAAATAACCTTGACTTTCAAATTTACAGTGTGTTGTGTTATACTGTACTTTTCAGTCAAAGTGATGGAATTGTTAGCTTTAAATTGTTAATATTTATAATGAATTATTATTATTGGTTGTTCAAACTATTGGGTCAAACAGAATTAATCGTAAAATACCATGAGTTGACTTTTTTATTGATTTTTAATCCTATTATGAGGATAAATCATTTCCCAAAGAAGAATGATTAAAAGATTTCTTGGAAAATAAATTATCACATGTTAGAACAAACACACATGCTAATCAAATAAATCTATGTCATAAAATAAATATATTTAATAACAAAATGTTAGGAAGAAGATGACAAATGAGAATCTATCATTGTGGTAGAAGAATGTCTGTAGCTCTTTAAAAAACACTTTCAATCGGTAGGAAAGTTGAGAATTCTAAAAAAAATAATATAATTTTTATTGCTCATTGTTATGTTAATTTCGCAGTAAAAATCATGAAGTCACTCTTTGAATATTTACAAGAGGTGTGAAGGTTGCAGCTAGGAAATTATAAAACGTATGAACAGTTAATAACGCTAAATAATTCCGTTCACGATACTGGGTATTATTATTATTATTCACTGAATAATATACTGTATCTGCATTTGTATCTTTTTACTGTGTGACTTCCTTTAGAATTAGTAACGTTTAGTGTGTTGATAACAAGATCTAATGTTTGATTTCTATTGATAGAATCAATTAATCCTATCTATCAATATCGTTCTATTCCGGAATTTCTATTTTAATATTCAATTTTTATCCTTGCTTCTTAACTATTAAAATGAATTTTATTAATACGTTTTCAGTCATTTTGAATCATATTATGGCCCTAAGGTCTAGGTTGCTTGTTCTTCCAGTTGTGGATGCTTCAAAATCCAGAAATATATTCCAAATGAATTTTTCTAATTAAATATTGCCATTATACAAAATCTATTTATTGAAAACGTTTTTCATTTTAAAGCAAACATAATCAATTTTTCAATTAGCAATTTTCCCCTCAAATGCAAGGGAATATACAAGTGTTTACTTGTAATTTATGTTAAATCTCATTCAAATCTTCTGCTTGTTGAGCTCACTGTGTTACTGCACCTTTCCTTTCAGTATCAACGTTTTTGAATATTGATATTTTGGTTATTATTTTCAGCTTGGATATTATCTTTTTATTATTCATAATGTTTGTAATACATTATAGTATTTGTTACCCTTCTTTCTCTTAATTTCGGTTTAATTCTTTTGTCTATTTGCTCCTGTCATTTTGGTAGCACTACGTCCACGGAAGCTAATTCCGTGGCTAATGCCCTCTCGTCACTCTGCATTCAGCCAACGCTTGGAAACAACGTTTTTTGTTTAGGGTCCATCAAGCCATAAATATGGCTTGGTGCAACTTAGGTCCAGTATTCAACTATTCCCTTGTTTAGTTACCAGTAATACTGCGTTTCTGTTTTATTTTCTTCAAATCAATTACTACAAGGTTTACAGTTTGTGTGTATCTACAACTTCTTCACTGATCACTCCTGTGGGGCTATGATTTTTTGGTATGAACTTTCAATAACTTATTCTTTACTTCTTCTATTCCAACATTGATAAATCACTACCCAAGTGCAACAAGTTTTTTATTGAAATGATTTAATTGACTTTAAATATCAATTATTTGAACTATCTCAAATTTTTCTATCCACTTCCGTTTTGATGCCATCTTGCTGAACACGTGACTATGAACATTTTTTCTATGAACACTATTTATTTAATTTCATCATAAATCATCGAACTTTTGATGTGCTCAATGCATTTCAAATTATTGTGCATTCAAAGTAACAATTTGAACTTTCATTTTAATTTATTCAAACTTTGGTTGATCACGCCCTTCAACATGTTGCTATTGGCATCATTTCAAATTATTGCAATTCTGAACTCTTTCAAATTCTAGTGCATCAGCCTAGCAAGTGATTTTCATTCAAATTTATGAGAACATTCCAACTATTTAAATCAAATCTAAAGATGTCACCAGATTGAGCGAGTCATTCCAAGTAACTGACTCTTTAAAATGAACTGCGAACTAGTAGTTCAAATTCAGAAAGTAGGTAGTTCATTTTTGAACTGCATTTGTGTTTTACGGAACAACACCATCTAGTGAGCGCTCCTTGAATTAGCAGAGCAGTGCAGCAGCCAGCTATAGGCAATGATAGACAAGAGCACTCACCTCCCCACTCAACGAGCATTTTGAACTGTGAAGTGAACTAACTACAACAACAGCTCGCTCACTCACTCACTTCTCTCAGCTCCACGAGCTTTTTGAAATGTGAGCTGAACGAACTACAACTAAAGCTGGCTCAGAAAGCTCATTGACTAAGCTCTGTGCTCTGGAATATTAAACTGATGACTCAGATTCGGAGAATTATTCATATTGAGGCACCAGACATATGACAAGGCTGTTTATTGTTGTGTGTGTGTGCAGTGGCGGCGGCTTCATGAGAGCACAATAGCACGTGAACCCCCTACAAAATTGCTACAATAACTATAGTTTCAATTAATACTAGAATGGGCAAAACAGAACTAAGATTACTCATCTATTTGTACGATAAGAAGGCACACCAACTGCAATTTAGTTTTGAATTATGCGCCAATGCGCCTGAGAGCAATATGACTGAATCATAGCACACTTAAAAGCAGCTCCAAGCGTTCAGCATTTGTTTAAATGATAGCCGGACGAGTCCAGTTGCTTCCCCAGGGAGGGTGTACGCCTATTTACATTAGCTAGATGGGGAGCTGCCTTCGAGTGTGCTCCAATGCTGCCTTGTTGTGTTGTGACAGATTGGTGACCAGTTGCCCTACCCGTCAGCTGCCCGACCCTACCAGTTGACGGACCAAAGAAAACTTTACGATTTAACCTAGCCTGACAATGTTATGAAATGTACGCTTTACTTCTTTCATAAAATTTAGTTTTCGTAGTTTGTTTTGGCTGGGCAACTGACAGGTAGGGCAGTTGGTAACCCGCCGTTGCAGCACTCTGGCTGTTATCAGTTGTCATGCGTTGTTCGGCTTCGATTTTGAGGTAAATGAAGTGATTGTTTTTTAAAAAAAGAATGGAAGGTTTAAGAAAGTATACAGTGAGTGACTTGAAGGAAATTTCGTTTGCCAGTTTATCATTGGATGATAAAATATCGATTAAAGAAAGTGGTAGGCCAATGCCGTGAGTTGAAATACATCAGACCTCTACATCTAAAAATAGGACTTACAATAGAGATTTTAAAGAACAATTATATGAAAAAACGTCTTGGCTTTGTGGTTGTGAAAAAACAAACAAACTTTATTGTTTCACATGTTTGTTGTTTGCTCATGAAAAAGGTGATCTGGCATGGGTTAAAAATGAATTTTATGAGGATGGATTTCATCTACAAAAACTGTACTACAGAAACTCATTAAAGATAGGGTGAGTAGTTTACAAGATCACTATAAGCTTGTGCACCTATATACCTATAATAAATTATTCAATAGAAGTACATCTTGTAGGTAGAGAACACT
This sequence comes from Conomelus anceps, assembly GCA_948455865.1. NCBI lineage: Eukaryota > Metazoa > Arthropoda > Insecta > Hemiptera > Delphacidae > Conomelus > Conomelus anceps. Next base: position 39,558,007 of record OX418217.1, read on the forward strand.
TTTTAATCTTCCCAGTAATATTATATATTGGAATTTCCATTCAAAATGAATGTGCTGCATCTACAGCAAGGTAAAACACAAAAAATAGCCTACTTGAAAGATGGGATTTTACAAATTATAATAAATCTGGGTGCATATTGATTTTGAAATGTGAACCCCCAATGCGTGTTTGCACGAGCCGCCACTGTGTGTGTGTGTATGAGTGCTCAGTGAGCGAGAGAGCGCTTAGGTGCTGAACAAGCAATGGTAGTGGTTGAGCACGAGCATTGATGACTCATTTTTGAACTAGTTCGAATGTATGACTCACTTATAAGAGTGAGGGCGATTGAACGACTCATTGAAAAGAGTCATTATTGCCAAGCCTAATCAAATCTAAATGATCTCCACCAATGGCACCTGCCACGCCCTCTTTGAGAATTGGTCATCTGTAGTCCTGTCCCTGCTTCTTCATCTACATATTTCAAAGGATCGAAATATCATTGATTCTCATTCGTCCTAGCAATTTGGTACAATTGCTTTATGCTGCTTGCTGTATTCCGGTAGCACCCTCCCGGTTGCTCTTCCATATCTGACCTCCTGGATGGACCAATACTTTGAGATGATAAGTTATGTTATCGATTTTATTTCAATCTTTATTATTTATTGTGAAACTGATATTTAATTAATTTCATATTCGACGTAGTTCAATTATTTCTAAGCCTATGACGCTGCCAATCCCTGGCTATTTTCAATTATTTATTTAAGCTTATGACACTGCCAAGCCCTGGCTATTTTCAATTATTTATGTAAGCCCATGATGCTGCCAAGCCCTGGCTATTTTCAAGAATTATTTCATTCTCAATTTTTCATAAAAGCTGCCACAAATGTGCCCAGGCTTTAGATTCATAGAAGCTGCCACAAATGTGCCCAGGCTTTAGTCTCATATAAGCTGCCACAATTGTGCCCAGGCTTTAGAATTATTATTTTGTGTATTTTATTCGGATTTTGATCTGTTTTGCATTCGTGCCATAGTCATGCATTGGCCTTACTTACTCAGACGGAGTTCTGTTTTGCATTCGTGCATTGTTGTCATAGTTTGACATTATTTTTGTAATTTTGCATTCGTGCCATAGCCACATTGGCCTTACTTATTCAGACATAGTTCTGTTTTGCATTCGTGCATTGTTGTCATAATTTGACATTATTTTTGTAATTTTGCATTTATTGCCGTTACCATATTTTGGCATTATATCTTGTAAGCTATTTTATTCAGACATAATTCTATTTTTGCATTTATTGCCGTTGTCACATTTTGGCATTACATTTTGTAGTATTTTATTCAGACCTATATCTGTATTTTTGTATTTATTGCCGCTGCCATATTTTGGTATTACATCTTATAGATTATGATCTATTAAATTTGCATTTATTGCCATTGCCATACATTGGCTGAATTTATTATATTCAATTTTATTGATATATTTGTCCTTTAATTCGCATTTGTTGACATTATAATTCATTAATGAACGAATCTTAATCATTATCAGTTATTGTTTCAGGTTAATCAATTTATGCTTTGTAAGTTTGATTATAATTGTAAATCCAAAATTGTAGTAATTTTTCAATTCAATTTATAGCAATCTTTATTTGCTCTTAATTCATTCATGAAAGTCCATTCATAAATTTATGTTTCCTAATATTGGTCATAATAATTTGATTATTAATTTAATTGTTTGATTTATTATAAAAATTATTGCCATTGTGCACTCATATCCTTTTTATAATATTCGCCTTTGGAATATGTCTAAATTGAAGTTAATATATTTTTTATTAATTTTGAATTCTCTACTATTAATTTCATTACCTTTTCATTTTTTATTATTTCCGGGATTATCTCGGTGGTCCTCCTTTTATTCGAAATATATACAGTTGGCACCCACTACTACAAAGAACTTCTAGGACCAGCAATAACCTCTACAGTCCATTTGCTCCCTTTTTCAGTAGTCAACTGTATCAACTTCTGCGGGTTACTTATTATTCCGCCAATAGGTTGGCACCTCTTATAATTATTATACTCGATGTTTGTGTCAAATGTGACAGCAAAAAAAACCTTGGTTGCTACCGTATCTTACCATTAATATTTATATTACCGTTAATACGGTGGTAAGAACTATGAAAATATTTTTTTCCAATGAAATCAATTCTTAGTTGCTTGTGTTGATCCGGCTTTCCTTTTGGTGCTGTTATGTAGAATTATGGTTTCCAAAAATAATACAATGTTTGTTCCAGCTTTATTTTCCACAGAATGCATTTTTCATTCCTATAACATGTATATTATATTATTTATATTACATTGCCATTTACTTTAAAACAGTGTTATGAGCCACAAAAAACACAGTAGATTGATTCTAGACAATCATAATTATGTGAGTTTGAAGCTCCATCCAATTTATCATTATATTTAAAATATAAGTATGAATTAATTTTTAATTTTTGCTCAATCTCTTATTGCAAAAGTCCCTATTGTTGGTGGACGAACAATAGCTATTTATAATTATTGTTTAAAAATCAATTAGACCACGTCAACGACTTTTATCAAGTTCTATTTATTAGCCTACTAGTGTGATGACACGAGATACTGTAGGTACCGTACTTAATTATATTTTGTTCGGTTTATTTTATCGACAAGCATTGTTATTTGTGAAGTAGGAAATAGTGCGCTAACTTTCGATATTGTTATCATTCGCTGGTGGCTGCTGGTCGTTACTGCCATTCTAAAATTAATTCGAATTGAAGATAAGAGATTTCAGTTGGCTTGTATAGAATCTCGTAGTTGTGGCGATAGTAAACAGCTGAAACTGATGACGTACCGAATAGCATTGAGACACAATATTAAAAAGAGACTACAACAAGTTTTATTTGCCGACTACTTTTCATTCCCCTCTCACTCTAACCGCGCTTAAACTGTAAACATCAGATTAGAGGCCAAACAAGAGATTTGCGACTTATATTGTTTTTAAAAGTTGCTAGATTGATAGACTTGCCTACGCAATTTCGATGCTTGCCAGAACTGAGAACTCAAAACTGAATGCTGAAGCGATGTTAGAATGCTTATTGACTATACGAAGAAAGGTCTCTGTTTCGAGTCGACCGTTTTGCATTTGTCTGTCTGTTGTAACGCATTTACGGCTAAACACGTGAACCAAATTCAATGACATTTTATGTGGATCTTCCTTCAAGGAATGCCCAGCGATGTATGTGTAAGGATTCTCGAAATTTGCTTTGCATTTTACTCAAGGTAAAAGAAAAAGGATATTTGAAAAATAAAAAGAAAGGAAAAAAGGAAGGCACTTAGGCCTTCTTCTATAGGAAACGTATGATTTTTAAAAGAGATTCTTCGTCATCATTTGCAATTGGAATAAGATTTAAAGATAGCCCTTGGGTCCTCTTATTCATCTGGTTGAACCTTCATATGATTTAAGTTATCATTCATAAGAATAACACATTTGTTCGAGAGAAACAAATCATTTCTAATATTCTAATTATAAGTATAAAAACATGTGATTAAGTTACTGATAAGTAAATGATAATTAATATACAAATTTAATTAATATTGTTTTATAAATTCAATCATCAGACATGTGAAATCTGATCTGATTTGAACAACCAGCTGTCTCGAAAATAGAAACACAGCCTTGTTGATAATAAACTGAGTGACTTTTGTGGAAGAAAGACTACGCAAATTGAATCAATTATTGTTAGTTGCGATGATCAGTGGCGGATCCAGGGGGGGGTGAATTCCCCCCCCCCCCCCAAACGGTGAAGAAGAAGAAAAAGAAGAGGAAGGAGAAGAGAGAGAAGAAGGAGAAAAAGAAGAAAAAGGTAAAAATAAGAATAAAATTAAAAGTAGAAGAAAATGAAGGAGATTTTTCAAAGTTGTTGAAAAGCGAGGAAAATGAGACAGCAATACCTAACCAACAATTAATTTTCTATTGCAAATATTGTGTACTTCAGTACTTAGTCTGAAAATGATTTAATGATGCCAGTTCTAAAAGGGTTTTCTGGATTCTGCAGCTTATCAATACATGACTGAGGACTACTATATCAGAAAAAGCAGACTGGTTTTATTAGCACTACTTTACATTCACTCAGATAATCGCTCTAGAACTAGAGCCTAGATCCTGGATCCTCAAAACATTGTTGGGAGATTTTGGCTGATTACTGGATAGTTTTTCAATTGCGAAGAATAATGTACCGTATGTAATTTTTCTTGTTAATTTCATTTTTCATTAACAGCTTGTGTCAGTAGCATTACTATGGGGGGGGGGGTGGATCAGAGGGATATCCCCCTGGAGCAAAAGAAAATTGGGAATTTTAGCAGGCCATTGTGAGACAATCTTTTTTTTTTGTAGATTACGTCTTGGAGACTCCAGTTAAGGAGTATAAGACAAGTCAGATCAACATTATTATACACCAGATACCATAATTACTTCAATTAGTTGAGGTGAGGCTCTTAATTTTGATGTGAAAGGAACTCTTGTACACTATAAAAAGCTTTATCAACTAAATATTTCTTCAATTGTTTTTTAAATATTTCTATATTTTCAAGACTCTTCAAAAACTGCGGTAGCTTGTTGTAGAATTTCCTACCAATATAACTAGGTTTTTGTTTGAATAAGCTAATATTGTGACTTACCAAGTGATAATCTCCTCGTCTTCTTGTATTATAATCATGTACATCAAGATTTTGGTTAATATCATTCGTTTTTACATATAAAGTAGCTTCATACACATATAAGCAGGGTACAGTTAGGAGACCAAGTCTCTTGAACAACGGCCTACATGAATCTAATCTATTTACTCTTTCTATACACCTAACCGCTTTCTTTTGGATCTTAAACACCCTATCAAGATTTTGTTTTGATGAATTACCCCATACTAAGATAGCATACCTAATATGTGACAGTAAGAGCCCATGGTAAGCTGTAAAAAGTAACTTTTTGTCATTCAATCTAGAGAGCTGTCGCAGGACAAATACCCCAGATGAAATTTTACTACATATTTTCTCAATGTATGGAGTCCAGGTCAATCGTCTATCCAACATAACTCCTAGAAATGCAATTTTTTCTTCCTGGTCTAATTGATTATCGTTTACAAACACGTTTATAGCCCTATCTTCATTCAAATTATGTTTGTTTTTGAATTGAAGGTATTGGCATTTTTTACTATTTATAGTTAATTTCAACTGATTTAAAAATTGGACAATGGACTGCACACCTATATGGGCACTTATTTCTAAATTATCTAGAATGGAATTGCTGAAAATGAGTGATGTATCATCAGCAAATAAGAGGGCTCTACCACTAATTAATTCTTTAGGTAAACGGTTGACATATAACAAAAAAAGCAATGGACCTAGTATTGACCCCTGAGGCACTCCAGCTTGCACCTCTAATTTATTAGATTTATTCTTTACTATACTATTACCAACTACTGTAGTTAGTTCTACACATTGTTTTCTCCCAATAAGATATGATTCAAACCATTTCAGTTCAACCCCATTTACACCTACATTTTGCAGTATTTCCAATAAAGTTCTATGATTAACACAATCAAATGCCTTTGACAGATCTAAGAAGATTGCAGTAGCTTTATCACCTGAATCTATTATATCTATTAGTTTTTCAACTAGAGAAACTATGGCAAGTCAAAGATGTCTGGAATCACTAAAATATGGTTTTGTAGGAGTTTTATTTTTAAAAAGTTTCCAAGGAGAACCCCTCAATTATTTTGAAAGAAATTTTCAAGTAACCTACGGTATTGTACCCCAATCAGGAGCAGTGAGGGATCAAATATAGAAAAGTGAAAGTTTCAAGTAAGGTCCCGGATCTCCCATTGACAGTAACACAATAACTAGACAAAATTTACTTTGTCACATAACGTGGGTTGAAGTGTTGAGTGAGAAGAATTAATGGCTAGAATCACTTGAGATGTAGTTTTAGAGAGGTAATTTTCAAAAGTTTTCTCGGGGAGTTCCGCGAACCCCCGTTCTGAAATAAATAGCCATGTATATTGCTTCAACTTATCGTTAGAGGTCTACTACTCCAAATTACAAATTATTACTATTGTAATTATTGCACCGTGTGTCTAACCCTCCCGGCAACATCCCCCCCCTAGACCTAGACTGACCCTGTAGTTATGCAACTGCTTTGTGTGATGTAACGATACTCATGTTATTAAAATTTATGTTTAAAATATAATATCATTACAGGCAATACAATTAAATTTGTATAGTTGGTTTCACTTCAATTGAAAATTCCCTTAAATTCACGATTTTATGCCTCATTTTCAAACATCCCGGACCACCCCCCCCCCCCTTGTTGGAACCATACCCCACTCAGGTATTTCCCCCCCCCCCCCCCAAAAAAAAATCTGCTGGATCCGCCCCTGGCGATGATTGTGTTTAATTTTACGTATCATTGAGTACATCGAGTATATTCCTCTGTGCAAGCACCCTTAGGGCTATAGCGCACTAGAGCGACCAGTTGGAGCGACCAGTTTTAGTACATTCAAGCATTGACCATAGCGCACTTGGCTTCCGCGACCACGACCGAGCAAGCTGGTCGCGGCGTCCAGAAAATTTTCCTTTGGTCGCAGCGACCTAGAGATTTGTGCGAGCACTGTTATCATGCATTTATATGTGGCATAGCGCACGTACTGTCGACCAGTGTGTGCGACCAGATGTTCAAGGTGGTTTGTGTTCTCCACTCCTTTGATATACAGTACTATAATAAACTAATTGTCATTTCTCTAGTCACAATCGCAGTTTATGTTGGTCAGGTTGTGTTTGGTATTGATGTATCTATTCCCCTTATATCGTCTGTAATCTTTTTTAGCAATTCGTCAATCCTGGCAACAGACATTCTTGTATAGTTAAAACATTTCTCCTCGTATTGCTGTAGTTCGCCAAAAAATGTGGAGAACTACCCACTAGTAGAAGACTTAGTTTGTAGCATACGATGTATCCAGTATCTCTTCTTTCTGTTAACTTTAATGCATTCTCTGTACACATGTGCTACCACAGCTATCTCCTCAAGATCCATTTTGCAAATGGAATATCTTGCAGTCAAAAAGGACTATTTAACCAAGAAGGGAGGCTGTGCTATCGGTCACAAAAATAAGACTGGATGTGGTCGCGGTCGCACAACTTTCAAATGGACGCGGTCGCGGTCGTGGTCGCGCTAGTGCGCCATTGCCCTTATTCTTGGGAGTGAGGTTACTGTTCACAGAACTACTAGTTATCTCTTTACACGTTTTCACAAATTCCTATTCTTGTCTCGCTTCTCTTACTGTACTCTGAAACAATTCAAACTAAACTCATTTTATCACATAATATTAAAATACACATAAAATATTGAAATGAACATTAATGTAATTTTATTATATTGACTGGCTACATGTCATTAGGAAGTATTCGTGTTGTTCGTTCGCGGTCTGTTCTGCGCCCGGGACTGTGCTTGTAAGGGTGACCGGCTGCTATGGCATAACATGCTTTATGAGAGAGGGGGACTCAAAATATTAAAAATCTTCAATATTAAGATTTATTCAATTTTATTTTTTGGTGTATACTAATCTTTTGATAAATTGAGCTTTGGGGAATGGGAAAATTGACTTTCTTTCACATTTTGTGGTTATCTCTGCTTTTTCGATTGGAAGTGGAGGATAACTCTATAAGTAGAAGTTTGACACTGAACTACTTTTTAAATATTAGTTTTTTTTGGGGGGGGGAGGGGTTAGGGTGAGAAGATTTAAAAAATTCAATTATTGAAATAATTGAGAAATTCTTCTTTTTATCGGGTAGAGCAAGGAAACTCTGGAGACTTCCATTCGAAAAAAATGTAAAAATACAAAGCTAGGGGCTTTGAAGCTAGGGGCGGTGAAATGTAAATTCACTGGAAAATGGTTCTACAAATTTTGAATTTTTTGTTAATGGATAATTTTTGGTTTTTATGATTGGAGGTTAATATTATGGGTTGCTAAAAATTCATAGTAACGTTTTTATTAGGTGCTATCATTTTACCCGGTTATGCCTGGGAATTCAGTGTGGAGTTTTTTCCTGGTAGGCCTAGATAACTTATGGTAGTGGTCAGAAAATCACGAAATTAGGAGGGGTGAGTGAAATAGCTTACAGTGTTTATCATAGCATACAGTTCATCTTTTTTGAAAAGAGAAGTTCGCCAATAAACTGTTTTTGCACCGATTATGTGAATTTTTAAGTTTTTTATAAGTGAATTACCTTTTTAGCAACTTTGCAGCTCTACCCACCTGCATAGGTTTTGGTTTAGCTCTTTTGATTAATGTGTTACAGAAAAAGCTCATTACATACAATAATTAAGCATGCATGATGCTGGGTAATTAGCAGCTGTAATATTGAAACAGAGCTACCTATTATCGGCGAATCATGTATATTATCACCATAGTGACGTAACATTATCAACTGTTCATAAAAAAACACATTTTGAAACAGTATAATCAAAGCAACATAAGTGAAATTTGAACATTCATTTTGAATAGTCTGAAAGGAAAATCCAAGAGCGGGCTTCGAGGTGCGCTGAATCGAGTTTAGAGAACCGTTTTTGTGAAATTCGTAAGAAAAAAAAACACACACACACACACATCCATTTGCATTTTCTATCATCAATGAAAGATTAGCCATAAAAATTGAGTCGTTAGTGCTCTTGAACTCTTTTCGAAAATATCACCCCTTTTTGAAGTGTTGGGCGAGTGAGGTCTACTGTTCACAGAACTACTAGTTATTTTATGCTCCATGTTCTATAGTCTATATAATAAGAGAGAGTAAGGGATGTGTGTGTATGTCAGTCTTGCGGATTTCACAAAAATGGTAACAATTAGAAACACTAAATTTGGTGCATAATATTTAAATATTTAAATTCCGCATATTTAAAATGTGCTAGATGTAGAAAACTCACAGTGCAGCTGAAACATTATGTGCTACTATGGTACTAATATAGATGATACGCCGATCGCCGATGTGTCGCAAGCCAAAGCAACAGATTGGTACTACTGCAGCTACTAATTATCCAGCATCATGCGAACTTACTTATTGTTTGTATTGATCTATTCCTGTAATGCATTAATCTACCAAGTACCAACTAAACACAAAACTAGGTATACCTTGCCTTCTCTTTTGAAACAAATGAACTGTATGTTATTTCACTCACCACCCTTCCCTATTTCGTGACCGCTAATTTTGTGACCGCTACCGTAAGTTATCTACCAGAAAAGGAAAACTCTAAAATGGATTCCCGAGCAAGACCGGGTAAAATGCTGTTATGTAATATTTCCAATGAATAAATTATTCTATGATCTGGATATAAGGCAATACGCAAATGGAGTTCTGGTCAATGGGACCAGTCACAGTCAATGACTGTTATTTATTCATGACGCCTGCGACGCTTCGCGAGCGTTCCATGTACGTTCCAATTTTTCCATGTACGTTTTTTTTGTGTATTACGTCTAGGAGACAGTGGCGTAACGTAGGCTACACCCCCGCTGCTTGGTGGGGGGGGGGGGGAATTAAAATATATTTTTTCAAAAAATGGCCCGTCCCCGGACTGAAATAAATCCTATATTTCTTCAAAAGAAATAAAACTGAAACACTTGAGGAAGAAAGAAAGAAAGAAAGAAATAATGAATAGGCTAAATAATATTGTCAGGTCAACGTTCATTATTGTCTACTTAGCAATTCGTAAATAGCTTTAGTTAAGGAATTTAGAAGCAGGATGTTGTGACTGCAGGAAATTAAATGGAGACATAACGAGTACAAAAAACACTATAATATAGACACTCTTCAAACAAACTAGTTTAGACTCATGAATCATGAATACGGCTATTATGTCTGCTATTATGACACTACATGTCTCCACTGCATGGGCGCCCGCAGGATTTGGAGCAGGGGGGGTGCAATAGATAACAAACATCTGGGGGGTCTGGGGGGGTACGGAAAAAGGGGGGTCCGGGGAAAATATTCGAAAATATGGTGGTTTAAACGAATTTTTACGCTATTTTGGTACCTAACTAATAGAAACTACCAAATAAAAATAGTATATTGTGCATAAAGGAGGGTAAGTCATCGTTTTTTATGCCAACATTAAAAATTAATATTGTATTTAAAATTAAGTTAAGTTATTGTGTATAATTTATATGGTTAGATCCACAAGCTATAAAATTAAAAAGGAACATAAATTTACAGTTGAATAAAGCCTATAACTTTTAAATAGTGTGCAGAATTTCAAAACGTAAAGGCAGTCAACTGGCAGCTCGCTCCGATCTACCGATCTACTATGAGTCATATGAGGCTATCAGGACTTTGTATGTTGAGTGTCCACAGGAAAAGGGTTACAAAAAAGTGTGATTTCATTGATTTGGTTATAAATAAATTCGTACAGCAACCAAGAAAGTTGGATTTTTTGTTTTCTGAAGAGCATTGATGTATAAGAATGGCAGAACTACTCATTTGATTCGGACATAAATTGAAAATAAATATTTTTAATGAGCATTATGTAATGTACTTTTATAAATTTCTAATTAATAAAATTAATTACACAAAATTCTAGCTATTAAATTTATTTCCTAATTTTTTTAGTCAGGGGGGTGTAAGTGCACCCCCTTGCACCCCCCTGTGGGCGCCCATGCTCCACTGTGCAGATATTGGAGGAAATGGAAATTAATTATCTTCCCATTGAATTCCTTAGCATATACAAAGGAATGGGAAGGGGGATGTAGAATATTTTGCTTCATAAAGTATATTGAATTCAGTCTCTTTCGAGTCGTCCAGCTAGATGCATGTACACGTGTCCGGTAAATTGACCTAGAATAAACCGTATGTAGGCCTATATGATGAGTTCGTGAGTGTGATCGTGAGTTTTATTATCAAATAAAATAATGTGAGTAAAATAATCAAAAGTTACCTGAGAAGTACAATGGCCCAAGACCGACTCTGTAGCCTCGTTTTACTCAGCATCGAAAATGAGAGCCAACAACTTAAATCTTGATGAAGTTGTCAGAGTATTTGTATCTCAAAATGCGAGGCGACAGCGACAGGTTACATTTAATTCATTAAACATTAAAAACTCATACAGACTACCAGGTGTAAATTATTGAGATTATTCTTTTTATACTAGAGAATTTCTACTTAAAAAATTCCTGACTTAGTAATTTCGCCGTAATTTAGATTAAGTGCCTTTTAAAAAAAATTGAAACTGTGTACGTGTGCGCGAACGAGGCGAATTCTGATAGAACATCACTTCTGTGACAAGGAGCGGAGGAGCTAACCAGGAGGCTGCGAATGGGGATCCTATGGAAGACATCAATTTCAAGGTTTCTATGAACTATAAAGTTAATTATTCATAATAAAATTAACTCTCAACTATTTCCGTCTCTCAGGAACCTGTAGGCTAGAGCCAAAATCATTAGACTAATCACACCCTTGAAACAGGATTGAATTTTTAAATTCAATAAAGAAAAAGGTCTTTAGTTTTTATATAATTATGATTATTGCCCACAAAATATGCAAGTCTTTTAGGGGGATGGAGGCAAGGGTGAGGGGGGATATTTATATGATTTTGAGGAGAGCGGCCAGGAAACTCTGTTGCGGGGGGCCCAATTTGAAAACGTTACGCCACTGCTTAGATACTCCGGTAGCCTTAATACCTTTGGAAAAAAACACTAAAATAAGCACTTCGTAGTTTTCTGTTTCGGACGCTATTTTTGAAGCTAGAGATACGTGAATGGTGTCAAATTGTAGATAAATATTGCTAGAATGGTCGTATAACCTCGGAATTTGAATATCGCTTACCATTTTTTTATAATTACATGTCAAAGTTCATAAACGTTTAACGGCTCATAGGGCTGAAATAGAGTTAAAAATTCGAAATTCGGAGGTTATACGACCATTCTTTAGATCTTTCTGCACAATTTGGTACCATTTTCATCTTTATTGGATTGAAAATAGCGACCGAAACAGAAAACTACGAAGTGCTGTTTTTTACTCTAGAGGAGACTCTTCATTGCAAGACCTAATGCTGCTACTAACCATTCCATCGAAAACCGAATATTGCACTCACACACTGCCTTGCCGGCCGTTGCATAAACACACACAAGCGCATGCACGCATTTAGGCGCCAGACAATGTTATCTCGGCAATGATTTCCTTATTGTCATTATAATAACAGTGAGACAGAAATATTAGTTGGATATTCACTCTACAGCTGCAATGTTTATTAGGTTCGTTCGGTTGAGGTAGAGTAGGCTCTTACATTTTCGAACAGTGAAATCTTACTTAGAAATATTTTATTCAAAATTATATTTTTTGTGAGATGTAGTTGATGTGATTCTGCAGACGTCCTTGGGAGAAAAGCTTATCAACCCATTTTTTTATGTTTTAGGAGTTACTCAAAATTTTCAACGTAGTTTCATCTTTGAGAAATTCTCTCCTCTGATTGATAAAGCTTTTTGAATTGTATATGATTATCTATTATAAATTTCCAAAAAATTACCTCTTTGGGAGTAATGCCTCTAAAGGGCAGGGGAAATGGGATTTTAAAATTTTGTCAAAATAATGTTTTTGGTGGCAATTTCAAGGACTTTCTATCAGAAGCAAAATACAGCTCTATTTGACAAAATGTGTAACTAAAAAAAAAAAAATGGGATAGGAGCAGGCTAGCTTGAATAATTTTTAAAAGTTTGTAACGTCCTCCCTTTTGGAGAGGGACAGGCAAAACTGTGATTAGACCAAAATATGGAGCTCTAAAATTATATTGAAAAACTTTATTATCAATAAATTACATTTTCTATCCTCCAAGGTGACAGTGTTGCTGATGGTGGAAAATAATTACAACCAATTTGTTGAGTGGATGGCCTAGATAAAAGGAAACAAAAAGTTTACAACTTCGACATACCATAATGCTTTGCATAATTTATTTTTGGAGCAAATGAACAATAAAAAGAATTGACTACAGAGTATTCTAAAGTTTTTTTAAAAATCATCCCTTTTTTGAGTTGGAGGTGATGAAATTCAAGTAGGCGAAATTGTAATTTGTGGAATTTGGAATTGTTGAACAACTTTTAAATATTTTGATAATTGGATATAGTAGTGTACATGGAAGCATTACAACAAATTGAATTTGTTGAACAACTTTTAAATATTATGATAATTGGATATAGTAGTCTACTTGGCAGCATTACAAAAATTTTAATAGCCTACATCAAAGGTTCTCAATCTTTTTCAAAGACTGTACCCCTTTATGAAAAATTAAAATTTTGCGTACCCCCTAGTTATCGTGTGTCGGGGAGGGGTTTGTTGAGGTTCGTTGAGTTCCACAATGTTCAGCTCAAGTTTTGTTAGGTATAACCTTAAATCGTCCTCAACATTAACCTTGTTTCTGTACTTACTTTTAAATATATTGAGCTCGACAACCCTCTTTAACATAGGTATGTAGTCAAAAACCCAATAATAATCTTTTCCTACAGTGACCAGAAAAAGTGCCTATTTTTGCACTAACTGTAGCACGCAAAATAGTCTATTCCTGCACCAGTGCGGGAAAGTAAATTCCAGCGCGCGAAAGTACTTTTCTGCACTCTAGATTTGCAACCTAACAATATAAAATTGTGAGCATGTAATATGCAGGTTGCCAGGTTCCCTATTCTGCATTCAAAAATAGGTTGGCTACTGTGCTTCAGCCGCGCAAAAAGTCAGCTCACAGTCAGCTGTAGGCCTAGAGTTGTCAAAATCGATTTGATTTGAAGATAGGTTATGTGAAGCTATGCATGTCCTGTTTTGTTTGTTTAAATTACTTTATACATTACTGTAGGAAAAATTTAATGTGTAATTCGAGCACAAAGTATTGTTTCGGAACTCGAGAAACTTTTTTCACTCGCCTTCAGCTTGTGAAAAAAAACTGTTTCTCTCGGTGCAGAAATCTCCCACTTTTCGCTCTAGTTACACAAATAGCTATTTCCATCAAAAACACGATATATATTTGGAAATATATTATTTGAAACGCATTACAAAAAATTAATGAGAAGAATGAGCTTGCTTCTTTTACATAGTTCCTCAATGTTCAGCTCAAGTTTTGTTTGGTACAACCTTAAATCGTCTCCAACATCAACAAGGACATTTCTGTACTTACTTTTTAAATAAATGCCAATTATGAGGTTCTGGGTGAATCTATAAAAAAATGTGGCTTATCTATTGATAGGTAATTTCATACCTAGGTGCAATTTCAGATGGCCTTATTGGGGACAACTCTATAATTGAAGTGAAATGTCTAGAGTCTTGTAATAAAAACCACAACTTCTTCTATCAAGTTCAGTGACAGTTACACATAACAAAGAGAGATAAATGTTTGTTTGCTTTATGGACACCTCACGGCATCATAATTGAGACTATATGGAAATAAGGGTTTCCTGATTATATAGTGAATGCACTCCAAAAAGGAAACAAGAAAAAAATACACCACATCATTAAATTACATTCTGTCATCATTTAATTTTTTTCCAATATGATTTTACTTTTTATTGTGAGTACCTTTTAGCTTGCTTCCATTGAGAGCAACGACGTAGCCAGGGGGGGGGATGGAACCCAGGCCCCCCCCCCCGAAATTTCAGAAATAAAAAATTCTCAAATAAATAATAGATAACGACTTGTTAAAGCCGAAGGGTTCTATCTGTTTTGTAGTATTATAACGAACAGAATACAGAAACCCTGTTTGTGTAATAGAATATAGCTACAGTTATAGTCAGATTAATGCATTTTTAAAATTTATCCTCAATATTTACTCATATAGAAACTTGTTAGGTGCTCAAATGGATAATTTTGATTTAAAATGAGCTACGAAATCGAATAAAACATGTTAGAAAACTGTGACTACAATAATTATTTATTACATTGAATAAAACGCAATTTTTCAAGTTTGAAATGGATTAACTTTGTTAATTGTTGATAAATCACCTTTTTGAATAAACTCATCTTGTAGAAAATTTAGTTTTGAAGTTGAAATGCAGTATAAACCACTAGCCTGAACTCACCCAAAGTTCATAAAATTGGGTTTTTATAAATGAAAACACACAAATAAATGCAAGTTCTATGCAAGCGTGTAAAATCAGTATGCTATGATAAAAAATTCCAATTTCATGAACTTTGGGTTGGGTGCGTTTTAGGCTAATGACATAAATTATATGAAACTTATAATAATTAGTATTAATTTTGAGATTCAGTACATAAGTTAAGTATGGTTAGTTCCAATTCAAGGGTTTTGACTCAAAATAGTCACAGATATCGGTATATCAAGCTTTATCATTTCAAGCCTGGCCACCTAGGTTCTTGGGTAGTAATTTTTCAAAAATTTCTTTTGAACTTTAGAGCCCAACAAGTTGTCTAGATTAGCTTTTTACACCACTAAATTTAAAAAAATCCGGACCCTCCTATAACCCAGACCCCCCCTTGGTGATCCCCCCCCCACGAAATCTGATCCTGACTAAGCCACTGCCCAGACCCCCCCCCCGTGGTGAGCCCCCCCCCCCCACGAAATCCAATCCTGGCTACGCCATTGAGAGATTAGAGTCTTGGTATCCAAGAAATGAAATGCATTTTGAACTAGTACCATACTTCATTTTACTTGATTATTCTATTTTTCCAGCTGTTTCATTATTATACTATAAACAAACTAAATCTTATTTAGATTGGGCGATTCTAAGTCTCTTGTCTGTTTATAATATTCTGATACAATTTTTTATTATATCATGAATTAATCTATTTTAAAGAAAATAATTCACGCTCATTTTTCATTATTGTTGAATATTATAGCACTTTTATTGAAAGTCACCATTCAAATATTATAACTGCAAGCGTAATTTATTCAAGTCTATCTTGGAATTGTAAGTGATGGTACTGATACTAGTGATCATGACCCACTGGTTGGGAATCATAAACACAGCTTATTTTATTCTCTACATAAAGGCGAAAACGAAGAAGGGAGACCAAAGCTGTGAGTAAGTGAGAAGAGTTGAGACTGTAGGAGAGGAGTGTAGTATGGTAAGGCGGAGTGGTGGGGAAAAGACTGTAGTTTTCAGAACGGCACGGTTGCTGTCCCGTTCTCCACCTCTCGCCTACCGACTATGGCTCTGACTCTACTGAGGTCGATTACAAGAATCGGACTCCACCACCGAGTTTTGCCAAAGGTATTAAGAGGCCTTAATACCTTTGGAAAAAACACTAAAATAAGCACTTTGTAGTTTTCTGTTTCGGACGCTATTTTTGAAGCTAGAGATACGTGAATGGTGTCAAATTGTAGATAAATATTGCTAGAATGGTCGTATAACCTCGGAATTTTAATATCACTTACCATTTTTTTATAATTACATGTCGAAGTTGATCAAAGTTTAACGGTTCATAGGGCTGTAATAAAGTTAAAAATTCGAAATTCGGAGGTTATGCGACCATTCTTTAGATCTTTCTGCACAATTTGGTACCATTTTCATCTTTATTGGATTGAAAATAGCGACCGAAACAGAAAACTACGAAGTGCTGTTTTTGACTCTAGAGGAGACTCTTCATTGCAAGACCTAATGCTGCTACTAACCATTCCATCGAAAACCGAGTATTACACTCACACACTGCCTTGCCGGCCGTTGCATAAACACACGCAAGCGCATGCACGCATGTAGGCGCCAGACAATGTTATCTTGGCAATTATTTCCTTATTGTCATTATAATAACAGTGAGACAGAAATATTAGTTGGATATTCACTCTACAGCTGCAAAGTTTAGGTTCGTTCGGTTGAGGTAGAGTAGGCTCTTACATTTTCGAACAGTGCATCATACTTTGAAATATTTTATTCAAAATTATATTTTTTGTGTAACGTCGTTGAGCTGATTCTGCAGACGTTCTTGGGAGAAAAGCTTACCAACCCATTTTTTTATGTTTTAGTAGTTACTCAAAATGTTCAACGTAGTTGACATCTTTGAGAAATTCTCTCCTCTGATTGATAAAGCTTTTTGATTTGAATATGATTATCTATTATAATTTTCCAAAAAATTACCTCTTTGGGAGTAAAGGGCAGGGGAAATGGGATTTTTTAATTTTGTCAAAATAATGTTTTTGGTGGCAATTTCAAGGACTCTCTATTAGAAGCAAGAGACAGTTTTATTTGACAAAAGTTGTAACTAAAAAAAAAAATGGGATAGGAGCAGGCTGCTTGAATAATTTTTAAACGTTGATCACAGTTTGCAAAGTCCTCCCTTTTGGAGAGGGACAGGCAAAACTGTGATTAGACCAAAATATGGAGCTCTAAAATTATATTGAAAAACTTTATTATCAATAAATTCCATTTTCTATCCTCGAATGTGACAGTGTTGCTGATGGTGGAAAATAATTTCAACCAATTTGTTGAGTGGATGGCCTAGATAAAAGGAAACAAAAAGTTTACAACTTCGACATACCATAATGCTTTGCATAATTTATTTTTGGAGCAAATGAACAATAAAAAGAATTGACTACAGAGTATTCTAAAGTTTTTTAAAAATCATCCCTTTTTTGTGTTTGAGGTGATGAAATTCAAGTAGGCGAAATTGTAATTTGTGGAATTTGGAATTGTTGAACAACTTTTAAATATTTTGATAATTGGATATAGTAGTGTACATGGAAGCATTACAAAAATTTTAATAGGCTTCGTCAGAGGTTCTCAATCTTTTTCAAAGACTGCACCCCTTTATGAAAAATTAAAATTTTGCGTACCCCCTAGTTATCGTGTGCCGGGGAGGGGTTTGTTGAGGTTCGTTGAGTTCCTCAATGTTCAGCTCAAGTTTTGTTAGGTACAACTTCAAATCGTCCTCAACATTAACCTTGTTTCTGTACTTACTTTTAAATATATTGAGCTCGACAACCCTCTTTAACATAGGTATGTAGTCAAAAAAGCCCAATAATAATCTTTTCCTACAGTGACCAGAAAAAGTGCCTATTTTTGCACTAACTGTAGCACGCAAAATAGTCTATTCCTGCACCAGTGCAGGAAAGTAAATTCCAGTGCGCGAAAGTACTTTTCCGCACTCCAGATTTGCAACCTAACAATATAAAATAGTGAGCATGTAATACGCAGGTTCCCTATTCAGCATTCAAAAATAGGTTGGCTACTCTGCTTCAGCCATGCAAAAAGTCAGCGCACAGTCAGCTGTAGCCTAGTTGTCAAAATCGATTTAATTCGAAGATAGGCTATGTGAGGCTATGCATGTCCTGTTTTGTTTGTTTAAATTACTTTATACATTACTGAAGGAAAATTTAATGTGTAATTCGAGCACAAAGTATTGTTTCTGAACTCGAGAAACTTTTTTCACTCGCCTTTGGCTTGTGAAAAAAAGTGTTTCTCTCGGTGCAGAAATCTCTCACTTTTCGCTCTAGTTACACAAATATCTATTTCCATCAAAAGCACAATATATCAGTGGCGGATTTATGGGGGGGGGGGGGCTTTCGGGCTGAAGCCCCCCCAAAACCTCCAAAAGGTTTATGTTACATTACTGTATAATGTCTTAGTTTCCATTTACATTACCTGCAACAAATCAACTCAGTGTTTAGATTTTTGTACTTGCTGAATAGAAACAGTACTTTCTGAATAGAAAAAGTAGTGCAACATAAAATTGCAGTAATTGAATCACGACAGTACCAATTTTCTTTTAATGAAAAGTAATGACGAACTACATTAACATATCAACCAATGTTTTTTTTTTTAATTCTATCACAGTGGTCGGCAAACCAGTGATCACCAGCTACTGATATATGTTATATTGTGTAAAAATTCCAGATACAATGCTTGCATTGGGTTTACTTATATATAATATGGATCGAATAACATTTTAACTGATTTCTCAAAGAGAAAAATTTTTTTTGGGAGTAACTTTCAGATCCCATATTTCTATAAGAGGAAAACTAATTGTCAGATAAAAACTTTAGAAAAACATCTCTTTTTACAGTGTGGAGTTCACACAAAGTTTATCTATTAAAACTAGATGAAACATTAGTTAATTGAAAATTTTGTAATTAATTAAAGCTCCCACATTGATTTTCATTCTTAAACATTGAATAATATGACTGTGATATCGGAATAATACTATATTCCTTGACAAACTGCTGAACACACCAGATTCACCCATAATTCAATCAAAATTTTCCAATCTAATTTAAATTTAAATTAATTTTATCGCTGGTACGGTTCAAAGCACTAGTAAAGCTATTTTTTATTTCCAAATTTTTTCAAAAAGTTATAGTTCAGGTATGATTGATCATGAAAAATTCAAAAGCTTTCACAATACTACTTGCACCTCTACTACCCCCCCCCCCCCCCCCCCACCATCATCAATAGCTACCAGCCACCCCCAAAAAAATTTCTGGATCCGCCACTGCAATATATATTTGGAAATATATTATTTGAAACCACGGTAAGTAGAAGTTGATCTACTTCTATCTTCTTCTACTTACTGTGTTTCAAATGCATTACAAAAAATTAATGAGAAGAATGAACTTGCTTCTTTTACGTAGCTCCTCAATGTTCAGCTCAAGTTTTGTTAGGTACAACCTTAAATCGTCTCCAACATCAACAAGTACATTTCGATTTCTGTACTTACTTTTTAAATAAATGCCATCATGAAGATGGATGAGGTTCTGGGAGAATCTATTAAAAAAATGTGGCTCATCTATTGATAGGTAATTTCATGCCTAGGTGCAACTCCAGATGGCCTTATTGGGGACAACTCTATAATTGAAGTGAAAGTCTTGTAAAAATGTTACTCCTGAGGATGCCATCAAATCCAAAAAAATCCCTTTCCTCAACTCAGTGGGAGATAGATTTGAAGTAAATATAGTAAATGCACTCCAAAAAGGAAACAAGAAAAAAATACTCCGCATCATTAAATTACATTCTGTCATCATTTAATTTTTTTCCAATATGATTTTACTTTTTATTGTGAGTACCACTTTAGCTTGCTTCCATTGAGAGATTAGAGTCTTAGTATCCAAGAAATAAAATGCATTTTGAACTTGGCTACCGTACTTCATTTTACTTGATTATTCTATTTTTTCAGCTGGTTCATTATTTTACTATAAACAAACTAAATCTTATTTAGATTGGGCGATTCTAAGTCTCTTGTCTGTTTATAATATTCCGATACAATTTTTTATTATCATATCATGAATTGATCTATTTTAAAGAAAATAATTCATGCTCATTTTTCATTATTGTTGAATATTATAGCACTTTTATTGAAAGTCATCATTCAAATATGATAACTGCAAGCGTAATTTATTCAAGTCTTTCTTGTAATAATTTTATTGTAAGTGATGGTTCTAATACTAGTGATCACATCCCAACGGTTGGGAATCATAAACACAGCTTATTTTATTTTGTACGTAAAGACGAAAACGAAGAAGAGAGACCGAAGCTGTGAGTAAGTGAGAAGAGTTGAGACTGTAGGAGAGGAGTGTAGTATGGCAAGGCGGAGTGGTGGGGGAAAGACTGTAGTTTTCAGAACGGCACGGTTGCTGCCCCGTTCCCCACCTCTCGCCTACGGACTATGACTCTGACTCTACTGAGGTCGATTACAAGAATCGGACTCCACCACCGAGTTTTGCCAAAGGTATTAAGGCCTCTTTTAAGGAGTATAAGACAAGTTAGATCAACAATTATATGCATACAATGTTACCAATCTTATACACTAGTTAGTTAATTACTATATCAATTAGTTGAGGTGAGGCTTCATTTTGATGTGAAAGGAACTCTTTCTATAGGAACACTATAAAAAGCTTTATTGATTAAATATTTTTCAATCATTTTTATATCTTCAAGACTCTTCAAAACCTGTGGTAGCATCTCGTAAGAGTTTCCTACCAATATAACTAGGTTTTTGTTGCAATATTTATTGGTTTGTTGAATTGTTTATTTCTGTATTTTACAAAAGTGCAGGCACACCTCAGGTTGATTACAAATTATGACATTGAAGTCAGTGAAACATTTTACAAATATGTATACATACATGTATCCTTCCACTGAATAGGCCTACTGAATTTCAATGGGAATCTCATTCAAAGAAAAAGCACCATGCTATGTATGTTCAACTTGCTAGAGTACGGTAATCCCATGACTACAGTAAGTAATTAGTAGATATTGTAAAAAAAATATTTGATAAAATGCTTAAATTTCATGCTAGGAGAGAAATTCAAGTTGCTGAGTACGGTACTCAGGAAAAGAAGCAGAATGGCATACAATTGAAAAAAATCAAATGTCTCAAATTTCATGTTTTTTTTTTAGTACTAGCTGGCCCTACGCGCATTGCTGCGTTCTCATAAAAATTCTCCTTGATTTTATTATTCGCCACCTCCCGCTGAGGTTACATTTCAAATTTCTAGCTGCATTGGTTAACAGATGTCATCAACCTGGCATAATTACATTTCATCATACCCAGTTGTATGTTTCCTACATATAGCAAGGCTCCGACTGCACGGTAGCAAAGTCTTTTGCTGTTCAAAGACAGCATAAATAACGCTGCTAAGGGGCCTGCCATATGATTAAAAACTGTTGACTTCTATCAGCTGTTCCTTTAAGCTGTTTGGCCGGCAAGTTCAGTAGGTTAGGTCTATAAAATGGATTAATTAATAATAATTATTAGCTCCCCTACTAAAATGTATGGTCAGAAACCATCCCCACAACATATTCACACAACATATTCCCAAAGTTTCATGCCGATCTGTCAAGTAGTTTTGAAGTCTATAGGGAACATACATACATACAGACAGACATTCATTTTTATATATTTAGATTATAGTGGAGAAAAAGATCAAAGACAAATCACATATCTCTGTGGCGCATAATTTCTGTAAGGCAGTGCTTACTCATTGCACAGTCTGACCAAACCAAGGTCAAGACTGGTTTGCAGCCATGTTCACTAGAGTGTAGGGGTTTTTAAAAATTACATCGATAACCTAATAACATTAGTTTTCATGCTAGGAGAGAAATTCAAGTTGCTGAGTACTCAGAAAAGAAGCAGAATGGCATACAATTGAAAAAATCAAATGTCTCAAATTTCATGTTTTTTTTTTAGTTTTATAGTGGAGAAAAAGATCAAAGACAAATCACATATCTCTGTGGCGCATAACTTCTGTACGGCAGTGCTTACACATTGCACAATCTGACCAAACCAAGGTAAAGACTGTGGTTTGCAGTCATGTTCACTAGAGTGTAGGGGTTTTTAAAAATTACATCGATAGCCTAATAACATTAGTTTACTTGCAACAAGGAACAACAAAAAAGAACAACATTAATGAACCATTTGTCCCTTGAATTAAGCTATGCTTACGTAGCGTGTGTTCAAAACAAGTATCACATTTACAGGATTTCTCTGTAAAAATAGAATAGTGAGCATGCTTTTTAAAATTCAAATAAATATTATTATGTAAGGAAACAACCTTGAAGTGACTGCGCTACATTTTAATTTTCCCGCTTCCATATTGGGCATGTTATCCAATATTGTTCCTACTGTGTTTTGAAGTTTTTACTTTTAGAAAAATGCATTGGTCAATGTAAATAAATGATGATGAGTTTATTTAAAACAATTACGTGATCGGTTTGAGATTATTTCTTAGTAAAAACCTTCATTCCATTTAACATTTAAGTATTTGGTTTTGTGTCGTTGGCAGACGTGGGTGCAGAATCAGCCAAACCATCATTGGACTGCAGAACGTTCAATCTTTTGCTGTTGTGTTTGTACGAGGAGTGAGTGTGGTTGTTGTTGGTTTCGCAGCACTTGTTATTGAAGTAATTCCGTAGTTATCAATTTGGCAGTTTGATTTTTGTAACAAATCGATTCATTAAACTGATTAAGTGGTTTTTGAATCATTTGGCTATTGCAATATATTTTAGACTAATTTCATTTAATTTCGGTAGATACCGGTACTACGCAGTAGCATTTATGAATTATAGTGAATTTTCTCTATGAGAAGTTGTTATTTTTCTATTTAGAATAGAACTTTTATAGCGTTTGATATAATAATGTCTGCATCTCCGGTAGCAAGACAGGCAACGCAAAGCCAGACCATTCCTTCCAGGAGGGTACTAATAAATGACCCTTCTCAACTTCCAGTAGATTATTCGTCAACGCCTGGCGGAACCTTGTATTCAACAACACCAGGAGGTGAGTAATAATTCTCAATATATAGTGATATTATGGGTGAGAATATACTCAAGATATTTGGCATGTTAGGTAACCAACTATCCTGCTTTTTATAAACGTTGCGTGACAACTACGTAATAACTCATTTTTCTCTGAAAACTGTTTCTTTACAAGTTCACAGTAGAAAATAGTCAGGTGAGTAAGAGGAATTTTATAATTAATTTATTAGAACATCATACTCATTACAGGGTTTTATATATGTTGAGTTATCCCAAAAACTTTGTTTACTAATACGATCGTCATGAATTATATTATGACCTTGAAATTTATGAACACGAGGGATTCTGAAAGTGAATGCTATTTTTATGTGTTTGAAATAACTTTGAACTATTACTATTACGCTATTTTTGAGTTCACAAGACAGGTAGCAACTCAAATGCTCCTTTTTAATGTATAGAAAATACTATATGAATAGTTATACGGAAATGTATAGAGGTCTAGAAATATGACTACAATATTGAACAACATACAATCCTTTGTATTCAATCATACAGTCTTGACACGGTCTATCCAGGAAGTCCTGGTCAACGATTAAGATTTGGATATTTACGCTGCAATACTTGAATAAATTAATAATTTACGTAGTACTAAACTTTGATACAATTTATTAAGTAGGCCTCTGTTATAGGTACTAAACTCATAAGATTTAACTAGCCTATCACTATGGATATAAGTTAACCCTTTAGCTTAATTGAAGTTCTTTTCTTGAAAAAAAAAACGCGATAAAAATTTAGCTAACTCAGATTTTGTGGTTTTTAGAATAGTTTTTATTGATTGGCTCACCTACTCAAAAGTGAGGTTAGTGCTGTTGTTTGTTCTCAACAAATTAATAATAGTGCATTTTTTGGCACACCTCATTAATTTATTAGAAACAATAGCTTGATGAGCATCATTAAAAAATAATTATGTAAGGTGAATGTACCAATTAATGGCCCCTGCACTTCTAACGTAAAAAATAATTGCCTGCTTCAAGTTTTCAGCAAAAGATCACTTATTTTGTCTTGTCTAATGTAATATTAGATTTTTTCGGAGGATGAAGCCCACACAGGTCTGAGACCTGTACGTGGGTAATGAATTGGATGATGGTGATTTATGAGTTGGACCTACAGTTTTAGGTGGGCTCCGAACCACAGGGAAGTGATCTAACAGCAGAGAACAGTCTTTTTTGCTGGCCAATCCAATCGGTCACACTTACAAAGAGCGCCCAGGAGTATCGTAGCTTATCTCTGATTAAAAATCAATGAGAAATTACGAATTTTTAAGGTTAGAAATGATAGCGGTCGGTAGCCTAATGTGTACTTACCTTATTAAATACCTTACCTTATTAATTAAGTACTTACTTACCTTATTAAACAAATTTTGTTCGTTTTTGCCGCTGAGCAGATTAGGTTAAAGTAACATTTCAATACCAAACCACTTGAAGTAGATTTTGAATAAAAGTGTCCATTTGAAAAATTTATTAGAGATAGCACAATATCAGTTAAATCTAAAGTTATTTTTATTATTAAAAGTTTGAGCGAAGTTCATCTATCCTCAACAATGTTATATAGCCTAGCCTGCATCCGCACTTCAACTCATTTTAAGCATGATTTAAGGGAATTCGAAATTATTCACGTTGTAATGTGATACATAAATACATAACTCATTCATCACATGATGAAAATTAACACAAATTTTTAATGTTTTTGTGTTTTAATGCCAGTTATTAGTAAGGAAGCTAGCACATTGAAGCATATATCCAATACTCGAGGATAATCATCACCACAAAATCAAACACATGTTGTGTAATGGTAGTATTCACGATGCACCAATCTGTCATACACCATTCTACAGCATGATGTGTTTGATTTAGCGATGATGATTATCCTCAAGTATTGGATGCTGTGCTAGCTTCCTTACTGATAGCTGGCATTAAAACACAAAAAAAAACATGAATTTCTGTTAATTTTCATCGTCTAATGAATGGGTTATGTTTTCATGTGAAGTTACTATTACAACGTAAATAATTTCGAATTTCCTTTGCTTAGAATCATGCTGAAACCCTTTGTCTTTTGAACATTGACAACTTCTTATGGAAATCTATGATTAAAATATTCAATCCATGGACCTTCTAATTGCTGGTTAGGCTTTAGGAGTGGTCCATGGTTGGTTTTCCGGTGCTGACTATATTTTGGGGTATTTTTGGTGATTTTTAGCGTTAAAAGGAAACTCGACATTTATGATGCATATATTTTTTAGCAATTATTATTATAACGTCTACCAAAACAACTCCAAGCTAGTCCAGCTTGTTTATGTTAACTCATTAAATGTAAATATTTTATACTCATGTATTAACTTTATAGTACAGCTTTCCCATCTACACTTCTAAAATCTCCGCGTGTCATGTCTCAATTTTTTCACAATAGAAATTCCTAGATATTAAACACTTTGAAGTCGATGAAGAACTTTTTTGTGTGTTGTTGCTGAGGCAACTCGACCCAAATAGTGTTTCAAACAGAAGTTCGCGTGTGTTTGTGTGATTGGCACTTGTACAAAGTTAAACAATTGGAACAAACGTGAGTGATTGACTGCTGTGTCATGTTTTCGTAATCACTTACAATCTTATCTTCGATACACTAACGCCCGTTTTTATCTCATCTTCAAGATTCAATATGTATTTTTATCATAATTACTGATATTGGTTCCGTCATCGTTTCATTTTATTAATTTCCAATATAATTTTCTTGTATGATGAAAGATGGCAGTTACAAATGTCATGCGCATCTCGCTTTTCTTCCAATCTGTGTGTAGCCTATAAATGCTGTTTAGCAAAGTGGGTTAATGCTAACACGATTCTTGAATTTTTGAAAGTAAAGTACAGTATTTGAAATTTTTCCATCAATAAATTATCCTCTGAAATATTGGCGCTTAAACGTGTTCTTTTTTTTCAGGAACAAGAATTGTCTATGAACGAGCAACGTTGATGCATTTGAAAAACTCCCCACTGGCTAGAACACCACCTAAGAACTTGCCAAGCATCCCTGACTTTTTGCTGAAAGGTGACATTGTACATGATGCCAAAGAAAATGCTAATATTATTTGTAGTCCATTGAAGAAAGGTGAGTTGTCTACAGAATTTATATCTCCACTTGATATTACAGGATTATTAATTTATTGTTATTTTTGATTAACTTCATCCGGATTGAAAACAGTTTCAGTAAACAAAACCAATGTACGTAATAACTTTCCGATTTTCTTTTGATACTACTAATCATACCGAAGACCTTCGCGGTAGGTCTGGTGACCATTAGCCACAAATTATGGATATCAATGAACGCTATGCAACACAAAAGTATTCAGCCAGTGCCAGGGAAAAACACTCACAATTTGTCTTTTCTGTGTAGTAGTGGCGTCCATTTATGCCAGTATAATTTTATATGTACAGGGTCTATCCCAAAAGTTCCAGTAATGATTATTTTCCATTGCCCCAGTGCGCTTGTGCATCACCGCTCCCGGCAGGAAGTGTGGTTGGGGGTCTCAGCAAAAGCGAGTCATGTTGCTCAGTCGCCTGCGGGCTGTGGTTGTGGCAGTTCATTTGACTGTAGTTCAAATGAAGTGCGTTTTTCAACTACATCAAAAATAGTTGGAATAGTGATTGTGCAGAATGTAGAGCAACGGTATGCGATTAAATATTGTGTTTAACTGTGCAAGAATGGTGCAGATACGTTTGCGATGTTTCAGGAAGCCTACGCAGGGTGTCTACTGGTCGGGAAAAGGTCGGGAATTTTAAGAGGTCGGGAAAAACCGGGAAAAGGTCGGGAATTTTGAAATTTTTTTTTAATTTGGAAAAATGAGAAAATTGATTGTAACACGCATTTTGACATAGGCTACACTTGTTTCGAGCGCATAATTAAATTGGCTAACAAGGAAACACAAGAATAATTCGATGTGTAGCTGGGAACAATTAGTCAATAGTTTTCTGCAATAAAATAATCAAATGCCGTTTTGTACATAGTGTGTGTTTTGCTATTGTACTGTGATTCTCCAGGTATTAATGGTAAGTTCAATTTATTTGACCTTATATATTTTTCTCCAAGGCTGTAAAAACTTGAATTGGTAATCTAAACAAGAAAACACATTTTTGCAAGCAACTGGTCAGTCTCAAGCTGTCTTTGATTTTTCTAAACATGAATATGATTACAAAGCCAACTATGCCTTTTTTTAATATAAGTAAACCTCAAATTGTGTGAAATATGCCTTTACCACCTTTGATTACTGCAATTATTTCAGATGATAATGATGAAAGCTTACCAAAGAGACTTATAGAAAGCGCTCAGAACTCCCTGGGTTTAAAAATAATGTTTTAAACGATTTTCTCAAGTACAAGGTCTAAGTAATTCCACAAATTAAGCTTGCTCAAAGATAAATGCCTAATTAGAATGGTCTATCTAGCATATGCACAATCAATCTCTCAATATGGCATTAGAGTATGGGGTGGTGCATTTAATACGCATATCAATAAAATAAATATAATTCAAAAAAGTATTTTAAAAGCAGCTTTGGGAGTGGACAGACGTTACCCTAGTCACAGACTTTTGTGGAATTTTGAGTTATGTCAGACAGGTGTATGTGAGAAATCGTATCAAATACATCAGCAAGCATAGAATTCTCTTCACCCCGCATCAAACTAATTAATGTAAGTAATTAGTAATTACTAATTACACTTTCCGATCTGCATCAAGATATCTTACTCCTAGAGCAAATTTGACAATATGCAGAAGACAATTTAATTACACATCGAACAAACTGATTAATATTATTCCTGATCGTTTTATAGCAACCAAACCCACAAAATAACTTGAAATAAAAATTGAAAATTGGATCAAAACCGAAAATGCTACAGCTGAAATCCTTTAGTTTTGATGTTTTCCTTTGTTACTTATGCACTGCTTAAAAGTTGTTACCTCTCAAATTCTATACTTTAATAAATTGTTTCAAACTCTTTCTCTTTTGAATTCTTCAATACTTTAGAAAAAGTTAATCATTGAATTATTCTATTTCATTACTACATACTTGAATTATTTTATTACTATATTAATTTTATTATAATAATTAACTCTTGTCAACCAAACTAAGAGCTTTAATCAAATCAAAATTCGTGTACATCACATAACAGAATAGGCCTACTGAAATAAGGCTAATAACATGTAAACTGTTTATTATTATAGCTTGTCTCCATAGAGACCGATTGGTCATGTGATATTTATCATATCATTCTTCCCCGCTAATTATGAAGTCTTGGGGGCAAGATGGCGGAGGGATACTGTTGATTCTTGTCCATCAACATGACGTATGTGGGCATACTCTGGATTAGCTTCGATCAATTGAACTTCTTCAACTAATGCGTCTTGTTTCGAATTCCGAACTGTTTTTTAAGCCATACTGTTCCTGGGTTGGTCAACCAAGATGGTAGGGATGGTCCATTCATTGAGGTTCTCGTATGTAAGAACATGCGCTTGTGAGGAGTGCAATTCGTCGTTGTACAGAGAAGAGACCGAATAGAGTGAAGAACATCGGGTACTACTTCTTCCCATTTTTTAGAATCCAATCCTCGTGATTTCAGGGCTAGTGTTACAGCTTTCCATATGACCTCATTGTATCGCTCTACCTGCCCATTCCCTTTTTGATTGTATGGTGTTGATCTGCTTGTTGCTATGCCTTTGGAGAGGAGAAAACTTTTCAATTCAGCAGACATAAATGTTGATCCTCTGTCTGAGTGGATGTACGATGGAACACCAAACATTGAAATCAATGAGATGAGGCATTTTATCACTGTTCGTGTTGTCATGTCTGGGCAAGGAAATTTGAAAGGGAATCTTGAATACTCATCAATCATAACTAATATATATTTATTCCTTGTTGTTGACTGTAGTGGTCCCTTAAAATCCATATTGATTCGCTCAAATGGTTTGGTGGCCTTGATTAGAGTCCCTTCCATTTTCATGTATCTTGGTTTCACTTCAGAGCAAATTTTGCAATTTAAGCAGGTCTTTCTTACATCATCTACTGTGAATGGGAGATTTTTCATCTTCACCCAGTGGTAAAGGCGAGTGACACCTGGGTGACATAGTTCTTCGTGGTATTTTTCTAGACTTGACCTTGATGTTGAACAACCAGCAGCTACACAAACCCTAGATAGTGCATCTGCTGGTGCGTTTTCTTTCCCGGGTCTGTAAACAATGGTAAACTTGTACTCGGATAATGCGAGTTGCCACCGTTGTATTTTTTTTATTTTTTATTTTCTGGCTGTGCTTAATATCAAACATGAATGCTACCAATCGTTGGTCAGTGATCAGTGTAAATTGATGTCGCAGTAAATAGTGTCTCCATTTTCATATTGACTCTACTATTGCATATGCTTCTTTCTCAACGGATGAGTGTTTCCTTTCTTTTGAGGACAACATTCGTGAGAAGAAGGCTACCGGGCGGGAGTTCTGAGACAGAGTTGCACCAATAGCAAAATCTGATACATCTGTTTCGATTGTGAACGAGGTATTTTCATCAACAAAGTCTAGTGCTGCTGAAGCAACTTCATCCTTCAATGATTTTAAGATATCCAAGTGTTCTTGTGGTAGAGGAAATGTTTGTGAGTGGACAATAGGGTGAATCTTTTGTGAAAAATTGTTAATCCATTGTGAATAATGGGCCAGTAATCCCATAAGTTGTTTCAATTCTTTTGTATTCTGTGGTGGAGGAAAATTTATGAGAGGTGAAAGGCGTTCTGGATCGGGTTTGATTTCGCCTTGTTTAATTTCATAACCAAGGAATTTCAGGAAATTCTTCGAAAATTTACATTTCTCTTTGTTTAAGGTCAATCCATATGATTCAACTACGCGTTGGAAGTTCTTCAGATTTGTGTCATGTTCTTCTTGGCTATAGCCACAAATGACAACATCGTCCAAATACGCATAACAGTCTTTCAAATTTTCTTTTTGTATGAGATTATCTATGGTGTGTTGGAAGACTGATACTCCATTGGTGACTCCGAATGGAATTCGTTTGAATTGGTAAAGTTTTCGGTTTACTTCAAAAGCTGTATAATGACGTTCGTCTTGAAGAATTGGTATCTGCTGATAAGCTGACTTGAAGTCTACTGTACTAAAAACTTTATATTTGGCAACAGTGTTGACTAGGTCTTCAATCAAAGGAAGAGGGTAGGCATTCAAATTTGTAAATTTATTTATTGTCTGTGAGTAATCTATGACCATTCGTTTCTTTCCATTATTAGAGACGATGAATGGTTGTGCACGCCAACTAGAGTTACTTTCCTCGATTATTCCTTCTCCAAGGAGGCGTTCGACTTCATTTTTCATAAACATGTGGTCATCGTGTGGATGTCTCCTTGATCAGGTGGCTATTGGGCAACAATCTGGAGTTAAGTCATTGAAGAGGGAGCATGGATTTAAAGACGCTTGCGCCAATGAGCAATTCTTTGTAGGAATATCAACTCGGTTACTATCAATCACAAGAGGTTGTTCATCACCTCCAAGTTCTAGACTTATTGTTTTGTGATGTTTCAAAAAATTATGACCAAGAATCACATTGCAACAACAATCTTTCAATACTAATAGTTGAACATTACTGTATTCCTTCCCTTCAAATGTAATATTGCCATACACACATGTTTTTGTAACCATTGCATGTTGAACAGATGCAAATTTTATAAGACTTGAATTCGGTTTAGTTTGAAAATTATATCTTTTCATAAAGCTTTCATCTATAAAGCTTGCAACGCTACCTGTATCGATAAGAGCTTGTGTTTTGATACCATTAAGTGTAACAGTTATGATAGCTCTGGACAAGTCACCTGTTATGCCAGCTGCAATTATTGTAGATGCAGTGAGTTCTTTAGGTTTCCTACTTTTACATACATTGGAAAAGTGTCCAACTCGAAAACATTTATAACACAGTTTTTCAATTGCAGGACAGACTTGCAGATTTTTATGTCTTTTGTAGCCACAACGTTGACAGGTAGCAGGAATACCTTTTGTTTCCGGTCGTTTCTGTGCGACTGCATTCAAGTGAGAGCTTGGAATTTCATCAATATTATCCTCGGTTATAGAGTTTATGTGGATGGAGGCATTTTTAAAAGAATTTGCATAAGTTTTGGCAGTTTCAAGAATACGTGCTTGAGTAACTACTTCTTGTAGACTAATATTTCCTTGCTGAAAAAGTTTTTCTTGAATTTCAACTGAATATAATCCTGAAACGAAAGCTTCTCTTATGTGTTCGTTCTTGTTCACTTCTGCTGACACAGAAGTAAAGTTGCATTCTGAACTTAACCTTTTTGACTCAAGGTAAAAATGATCAATCGACTCACCTTCTGACTGTTTTGCATGAGCTAGGCAGTAACGTGCGTAAACTTCGTTTTTAGGCTTGACAAACGTCTCTTCTAATTTCGAAATTGCTTCATCATAAGTCGAATAATCTTCAATCACTGAGTATAACTTTGGTGACACAAAATTTATCAGCATTCTCATTTTGTCTCTTGTAGTTGTCTCAAAGCCTTCCAACAGGTTTTCAAATGTAATTTTCCAATGTTTCCATTCTCTTTCTGCTGTAGGAGAATCTGGGTCAATCACTAGCTCTTTTGGCTTCAGCAATTTCTCGATGTGAGGATTAATTTCACTTCCTCCAGTATCTTCCATGACTACTGTTCTCCTCTTTTGTTTGGGCATCGTTTTTGATTTGATTAAATTGAAATAATAATTAACTCTTGTCAACCAAACTAAGAGCTTTAATCAAATCAAAATTCGTGTACATCACATAACAGAATAGGCCTACTGAAATAAGGCTAATAACATGTAAACTGTTTATTATTATAGCTTGTCTCCATAGAGACCGATTGGTCATGTGATATTCATCATATCAAATTATTAATAAACTAGAGATCAATAATTATTTTTAATTATATATAATTACTAACTACATTCGCTATGTACGAAGCTCTTATGTATATATATTTAAATAGTCTTTCTTCTTTCTTAAAATATCAAACAATTCTTTATTTTCTAGCTTACTCTTCTGTATCATTCTTACTAGATTTCAATATCTTTTATTTTCTTATTTTTTCTTTTATTTTGACTTCTTACGTTACTCTCATTAATTATTTTCATATATTACTGATTACTCATTGCCAGCGCTCAAACATTTGTTTTGCTGGCAACGCCAATATTAAGTTTAATTGCCTAGCTGTAAAAGCTTTTTCATTTTGTATAATTTTGTTTTTGATTGACAATAAAATCTTTCTTTCTTTCAAAAAAAGTAAAATTTAATGGCTTGAATTTCTAAACTGGCCTCTACGAATACAACAACATTGAACATGTTAGAACAACATTCCTTAACAACTTGCAATATGTGTGTAACTACTTGCTATTTTGATGGAGTCATCAGCCTGCATTGCCCCGAATTGGGTGATTTTTATTTAATTGGCAGGTCAATTCCCCCGATGGCATTTACATTTTTTTTTTTATATAATATTTTACTATTTTTTGTGTGAGAAAAGAAAGCAGATGAAATATTCCAATCATCTAATTATTAGTGACCTCTTGTATACGCAGTGGCGGATCCACGGGGGGGGGGGGGGGAATTTCCCATCCCAAACACAGAAGAAACAGAAAGGAAAGAAAAAGAAGAGGAAGGAAAAGAGACAAAGGTAGAAAAAATATGGGAAAAATAAGAATTCTTAATGATTGGAAATAATAAAAAACATTGAAGAAGTAGAAAAGAGATGACAATATGTAAAAGAATAGAAATTGGTAGGAGAGAGATGAAAATGGAAAAATACGAAAAAGGGTGAAAAGAGATAGAATAAGGATAAAATAAAAAATAGAAGAAAATGAAGGAGTTTTCAAAGTTGCTGACAAGGGAGGAAAATGAGACAGCAATGCCTAACCAACAATTGACTTTCTATTGCAAATTATTGTGTACCTCAGTACTTGGTCTAAAAATGATGCCAGTTCTGAAATGTTTTCCTGGATTCTGCAGCTTATGACTGAGGACTACCATGGCAGAAAAAGCAAACTCGTTTAATAAGCACTACTATACATTCACTCAGATAATCATCCTAGAGCGTAGATCCTGGATCCTCAAAAAATTTTTGGGAAATTTTGCCTGATTACAGAATAATTTTTCAATTGCGAATAAAATACGTAATTTTTCTTGTGAATTTCATTTTTCATTAACAGTTTGTGCCAGTGGCATAACTATGGGAAGGAATCAGGGGGATATTACCCCCAGACAAAAAAAATGGAATTTTTTAAGGCCATTGTGAAACAATTTTTGGCAAGAGTCAAAGAAGATGTCAGGAATCGCTAAAAATGTGGTTTTGTATAAATTGTTATTTTAAAAACTTTTTCACCGAGTACGCCTCAATTTTTTGGAAATAAATTTTAAAGTATCCTATGGTACTCTATGGTACCCCAATCAGGGGACCCCAGTGAGGGATCAACTATAGAAAAGTGGAAGCTTCAATTAATGTCCGATCTCCCATTGACATAATACAAGAACTAGATCAAATTTGCATTGACCCTTAACGTGTGTTGAAGTGTTAAGTTAGACGAATTAATGCCTAGAATCACTTGAAATGTGGCTTTAGAGATAATTTTTCAAAAATTTTCTCGGGGACTACCCCGAACCCCAGTTTTGGAATAAGTAGCCATGTATATTGCTTCAATTTATCGTTAGTGGTGTACTACTTCAAATTACTATTTTAATTATTGTACCGAGAGTCTAACTCTCCCAGCAACATCATTGGTCTGCCTCCACCCTGTAGTTATGCTACTGCTTTATGTGATGTAACGATACACATTAAAAGAAGGCTATTAAAATTTTTGTTTCATAATTTTTATACTTTCTAGAAACAAGCACCTCATAATGTAATTATTTTTCGAATATATCTCTGTTGTTTATTGAACAATAGTTTTATAGCAGACAGTAGACAGTCAAGAGTCCCACATTTTTGGACTAAGGATTTAGTCCAATGATTGATGATCAATGATTGTGTTATCTGGGTGAATGTAAAGCAGGGTTAAAAGGGGGTAATGGTTGTCCCTGGAAACAAGAACTCTGCCCAATGATAAGTTTAAAAAGAGGACGAAGGGGTTTTATGAATAATTCTTCTGTGTGAAATCTTCATATTCATATTATCTATTCATAAAGGGCCCTTACAATAGTAAAAATACTGTCAATGATATTGAAGGACCGATATTGACAATACTGGTTTGTGATACTTTTTTGAAAATGGCCCTTACACTTATCAATAATACTGTCAATAAAATTCGTCAGTATTTGTCATCGCGGATGATTTGTGAAGCTTTTGTTGACCTATTTCGTTAAGAATTAATTAGTTGATCAAAAATTAACAAATAATTAAGTATGAAAAATAAAGAAAAGGCTTGTTTGGCTTTAATACTATTTACTGACAATAATATTACTGATTATTATTAATATTTACTATTATTACTGACAATAATATTGATGTACACACAACTCGTCAATAACAGACGGTATTCCCGAACAAAACAACTATAGTCTGAGATTTTTTGATCTTCCACAACTGTAATGCCTTTTGAACCTGTATAACATGAATATCCATGCACAAGTGTGCCGATGTTTGGTATAAACCACTTTCAAAGTGTGTGTTGAAAAGATGATAATAATAAACGACACAACAGAGTATCCAAGGACTCAACAAATTAAATGATAATTAATATTATTTTCAATTGTGCTAATAGGCATATGCACCATTCAACCAAGGTGCATACTAACCTCTCTACTAACCTTGCCATTCAATGCTTCGGTTTTACAAACATTATGCTTCCCAATTCACAAAAAAATGCACATTGGCAGTTCTTGGGGAAAAGAGGTTTGTTTATTCTTGTTCAACAGATGTCATAATGTATCATGCATCAATATTTTATCTGTTTTTTTTTTTCAATTCAACGATTTTAGATGATGTTAGGAAGGATTTCAACACAATCAAAATTGAAAACATCAATGCTTGAAATGCAAAAAAATGAAGTTGTTAATTGGGCTGAACATCAGCCTTTGTAATTTTCAATGTTTTTATTTTCAAATGTAATAAGGATAATCATTAACAGCTGAATGTTTTGATTTTCACTAGCCAAAACTAACCTAGAGCCTATAATCTGTTTTATGTTATAATTATTTTTATATTCAACACGAAACTCCAAAATCAATAGTGATCTCACTTGGACTATGAGGAAGCTATATACCAAGTTTCAAGAGTCTTTAGAATCTTTCTTTCAAGTGCTAGGGCACGGACGGACGTACAATGGCACTATTTCAATGAGGCCCTGTCGGATCCTTAATAAACCGATACAACGGCAAGGTTAATAATCTTGATACAACAGAGTATTCAGTGACCTGACGAATTTATATGAAACAATTATTATCAGTTGTGCACCATTAAACCTTCTATGGTTTTTTAAACATCATGCTTTCCGATCCACAATAAATTTTCACATCGAAAGTTCTTACAATAACGTTTTGTTGCTTGTTCTTCTGATTCATAAATCTCAATCCTCAATATTTTCTCTATGTTTTTTTAAATTTAAAGTTTTGAAATTCAAGAAATGGTTTCATCACGATCGAAAATTTACGTTTTACAGCTCATGAGGCGAGACATGAGCTATGAAGATTGGATGCACAGTTGACTGTTAGGCAGGGCTCACACGTGCTACAATTATGCGATTGTAACCAGAACAATTATTTGACGGGCAACAGCCTCGCCAAAGCAATTATGAATCGCAGAGCTGTTGCCGACTTTTTTTTCTAATGCAAATACAAAATACTCCTTTCGCAGGACCTGCAAAACTTAGCGAATTTCTGTATTTTTTCAAATATTTATGAATATCTATAGGCTATATATTTTTTTAATTTCTGGAAAAAAACACGAAGCGTTCTGTACTCTAGGGACCCCAAAACAAGTTTATATCGAGGTTCAGGGTGAAAGTAGCACATCACGACCAACTGCAATATTCACATTTCAAGAAATTCGCTCAAACCCTCCCCCCACGAAATTAAAATAATTTGAAATTAAAAAAAACTAGCTCCATATTCGCTTTTATCACCAAAAAATACTGATAACTAATCACTTTTTTCATATTGCACAAATTAAAAAATTTTCGACGCCATTTTGAAAATGGCTGCTTTTCTCAAAAAGCACTGGTTTTTCGAGGTGGATGAGTTGAAATTCGGATTCAGCGCCTCAAAAACCATAAGGAACAGTCAAGAAAAAAAAAGATTAAAGTTTTTTCCTGAAACACTTTTTTAGCACCAAATAACTAACTCCATAGGGCAAGATACAGCTTTTGACAACAATGGTTTTTTCTTGATATCTTGAAAATTTGTTGAGCTAGAAGGCAGTGCAATACCTTAAAATTTTTGACTCCATGAGCTCTATCTTAAAGTCTAACAATAGAACTAAAATTTTCAAATACAACCCTTTTTTTCTTGAAAACCCCTAATTTTGGCGGGAAAATACCCCCGAAAAGGGGGTTAACCTTTTTGGATTTTCCTGGCTAACGAACTTGTCCAAGCTATTCACAAGAGGAAAGTGTATACCAAATTTGGTGGAAATCGGACATCTCCTTCAAAAGTTATCGTGCTATCAGACACATAGATATATATATATATATATATATATATATATATATATATATATATATATATATAGATATATATATATCTACATATATAACATTTTGTGCCACTATGATTTTTGTACTCTGGGGGCTCCAAAACAAATTTCCATCATGGTCCCGGGTGAAAGTCGCACATCACGACCTGCTGTAATAGCTGAATTTGAAGAAATTCGCTAAAACATACAGATTTCAGATATTCAAATTTTTAAAAGTCCCATGCTATTGTAATCAGCCTCCTTAATTCAAACCAACTTTAATTTTTCTCCTATCACTAAAATTAACATTTTTATGCTATAAAATAGATTGACCTTCATGGATCACTTGTTAAGAAAATATTTTATAAAAATGTTTTTATTTATGCTAGAAAAAATCTCAAGCTCCTACATATTTATGACAGTGAGCAGAGTAGGTACACTAGGATTTTCAAAAATCCAAAATTTAATGTTTTTTGTTGCTAGCTGAGTTGAAAACGGTAAAGACTTTGGCTGCAAGTGCGCGATTCTAGTAGAATCGGCTACAGGCCGGCTACATCGCAGCGAAGTGTAGCTCGTGGGAACTGCATAATCTGATCCTGTGATCTACTAGAATCGCAAAACTCTCGATAATTGCTCTGGCTACAATTGCGCGATTGTAGCTCATGTGAACCCGGCCTTAGCTAACCGGCAGTCGCATCCCATCAACAGCGTGCTAGCCATCGTACAACAAACGCTATTAGTTGGTACAGAAAACACAGCAAATATGCAGTATAAAATTCACAGTTATACCTACATTTCAACATTTTGAGTGGTATGGGGGTAAAGGCACTGAGGGATTTTCGTTGGGAAAATAAACCTTTAGTAGTAGTCTGACACCTGGGTGAGTTTCAGCTTTTCACTAATTACTTGCGACATAAAATCTTTATTGACTGTGCTATCAGGGTATAATGCTCATAGAGAAATTATCTAAGGCAATTATTTTACACTGGTCTCTGCGAATTTAGCTGTCTGGTAGGACACCTTGATTCTATTCATCTGGCTATTTTGACTGCCGCTACTTTATTGTCATTTGAAATTTAAATTCAAAAGTTAATAACTACTTATTTATTTTTCAGCTCCGGTTATTGAAGATGTTAATGAACAGTTCGAGATGGACATGTAACTGGATAGTTGAACTTTGATTCTGGACTAAACCATAATGTTCCATAACTCAAATCACGTGCCATAACCAAAGGCACCTAACCTGTTGAATGTAGTTTTATACGTAGTGTCATGGAAGCCATCACTTTGAATTATTTTTCTATGCTTTGTCTTGGTCACCTAGAGCGGTCTACCTGCCAGTGAAA
Organism: Conomelus anceps; assembly: GCA_948455865.1. Taxonomy (NCBI): domain Eukaryota; kingdom Metazoa; phylum Arthropoda; class Insecta; order Hemiptera; family Delphacidae; genus Conomelus; species Conomelus anceps. Next base: position 39,596,306 of record OX418217.1, read on the forward strand.
GTCATTGAGTTAAAGAAATTAAATTGATGTAACTTTTGATAACCAAAGAAATGTGAATTTAAACTCATAAAATAATTAAATATATTTTACGAGTGAAAATGACAACATGATTGAAAATGTATTGCGAGGCTATTCATTGAATAACTATAGTTGGCTACTTAATAAATTAATGAATTGAATTGTAATTTGAAAGTGCTTGTAAAGTCTTGGTTTTTAGTGTAAACTACATTTAAATTACTTTTGAATATGTTTCTTTATATTCTGTTATAACTTGAAAATGCTCTGTAAATTTTTCTAAAGTTCTCCTAAATCAGTCATTTGGATTCTGGCCTTATTTTTTATTGTTATGAGTTGTAGATTCAAATAGATTAAGTGTAAAAGGTGTGTCTTTAAAAAATATAATATAGTTTTGTTATGATAGCTTATGCTCTCAACTGATTCTATCACAGCGTAGTTGTATCACTGAAAAAGTAATTTCGAAGGAAGATAGTATTGAAATGAATACTGTACTGTAATATAATATCATATGGTTTTTATTGAAAATAAAAAATGTGATTTATGATGAATTTCAAAGTGATTATTAATTTTTAGAAGCTATGCAATATCCACTTTTTGAATTGGATTATGCTGCTGTGTTCTTTCATTGATTAATGAAAATTTTGCATAATTAGATTGGGAAAAATCTTGAAAAGATTCTCTGATAGATGTTGGACATGATGTTCATGTGATACCATTATATGTTTATTATCAGATGCTCAGGTGTATTTTTAAAGTAGAATTTTTACTACCTTCCAAAAAACTTATTTTTCTCGAAAATTTGTGAGAAACTTTCAATTCTAATTACTCGTGTTCTAGTTCCTGGGCTGTACTAATGGAAGTAGAATGCTATCAAGTAAATGGAATCAATCAATGTATTCGTAGAATTGGATTTTTCTGTTCCTAATTTGAAGGAAATTTTGTATATTAAGCTATTGCCGTTTGTTACCAATTTGGTATATTGTTCAACAAAATCAAATTAAAAATTGAATTGGAATATTCTATAAACTCTCTTGTTCTTAAAATTTAATTAAGGATGCTGTCGTACCTCATCTAAGGACATGATTGCATTACAATAAGAATATCTTGACGATCTAAATAGTTTTTAGGAGCTGATGGTAGGTTCTGTTGGATCTTTTTCCATAGATGATCAGCTCCTCTCACAATATTTAAAAGTAGATTTGCGGATAATTTTCTTTACTATATGCAGTCCAAAGCTGTCTATTGTGCAGTCATGAATTTTTCGCGGTATCTTATCAAATATTATTATATGATTGAACGTGTATTAAAATGGCGCATTGCAGAAGTTTATCCTTCAAAACAATTGTTTATTACAAAACTTTGTGTTAAATTACCTATTTCATGAAACTGCAATATGCAGTAATTTCAATTGGCTGGCTAGGTTGAATTAATATTATCCTTAAATATATTTGACAAAATAATAAGACCTATAATAGAATCTCAAATCTTGAAATCGAAATGTGTTTTCATGCGTTGTCCTATGGTTATCCGAATTATTAGTTGCTTCTATCTGGATGATTTAATAATATTATAGTCAAGATTTTTAACTTTGTTAGATTAAATTATATGCTAGACTGAAACTTCGATTACTAGCCTATTGTTATTTGGATTACTCAATATTTCAAGAATCAAATGTTTCATGTATATTTCAATTATCTTGAAAGATAATTGTCTTATACGCAACCTTTTGTGTTGAAATGCAAACATTTTTTTAATTTATGTATTGACATTATTTTCATTACGTATGTGACAAAGGGCTTGTTAACTTGTTTCCTCTATTTCTAAATACTTGAAACGAGATTTGCAAAATGTCTTGTCTTCCACATTTTAAGAATCAACGTGCTAGAAACGTAATTTGAAAGTAAGCTGAGCATAATCTTAAGCTCATGCATCAACAAAACATATTAAGAATCATTTTTCCATTCGATACTTCACGTTCAATCAGAATTGAAAACGGGTTTTCGAATAATTCTGTCCCCAAAAATTGTTCAAGTATATAATCTTCAATAACTTTTATCAACCTAGTGTTACAAATGCAATATATTAGCGATATTCACATGTTATTACTGTATTGCTAGTCTGTTCAAAATGAACAAATAAGAACTATCACTTTATTTCTAATCTTTTTCGTGATCTTTGTATTGTAATTTTCGTAGCATTAACTTTGATAGAGTTATTGAATTTAATATTGCACAATGTAGATCGATAACATCCACTCTTATTATTTTAAAATAATGCATTTTATCAAAGCTTAATGAATTAGAAATAGAAGATTATGATGTAAGAGTAGAGAATTGATTCTATTTACTAGTAAACTTCATTATAAACTATCCATTGAATATCTATACTATCTATTGTTATTCTATCTCTAGACGTAATTTTATAGTAAGCAATTTAATGATACATTATATAAAGGTTCTGTTGAAATAAAAACTATATATTGTTAATGCAATTTTCTTGATCTATAAAAGAGCAGGTAATGAGATATTTTGAATAATTTTTATTTTGGTATTGACCTCTTCTACAATAATTTGTGAACGAAAATGTTGAACTACTTTGAACTTCTGGCTATTTTAATTTTTATAGTGACGACAGAAAATTTAATTCAAAATTATCTGCCAAATTTGCTGCATTCTGGAGGTGTCAGTGAGATATTTTTATTCCAAAACTTTCTAATGCTGTTGTAAAGCTGAGACGTTCTCTTCCAAATACTTCTTGGTTTGGAACATGAACATATTCTCATCATGAAAGCTAATTGAAATAATTATATCATTAATGCAGCAGTGTATTACAGTACGTTACAAGTTCGGGAAATATGTGTTTACTGTAAGAGCGTGATAGTTCACGCATGCAAGGAAGTAAATAATTGCACAATATAGTCCAAAAACATCCACTCTTATTTTTTCAAATAATGCATTTTATCAAAGCTTAGTGAATTAAGAAATAAAAGATTATGAAAGCTGCACAGTATGCCAAGCCCACCAAAATAAATTCTTAAGCTCTATGCTTGACAGTCCACTCCCACTTTTACACAGGATCTGGCTGTACAGATGAGTGTGTATACTGTCTAGCACACCTCTGAGCTACTTCCACATAAATATATCGAGTAATGGTTGAGTCAATGGGAGCCTTAAGATTCCACTGCAGTTAGATGAGAAATCACATTTTAGTTTAATATTTCTCCGCCACTTCACAGCGTAGCGCTGAACGGAATTAGTGTAGGCAGTAGGGAGAGTCTCCTTCCTACAGCGGCGGCTCTCCCACCAACTGGCCATTAGTGGGTATGTGCGTATGTGAGTGTGTGAGGGAGCGAGGGACAGACCGTTTACAGGCTACATTTTAATCTCATCAAAACTGGTTTCGCTAATGACTCATGAGCAAGAAAAGAAGTGACAAGGGCAAGGGAGTATGTGTTTTGGAATTGCACTTTCGGTGTCACACAGCTCCGTGAACTTGTAGTGCACATGTTTCAAAAAAAAATTCTTGAAATTAACTAATTTTTAAAAAAAAAACTGCAAAAATCATTTGAGCTGTTATTCAATTACTAATACCATGATCAATGTTTAGAATTTGAAACATGCCTTAAATCCTGATGCATTCGGCTAGTGTGACTTGTTCCTTATCGGCTCCCATGAGAGTTATTAGTTTTCTTGGAATTAACTAATTTTTTATTCAAAAACTGTGCTTGTACAAAAATCAAGCCACTTGTTATTCAATTACTAATACCATGATCAATGTTTAGAATTTGAAACATGCCTTAAATCGCAATACATTCGGCTAGCATCACTTGTTTCCTATTGGCTCCCATGAGAATTATGAGTTTTCTTGGAATTAACTAATTTTTTTATGAAAAAACTGGGCTTCTTCAATTCATATATACATTCATGTATCGACTGGAATGTTCATCCTTCTGAGATCATCTTATTATAAACATTGATTCTTTCTAAAAAAAAGAATCGTTTTTCTCATTCACCTTTCATTGTGCTAACGAGCCTTTCCATTGACCTACTTAGCGCCGCTTGCATTCATTTGCGATAGAGCGTATCTTCTTCCGTTTTTTTTTTAAACCGTGCTTGTGCAAAATGTTTAACTTACATATTCTGGCGACACAAAAATCGTAGATTATTGTCAATTTTTTTCAGAATTTTTTGGACATGTGCACTACAAGTTCACACTTCTAGCATAGGGAAAATAACATTGATTCGTGACCTTGACCGCACCTTCTACCGCGCATAAAAAAAAACTATGCTTGTGCAAAAATTAATTTTTATATGATCTTGCGACACAAAAATCGTAGATAATTGTCAATTTTTTGAAACTGTGCACTACAAGTTCACGGAGCTGTGTCACACCGCTGTGTTTACCGGACTGAAGACTGAACAGAAAGTTGAATCCTAAGATTGTGAATTTATCCACATTACAGGGGTTCATCACCCCCCAAGAATTTCAATGACGCAGTCTGCGTCATAGCCCCCCATGTGGGCACCCCTGCACATTAAAATCTCATTCTGATTAATAAAAATATGAAAATTTTAGTATTAGTATACTGCAACTGTAATGCACTTGACGTTTCTCCAACAAGTTTTCTGTTTCTCTCATCTAAGAGTAACCTTGATTGAGATCGAGGAAGAACGACAGAGAGAGAGAATAAAATGAAGGCTTTACCAGTTGCGTAACGTACACCCCCGCAGACCCGCCATGACGCGTGGGGCTCGGGCTATAAGGGGGCCCGGACGGGAAATATATATTTTCAAGAAATGGCCCGTGCCCAAACTGAAATATACATATTTTTTATAAATTATTTAGAGTGCCATTTCTATTCTATTTTTCAACATGTTGCGTTTATGGTATTGTGATGTTGAACGGTCATGTTTTAGTTATTTCTATTTTTTATCGACTAGTACATTTTTAAACAATGTTCAGAAGGAATATTTATACCCTTGTTCTTCGAATAAATTCCGTGATTATTGTATAGCCTAAGTATATCCAGTTTTGGTTCAATTGTGTCAGTTCTCCCAACGCAGATGAATTTGTTTCTTATAATAGGATCAAGTACTGTGTAAGTAGTTTACGTTTTTTCTCTTCTGCCTCTTAAAAATAAATTTCTTTAATTTTTTCTCTTTTCCTGACTATTTCTATCTTTCAGGAGCCCGTAGGCTACAGCCAAAATCATTAGACTAGCCCCACTTGAAACATGGTTGAATTTTTAAATTTAATAGACAAAAAGGTGTTTAGTTTTTACAGAATTATAACTGTACACAAAATAATTATGCAAGTTTTTCAGGGATGGGTGGCAAGGGTAAGGGGGGATATTTACATGATTTTGGGGAGAGGGGACGGGAAATCGGTTGCGGGGGGACCCAATTGGAAAACGTTACGCCACTGGGCTTCACGGCATAGGGACTAGAGATTTAGTTGGATATCTTACCTTTTCCATGTGTAATGTACTTATTGCCGATTATATTACAATAATTCATATTGTTATATTTATATAGATTCCATATCAGTGGCTTCCAACAAAATATTTTTATGGACCTCCTCATCATCGGTCGAAATATTGTACACCATCATAAGTTATTGAATTTCAGAATATTGAACATTTTAGTAACTTACTACAATATTATAGTTTATACTGTATTAATTGACTGAAGGACTGTTTGAGCAAGGACACTTCTTGCAATAGGGGGTGCTCTTGTAGAGTAATCTAGAGGCTTGCTGCATGAGTCTACAATCATTTGATTGGGAACCACTGTCCAGAAGTCTAGATAATTATAAAATAATTGACTGGGCTAAAATGTAACAGCATTGGACTTGTTTCACACGTAAATATATAGTCCGTTTTCGGTTCTAGTCATTGAGGTAGGTATAAGTGAGTGGAGGGAGTAGTGTGTATTTACACTGTGTATAAATTTGCTTCACTTCCTAAATTTATGTTCTCGCGTAGAATGGAACCGTATATTTGTATGAAACAAGCCTTATGCACGCTTTTCTAATAACAGCTATGAGTAAACACACACTAAACGTCACGAATCATCAAACCTTTAATCAGCCAAAAAAAGAGAAAAGTACGTTTTTTCTTGCGCGAGATCTACCAATCTCACAATACAGTAAACACTCAAGTATTTGTAGAATTGACTGGCAAAGAAACAACAAAAAATTTATTCAAAATCGAATTAATATTATTAGGTTAAGAATAATAGACTAACAAATTATGGGATTTTTGACACAACTATTGTCAATAATATATTTTTCAAAAATAAATGTTTTCAGCTATCTTATTCCTTTTTTTTTAAATCTTGCGTGTGCAAAATTTATATCTTACATATTCTGTTGATAAAAAAATCGTAGATTATTGTCAATTTTTTCAGAATTTTTAGGACATGTGCACTACAAGTTCACACTTCTAGCATAGGGAAAATAACATTGACTCGTGACCTTCACCGCGTTTTCTACCGCGCATAAAAAACTATGCTTGTGCAAAAATTAATTTTTATATATTCTTGTGGCACAAAAATCTTAGATTATTGTCAATTTTTTCATAATTTTTTAGACATGTGCGCTACAAGTTCACGGAGCTTTCTGAATGGCTTGGAGAGAGGCGTAAACGAATAACGACATCGAATTTTGGAAGGATTAGTAAGAGGACGCCACTCACTGGTTGTCAAAATATTGTTCTTGAACTTTTGTATGCGGGCGCTAAAAGTTCTTCAGCCATGAAATATGGAGATAAATAAGAAGGCTGCTCTTAAAAAAAGTTGCTGAAATGACCAGGAAATAATAATGAAATGTTGTCTGTTTCCTGATGCCAATAATACTATTAATTTTACTGTACTGTATTAATCTATTCCACAATAAAAGCAAAGCCCAAATCTGTTCTAGGTTACAACATTAATGCACTGTAGTGTTATGAAAAAATTAGTTGAAGAGTATAAAAAAATTACCAAATAAACACACTATTCATAACAAGATAAACAATTGGCTGATAAAATACCATTATAGGTAAATTCATAAGACAGGAGTAGTCAGCTAATATTGCACTGCTAAATAAATAGTAAATCAATACCATACATAATATAATATTATAATAAATCAAAGATCTAATACTTGAGAAGAAAGAAAAGCAAAAATAGTATTACACTAATATTACAGTCATAAATATAAAGTAAATCAGTACCGTATCTAAAATAATATAATAATAAAGAAAAAATCTACTAATTAAGAAAAAGAATAACAAAAATAAGAGAATTAAAAACCTGTTAAATTAAATTAGTTAAATTAAAAATTAAAGACCTGGGTGTCAGCTTGGTCCAGTGTATTCTTTAACACTTTTTTTCGCGTGTTTCTTGCACCTCAATAATCCAATCCGGATTACAAAATAAGCAGTACTCACATTTTGAAACATGAAGTTGCCCCTGTATTTGAAAAAAACATGATTTTGACAACAAACCCCATTTTCCCCCTTTCGTCTACAAAAATCAATTCTCCAACAGCGCGCGCTCAATTTCAAGTACTTGTCTCTCTTCTTTGCATGTCAATACAAAGAGACTTGTCCCTCTTAGAGAAAAAGGTTTCAAATAAAAAATTTAGATCAGATCATTATCTAAAACTTTCATGCTTTCAAAACTTTCCTACCCAAGAAATGAAAAAAATTCTCGATTAGGGTCTGCATCAATGTCACATCACAAAGTTTTTGAAACATCGTTGGATAAATTCTCTTATAAAAACTGAACGTGTGCAGGAAATTTATGTTTTTTTGCATCGCTCGAATCACAAAATATCGTTTCTTAAATCTACCAAATTTAAAAATATTCCATCAATATTCAGATAGTGAAATGCCATTGGGTATGAATTTTTACGGATCAAAATTCAGCAGACTTTCTATCGTTTGGCGTTCCTGGGCATTCAGACTTCCTGGGCATTCCTCAAAGGAAGATCCATGTAAAATTTTATAGAATTAGGTTAATCAGCCATAAATGTGTTACAAACAAACAGACAGACAAATGCTAAATGTCGACTTGAAATACAGTCAATAAAGGTTAGTCTGATAATTTATGTTCAATATAAGGACTTTGGTAACTGTAAATGAAATAACAGAATAAATCAAACAGGCTACACTAATGCATAATTATCACAATAATCAATCATATGGGATTAGCTAATTAACAATAACCAGATACGGTACAAGAAGTTTTATGATAAAACTGAATGGCCATCACTCTTTTATGCCCTTTGTACATTAGCCCAATCATGATAAGTTTTTCACATTGAAGCCCATTTGAAAATTTACATCCATTAAAATAACTTGTCCGTGCATTTTGAACAGACTTCGCTTGCCTTAACAGTTCAAATGGACCCAAGTGGGGGAGGAGAGTTGATACAAAGTTTATTAGTTTTTGTTCCTTCTGGGGGAAAATTTTGAATGTTGTACTTGGTAATCATTTAGAGTCTTAAATGAGCCTGCATATCAAACTTTGTAGGCCACGTTTCTCTTAAGGTACAGTTATGAAATTATTAAAAAAAAATCGGTTTTTTTATCAAACAATGACATGACACATTTTCAAAAATTGTTAGTTATAGCCATAGGTGGGATTTACTAGCTCCGCACTTTTGTGGAGTGCACTGCGCACTAGTGTTGCCAGATGCAAGCTGAAGAACTTTGGGGAATGTTGCTCAAAATTACAAAACAAAAAACCTACGGTATTTACCGCAAATAACAGCTAAATGTGCAGTCATTTTGAGCCAAATCCTCAACAATTCTTGAGCTTGTGTCTGGCAACACTGGTGCTCAGTGCTCTCCGCAAAAAGTGCGGAGCTAGGAAAACCCAGCTTTATGGAATATTATCAAACCCTTTCTCAGCACGCATCTAGGTCCTAACTGAACATATTTATGTACAAAATGTCAGCTTTAAAATGTATTTTACCTCCTTTGCACTCTTGTTTTAGCTTGCTAGATCCATTTTGCAGCCAAAGATGCCATTTTTCACTGGTTTGCACTCTCTCCAAAAAGCCCTTAGACTGCAAAAAAATAGTATCAACATTTCTTCATTTTTTCATATCAAACTTCTTGAAAAATTTCTATGAAGCAACTTTTGGCTGAAATACAGAGAATATAGGTAAACTGGAAATGGAAAAGTGAAAAATATATTTAGTTTAGGGTGAACTCTCAAAAAGCATTAAGAGAAATTAGTAAGCATATAGAGTATAGAATTTGAGGAAATCGGCTGCTAATTCCCTCTTGCCACGAAGCTGCAATAGGTTAGTTCTAAGAATGCACCAACATCACCATTAATGTAGTTTTGTGCGAAATACAGTACAATAAAGAGGCTCACATGATTGAAGTATTGGCTCTATTCCTACCACATTCAAAAGGATAAGTAATACAATATATGAAGAAATTATGCAGCTACTTTAATAAATGAATAAAATTCGGTATTTATTCATAAACAGGTTTCAAGATTATGTACAGTGTCATCTGATAGATCATCTTCAGTGTTTAGTACAGACTAGTTTTGCCTTGCTCTAATGGTGTGAAAAGTATAGCTCAAAACGCTTCTGCTACTCGAACAAGGTCAGCTCTATAAATGGAATCTGAAATTTTCACATTATTTGTAAACAAATTATGTTTTTTATATGTCATTGTCACTCAAGCCACCTTAGTAAAGGGCCTAGGCCTTAGCCACTCTTATTTAAGACAGTAATTATCATATATAAATGGAATACATACTCATAACACATTTAGCGACATCAGTTCTGCCAAATGCAACTTTCATCTTCCCAGCCATCACTACTTTTCCAGTATATGAAAATTGCATTGCCAGTTCAACCATGACTCTCCTGAGAATGTTATTTATGGCTTGAGGGATATCTTCGCCACCCACACTCTTAAGAAGCTTTACCTGGAAAAGATTTTTGATTAGAAATTAATAAGAGCACGAGTAGTAGTAACAACACTCAATTATTGACTGAAATGAATTTTCGGCTAAATGCGTGGACCAAATTCTAGGAATTTTGCATGGATGTTCCTTTTGGGAATGCGCAGTGATGTATGTGTATGGACTTTGAAAATGTGCTTGCATTTAATGGATATTAATTTAAAAGGATAAAAGGAAAGGCACTCTGACCTTCTTCTAAAAAACATATGATTTATGATGGACTTTTCCATCATAATATGGGATCAGCATCAGATTTCAAGATAGTAGGCTACACCTCAGGATAGCTGTCAGACCACTTTATTGTTCTGGTCGAGCCTCCATCAAAGTCCAGATATTCATGAAAATAACAGTTTTGTCTAAGAGGAACTGAATAACCTTCCCATTTAGTAAAATAAAGATTTATTACTGAGTAAATAATTATGTATAATTGGTACCTACATATTTAATTATTTTATGAATTAATTTATCTGAAATTTGAAAGGCGTTTTGAGATAAAATTTATTAATCAGCTGTTTAGAACAATATAAGTATGGCTACAGATGTATGGCTTTAATGTCTTATAGAAATGTAGGCTTGGTGACGTGATAAGAATTTATTTTGTTTTGTGAAATAAACATAGATATGCTGTTAATGAATAGAGTAGCATCAATTTTATATATCACATGTTGATGGATACATTATCTCGGCGGCCTTTGATAACAGCGATTTTTTTCTCACCGGAATATTGAGATCATGATATTGATATCCTGGTAAGATAAAAATGGCTTACCATTTTCTTTAATAATATTTGCACTTTGCACTAATATTTTCCATTTGCACTTTCAAATAATATTTTGACAATTTCTGTATAAATAATCTGTAGACGTTTTGATGGATTTGAAGATGATTTAGGAATGTAGTTGATATTGCAAAGCAATATCTAGATGTAGTATCCAATTTTGTTAATCAGGTGAGAACATATTTTTTTCATGTGTTGAAGTGTTTAAACGGTGAAGTCAAGCAAAGCGAGCCTGCCGGCTAGTAATTTATGTAACAGCATATAAGATCTATTAGCTATCATATTTATCCATTAGCATATATTATTATAATAGCATATTCGTACATGTGTGTATCTTTTAGGAATAGATTCAAGATGAATACATAATAATAAGCAAACACTTCATCAAAATAAGAAACACTGTAGCCACTTATGCACTTCACGTGGAATGATGCATTGTGGGAAATTAAATGTAACTATATATCAATTGGATTTAAAATCATCTGCCGGTGGTTCGGAACCCACCTAAAACTGCAGGTCCAACTCATCAATCACCATCATCCAATTCATCACCCACGCACAGGTTCCAGACTTATGTGGGTTTCATCCTCCAAAAAAATGTTTTAAAAAATAAGCAAATTTACCTGACTCCAAACATTTTTTCAACTATGCTGTTATATTTCTGCTTTGTGACTTTGTGAATGGGTTAAATGTCGCTGCATTGCTGTCCACTAGCCACCGTGCACAATCACCAATGCATCCTCTTCATCTGGGAGTTTGCATAGACAGCATACATCTGAAAAATGTTTATATATTGATATTATGTTCTGCTTGATAGGCTCTTAATAATTATTATAAATGAAGTTTATTCGTAAATAATTATATTCTTTGAATATAATATTTTTTATTTTTCCCATAAATAATTTATTCATCCCTTTGGCTCTTCGGAGATACCCTATCAGGCATCAGCATCAATCATATTCTCAGCTACTGATCACAAATAAATGATGAGGAACACACATGAAAATATGGGATAATCGATTAGGGAGTCAATGACATGGCCTATCCATTTCTCAATTGAAAATTCTTTTTAAATATTTCTTTCAACCCGAGATTTCCCAAGATATTAGTCGTGAGAAACAAATAAATTAAACTGCTCTAGATAAAATAAATAATAGCTCTTATTAGTAGATTAAATTGCAGGTCACGTATTCAGCTTTCCTCACACTATATTCAACCCATAAAAGTTGAGTGACAGAAATACATTTATTTAACTCCCAATATTTTTGGGAAGCAATCACCAGTCTTCTTAAGGACAGGAAAAATATGTCAATCCCATTTGTTGACAAGATGGCGGCTCTCGAATACATAATTATTTTTATCTTGGGATATTATTTATTGCTAATACAATTGCTATAATATCAATTTACTCATCTAAAAATTGCAGTATTCATTCATTAATTTTTTCATGCAACAAATCTTCAGATTTTATCGACTTAATACAATATACAATGGCAACTTTATTCATCATTCTGATGGTCAATTCGAAAATTATACATCCTGCGATAGAAATTATCATCAGAATCTATTTATAGATTACAATTCATCAATTATATTCTATTAGTTCAATATTTTTGTTATGAATATTGTTAATGTTGAAATGGTATAAATTTGTATAGGTTACCTGTTTTCGATAACCTCACATTCATGCCATTTGCACAAATCGTAAATCAAACAAGGTCAAGCATACGAACTTTTACATTTTTACACTGGGTTATCATGTTTAGATTTGTAATACTATATCATAAGGTATTCATATCCATGAATAATAATTATTAGAGATGTAAATATAGTTAAATAAGACATCCTAAACCCAAAAATTATTTCATGAATCAGAGTCGATCTAAGCCGCTCTCGTGGAGGAAGTTTGTACTAGCAATAACTGAGCGCCAATTTTCAAACTCTCCTCTTTCTAGACTTCTATTTCAAAAGTACGGTATCTAATATTTATAGAAGAAGCAAGACCAGGTCGACCCTAGTTAATTAGCACATACAATCTTGCAAAATGCCATCAACTTATCATCAATCATCAACTTAAATTTAGTCTTACACTCTAATTCTTAATAGAGTTGAAAACTAGAGAACGTTACAAAGTCTAATTTATTATATTTCATTCCCAATTAGGCCTACACAATTTTAGAAGAATGATATGACGGCTTAGCTTGGACAGGCTCAAATTAATCGCTTATTGGTCAAGCTTTTTATGAACAAGATTTCAAAATATCCATTACAAGTTTGTTTCTAGTTCCCTATCTTCAACTATAAATATAGCAGGAATGTCAATCACTTATGAAAAAATTACCTTGATGAACCAATAGTTTCCAGTCTTATTTTTAATAAAATGTAATTCAATAATGGAAAAGCTATTCTAGAGCAAGAAGAAACTCCAGTCATTTTTCCCCTACCAAAGCAGTTTGGGCGCTCTACACACTGGTGTCTCAGACATGTCTTTAGTCATTGAGGCGTCTTTTCATTCCTACCTGTTATATAATATAGTTGTTGTACTCTATGATAATCATTAGGCTATCTTAAAATTGAATACAATCATCACATTCAAAGAAATCTTCCAGATCTAACAACATCTATTAGACACCCTTGCCTAAGCCAAGTAAGGCCGGCCACTCACATGAACAGTTGAGGTGAGGCAAAATGACTTTAGTAAAGACGCTTGACTTGCCTTGTCGCAAAGCGGACACACACAATAGAAGGCGAGGCATGAAGTCATGGGCTTCTTCTCTATTCTGTGGTTGAGTTGCGGTCAGATCCTCCGGTGTAGTGGACACTCGATAGAAGCTGAGTGGTGATCACGTGACTTCGCGCATGCGCAGAACGCTCCGACTCTTGGTGACTTTAGGCGAAACGAAATTCTTGACTGTTTTGCTCTGTGACGAAAGGCGCCTTTTTGCCTCGCCTCTCCGTGACTCTTGAAGTGTATGGTGCTCCATAAGCGCCCATGCTTTCTCTGTCGCTAAAGACGCCTTTAGTCAAAATGCCTTGCCAAAAGTCGAAATGCCTCGCCTCGACTGTTCATGTGTGTGGCCGGCCTAAGCATGTAAAAAATCATTTTATCTTCATTGAGAGTGTCTCAATAGGCTGTCTTCAGCTATTATTTCTAGTTTTACTTGAACAATATTATTATTCAGCTTCCTACTTTCTGCAGCAGTTTGGGGTGGCACAGATATATGAGGTGAGGATGAATTTTTGTGAAACACAGAGATGAACTAGACTTGAACCTTGGTTCCATTTGCGTAGTCTATTTCATGTCTGCCTTCAACAAAAGTCACTCAGTATCACACCACGGTTGCAGTCATATTTTCACCCAGCCAATCATCTGTACTTACAATGTTCCAGACAGCTTATTGCTAATGAATTTATAGAACAATATTAATAAATCTTGCATAATTATGCATTAATTTTCATAATTCGAAATGATTTGTTTCTCTTGAACAAATATATTACTCTTATGAGTGATAACTCAACCCATATGAAGGCTTAACCAGATTGAAAAGAAGGCCCGAGGGCTATCTTGTAATCTGATTCCAAATGCATATATGATGGAGAAGCTCAATTTGAAATCATGTTTTCTATAGAAGAAGGCCTGAGTTTCTTCACTTTTAAATGTACTCTAAATTCAAACAAATTTTGAAAATCATAATTTATCCATCCATTTATCTATTTATTTATTGTGACAAAATCACAATGAATGTGAAGGCGCAACAGACTCAAGTTCAAAATTGCTCTCTTCACAAATTTTGAATATGTTATAATGTCCAAAACATTGAGATTAAATTTAATGCTAAAAATTTTACCAAATTACTCCACTCAAAAAATAATTCCCTAAAAACTAAACACTGAAAACCGTGAAAATAATATCAAATGTTGACACAATTTTAAAATCCTTGCACATCCATCCTGGGCATTCCTCAAAGGAAGATCCATGTAAAATTTTATAGAATTAGGTTAATCAGCCATAAATGTGTTACAAACAAACAGACAGACAAATGCTGAATGTCGACTTGAAATACAGTCAATAAAGGTTAGTCTGATAATTTATGTTCAATATAAGGACTTTGGTAGCTGTAAATGAAATAACAGAATAAATCAAACAGGCTACACTTTAATGCATAATTATCACAATAATCAATCATATGGGATTAGCTAATTAACAATAACCAGATACGGTACAAGAAGTTTTATGATAAAACTGAATGGCCATCACTCTTTTATGCCCTTTGTACATTAGCCCAATCATGATAAGTTTTTCACATTGAAGCCCATTTGAAAATTTACATCCATTAAAATAACTTGTCCGTGCATTTTGAACAGACTTCGCTTGCCTTAACAGTTCAAATGGACCCAAGTGGGGGAGGAGAGTTGATACAAAGTTTATTAGTTTTTGTTCCTTCTGGGGGAAAATTTTGAATGTTGTACTTGGTAATCATTTAGAGTCTTAAATGAGCCTGCATACCAAACTTTGTAGGCCACGTTTCTCTTAAGGTACAGTTATGAAATTATTTAAAAAAAATCGGTTTTTTTATCAAACAATGACGTGACACATTTTCAAAAATTGTTAGTTATAGCCATAGGTGGGATTTACTAGCTCCGCACTTTTGTGGAGTGCACTGCGCACTAGTGTTGCCAGATGCAAGCTGAAGAACTTTGGGGAATGTTGCTCAAAATTACAAAACAAAAAACCTACGGTATTTACCGCAAATAACAGCTAAATGTGCAGTCATTTTGAGCCAAATCCTCAACAATTCTTGAGCTTGTGTCTGGCAACACTGGTGCTCAGTGCTCTCCGCAAAAAGTGCGGAGCTAGGAAAACCCAGCTTTATGGAATATTATCAAACCCTTTCTCAGCACGCATCTAGGTCCTAACTGAACATATTTATGTACAAAATGTCAGCTTTAAAATGTATTTTACCTCCTTTGCACTCTTGTTTTAGCTTGCTAGATCCATTTTGCAGCCAAAGATGCCATTTTTCACTGGTTTGCACTCTCTCCAAAAAGCCCTTAGACTGCAAAAAAATAGTATCAACATTTCTTCATTTTTTCATATCAAACTTCTTGAAAAATTTCTATGAAGCAACTTTTGGCTGAAATACAGAGAATATAGGTAAACTGGAAATGGAAAAGTGAAAAATATATTTAGTTTAGGGTGAACTCTCAAAAAGCATTAAGAGAAATTAGTAAGCATATAGAGTATAGAATTTGAGGAAATCGGCTGCTAATTCCCTCTTGCCACGAAGCTGCAATAGGTTAGTTCTAAGAATGCACCAACATCACCATTAATGTAGTTTTGTGCGAAATACAGTACAATAAAGAGGCTCACATGATTGAAGTATTGGCTCTATTCCTACCACATTCAAAAGGATAAGTAATACAATATATGAAGAAATTATGCAGCTACTTTAATAAATGAATAAAATTCGGTATTTATTCATAAACAGGTTTCAAGATT